>OY744520.1:210852442-211026535 GCA_963556195.1 Sepiola atlantica
TAAAGACCCCCAAGAATATTCGAGGTCAAAGAAAGTGTTTTGTCCGTAAAGAGAATTTAAGCAGAGGTGTTCATTTCGGCTGACGCCGTGCGGAAGAGTAGTTCGTGAAGGTCTATTGTTGCGTCGGTTACTATGCCCACTCATTTTATGAGGTTCGTTCTCACATGCGTCGCCTATGGTATAAATGTGTTTGGGTTTTTATATTGGAAGTGAGTATTTCTTGCGCCGTGATAGGTTGAAAGAAACCACTAATTTGAGCTTTTGTCCAATCGAGAGACGATACTTAAACACAACATTCTCTGCTAAGTTTTTCTTTAAGTCATCAATAATAATAATAGTAATAATAATAATAATTTATATATGAAAAATGAAATTGCCGACGTCATTCTATGACTTTATATAAACATTTAAATATAAAATCTGATATTAAAAATTTATTACTGACTTAAAAATCTATAAAGTCCATTTTTTTTTTAGTGAAATCGATATTTGTGATATTATAATTATCACAAGTGAAGTGAAAAAGATTTGAAAAATTACAATCTTTAGGTAATTATTTTTTAAGAGAATAATTTTTAATTGAAAAATTAATATTATTTCACAATGAATTTCATCATTTCATCCGGCGGTCAAAATTGGACTTACCTTCTGAACTTTATTTCATTCTAATAATAGGAAAGAAGCAGTGACAATATGAGTATAGGTGTAGAATGTAACATCTAGATTTAGATAAGTGATGCAAATGCAGGCGTTTGTTAATGTGAAGAATGAGCGTTGAAGAAGCCAGTAGAAAAAGGAACAGAGGAAAAATAGTAGCAAAATGTAGGTGTGAAGAAGACGAGTATAAGACATCCAGAGATTACGTATCTGCTATTGCCACTGCTGATTTAGTATTATTAGACTGGGCTAGTGTTCAGGAGATCTGGAGAATCATACAAGATTACATGTTAATCGCTGTATCGACTCAGCGTTTTCCGGGATCCATTAAGTTAACATTTGTTTTGTAAATATTTTTATGCTATTTATGTCATGCTAAAATTAAACTCGTGTTTTATGTTTTTAAGATGACGAAAATAAAAAGAATGAATGGATCAATGATCCAGCAATGTACAGATCAAGATTATTAAAAAAGGAAACGTAATTGTAAATAATAATGAATAAAAGAAATTAAAGCAGGTTAACTCTTAGCTTTTTGGCCAGGAGCAAAGTGTAGTATCTGTTTTTATACTACACTTCATCTGTTCTGTCCTTGTTCAGTGAAGGAAACATTTTCATAAATTACTACCTAGCTCTACTTACGTATTGAGCACTGTTGAAGTAAATACTGAAAATTGATACATAAAAGATTATATCTCCTTATAACATTCTATTCTCGACTGGTACAATTTTAATTTTTGTTCCAATCCAGAGTTGTTTTTACAACAATAATAAATAAAAATGGGCTATTCAGAATCAAATATTGATGGTTACCGTAAACGCTATTAAGGTCTTACTCTGAATATCCGACCAACTTTATTTGATATGCGAGAAGATTAGAAGCTTCTGTCAGTAAAATGTCTGATTTTTACGAATATATGAATATTAACTATCGTAGCAGACGCTACTAGCGGCCAAGTGGATATTTGTTGCGACTACTTTTCTTTCTCTGTGTGATCAACCCTTCTTCGTCTCTGAGATAGAGAAGATGAGGTTATCTCGTGAAAACACGTTGGCTGAAGATTCCGGCCAATCAGGGACCAACAGTCCAGCTTGATCACACGATACTTGAACCTTATAAAGTGGGACGCAACAACTGGCACAGCCTCTTTTTGCTCTTTTTCTCTTCCGATTTTCGGCCAGCAAGAGGAGATCGTCGTCCACGCCCCCCCTCTCGAGCGAGGATGTGGGGGAGGCATAAGTCAAAGAAAAGGTAACATCTTCCATTTCTCATCATTTAATAAAGAACTTTTTTTATTTGTCTTGTTCCTTTGTCATCCGCATCGGTACGTGATGCTGGATGAGTTATGAAACAAAGCAGTTTAACTTATTACCTTTCAGATTGCATTGAATTGTGGATGAAGTGAAAACTTACGACAAAGCGATAATTAACTTAATTGACCATTTGATGAAAGTGAAGATGAATACAAGTCTCTTTTATGATTGTAGTGTCTTATCTGTATTCTGTGTTTCTGATTGCAGTATAAACACGTTTTAATCAAATAGTCTCGAAACAAAAGATGTGGATGATCATCAGCTTAGCATCCGTATTACTAGTGACTTCGAACCTCCTTCATACTTTACAGCTTCATCGTAGCCTGACGATTCCCTACGGGGATGAAACGCGGAAGTCACTGTGTAGCTTCATTGCTATAAATATATTTTCATAACTTTATATATATATATATATATAAATAATAATAATAATAATAATAATAATAATAATAATAATTATAATAATAATAATAATAATAATAAGAAGAAGAAGAAGAAGAAGAAGAAGAAGAAATATTTCACATCTAAAAGCTTAAAAAATCCAATCAGTTCTAATTAGATTGTTGGTCAGCCAACTGTGTAGCTTCATTGCCATAAATATATTTTCATAACGTTATATATATATATATATATATATATATATATAAATAAATAATAATAATAAGAAGAAGAAGAAATATTTCACATCTAAAAGCTTAAAAAATCCAATCAGTTCTAATTAGATTGTTGGTCAGCCAACTTGAAAAGATGGACCAAAAAAGAAACGAACAGGAATTGTCACTGTTGTTTAATCAAATATATATATATATATATATATATAGTAATAAGTAGAAATATTACCCATCTACAATACGATTAGGTTTAAAGCTCAAAATATCCAATCAATTCTAAGTGACAGTCTTCTGGAGGTTGATGGTTCAATCCTCACTACAAGCGATACTAGCTAAAAAAAAATGAAGAATACTTAACACTTCTACCCGATCATGGCTGACAAAACGAGAACAATTCATCCTCATGAATTAAATGAAACGTTAAGTTTGAAATTCACTATAGATTCCCGAGTTTATCAAAGAATCCTTAGTACGAAAAGAAAGCCGAAGGCTACATCGGCCGAAACGTTTTTGTGGTATTTATTATTCCGATCTTTGCACGCACAGATGGTTTGCTATTGGTGATAGATGTTAGTGGATTAAGGGGGTTGTCCGACTGTCGTTAGGTTTCTATTTTTCGTTCACCATTTTCTCCACCTGGTGTTTCCCTTTTCGGTCTCTTTGGTCATAATCGTCCGGGTGAGTTATCGCCCTTTGATTGAACTTTAGTTGTACATGACAGTGATGAGAATAATATTCTCGATGAGAATAGTAGTGTGAAATAATAAAAATCATACAAATTTTTCAATCCTCATCTAACAAATTCCAGAACATATCGTTCATGGTTCTTTTTTTGTTTCGTCCTTTTTTTATTTGTTTACCATCGAATGGCGTAACTTACGTATTTTCTATTGGTCTGTTGGTCAGTTCGTGAATAATGGAGGTCAATCGTGCAGTCAGCTTGTTCCATTAGCTCTTTATATAATCGAGTCAGATATGTAGTAGCAGTACTACATGCGACAACAACAGCACGGTCATGGTTACTCTCTAGATCCGCCGTATTTTGTCTATGCTTACACATATTAACAGGAAGGATGTGGCGCTTAACAACCCATGGGCGGGTATTCATTATGGAGAGGCCGTATTTGACACATCTCATGGTTCTGGTAAGCATGGAGACCAGTTGAGGATACCACAAATAGGCCATCTCGTAAAGGTACTACTGTAACAGCGGTACTATACACGGCAATTACAACAAACCGCCATAACGAGTTTGATTACAAGCTTAATTTCTAAGCTCGGCGCTCATTGGTGGAAGCGTTTAACTTCCTTTCTAGCTTGCCCAATCAGAGGCCATCTCTTAGGTGAGCTAAGTACACAACCGTGTTTGTCGTATTCATTTACAAACACCCTTCTCTTTCATACTCTTTTAATTACTCCACAACGAAGATGTCCGATATAAAGTTGTTTTAAATGTTAGAATGAGACTTTGTCTTTCTATTCTACGGATACATTGGCCGTTTAATCAAATTCTGCTTTTATTTTAAGTTTATTTTTTCCTCTTGCGCAGGAGACCGAAACACATTTGCGTGCAAGGCTGCCTTAAAGACGATCTCAAAATGCCAGCTTAGTATCGTAGAAATATGATTAATGGCGAGGAATGTTATTTTTAGCTTGAGCTAAACCGGTACGGTCGATAATGGAGGAAGGCGGTTTAAACTTTTCTAACTAGGAACGACATGTCTGTTCGAACCAATGGCCGGTTACATTTTAGAACCATCACTGTTAGAGCCCGACTTTCTAATGCATAACTATACTGGCATGATTACCTGGCGTTGCCTGGGACATGTACAACAACATAGAAGAGGTAAAAAGTGTATGTAACATTTTTCTTTTAAAACTTGTCTGTCAACTGGAAAACTCGTTGACGAATTACTACATAATAACATTAAAAATCGCTAAAAATATTGACCCCCCCCCCAAAAAAAAAGAATTAATATTTAAAAAATATGTGCCTATATTTTGTCCGAGGCAATGGTGAGAAAGAATATATCAGCTTTGTGGATGTAGTTTTTTTTAACTTTAGCTGGCTACACACAGAAAACATTCTTTTATACAAGAGATTTTTCTACGCGGATTGATCGGATAATAAAGGAACCAAATCCATCCTCGCATCTAAAGATTGACACATGACCTTTATCATTTGACACATGACCTTTATCAGGAACTTAATTTAACATCTCTCATTAACTCATCCAACAAAATTGACATTGCTACAATGTTACATAGACGTTACAAAAACGTTGACATAATTTTCCCCACAACGTTATCTTGTAACCTTGCAAATATATATCAATACGGATTCAGACCAGCACGATCTACTGCAGATATCCTAACGGTCATCTCTGAACGCATAACCATACACTGGACAAGGCAGGTGAAGCTAGGGCGGTAGCACTTGATATATCAAGGACCTTTGACAAGGTCTGGCATGAAGGGATTATCATAAAACTGCACTCATATGGTATTATTGGACAAATATTTAATATAATTAAATCCTTCCTAACAAAAGAAAGATCCAGGTTGTACTCGATGGCAGTTCTTCTAAGCAACATAGCATAAATGCTGGTGTACCCCAGGGATCTATTCTTGGACCTCTACTGTTCCTGATTGTCATAAATGATCTCCCTGATACCATTGCGACTGAGATAGGAATTTTTGCTGACGACACCACGCTCTACTCTCGTCATGTGGGCAACACCGACGCGCACATATCTGAGGCAATGGTTGAATCCTTAGAAAATGACTTCCAGTCTGTAGAGGATTGGGGTAAAAATTGGATGGTAACTTTTAATGCCGCAACGACAAAGCTACTTTCCTTCAATAACTACAAGCAACCTATTCAACCACCGATTGTCATGGCAAATAACACCCTATCTGAGAGTTCATCATTCAAACTCCTCGACCTAACTTTCACAGATAACATGAATTGAAATACATACATTGAAAACATTGCCAGGGCTGCTGCAAAGAAGGTGGGCTCCCTCTACCGTGTCAGTAAACTTCTCACACCTGACATTATTCTATATCTTTACAAAGCCACCATCCGCCTATCTATGGAGTATTGTTGCCACATCTGGGCTGGTGCATCATCCGCTAGTCTCTTCCTCTTAGACAAGATCCAAAAAAGAGTCACCAACTTGATAGGTCCTTCACTAGCCACCAAGCTCCAGCCTCTGTCCCATCACCGCAATGTTGCATCCTTGTGCCTGTTTTACAAGTACTTCAATGGATTGTGCTCTGATGAGCTTGCTGCTCTGGTGCACCTACGACAGATTCACTAAACCAACCCGACAATCTGCCAAATCCCATCCATACACTGCGGAGGACCCATATGCTGAAGAGCTTTTTACTCTAAAAGCTTCTTTCCTCGTGCTGCTGGACTCTGAAACTCCCTCCCTGCTTCCTGTTTTCCTGACGTTACTGACATGCAGAAATTTAAAACTAATGTAAACAGACATCCTGCTGCGCAGCTCCCAAATTAGGTTGACCCCCCCCCCCAAAAAAAAAAAACTTCACCCTTTTTTTCTTTCTCAGTAGCCTCTTACGTCTACAGTGGTGGCCTGCCTTGTTTGGGGTGAACTATGTTAAAATTAAAAAAAAAAATTACCTTGTAAGATTGTGATACTAGTGTCGTGTTCTTGGTTACTCTATACTAAATATCGTCTGGTACCACGAAAATCACATTCATTCTGACTAACTATTTCACCCCACGTTGTGTTGAGGATCTGAAGAATAAGCCAGTCACATTAGGCATTAATCATTAATTCTCTTGAATGATTAGATTCCGCAGCAGGAAAATGGTACGCTTGATAAAAAAATGAACAAGACATCCTTTTGTCTTCTTTTATAAAAAACTAAACTAAAATTTATTTCTTCACTCCATTCTCACAAACCTATTCGTTAAGCATCAGCCACGACGTTGGCAAAAAACGCACCTCTTTTCTGTGAAGATTAAAAAAGAACTGGGTTTTTTTCTCGTTACAAAAAAAAAGTAACGGAGTGTGGCATGGCACCTGACCGTAGTAGGGGTATTTTTAGACGACGGTTGCGTCTTTGGGATTTTACCAAGAACCACGCCGACAATTAATATAAATTGTTTATAAAAGTTATGTTGCGGCGAAAGAAGAAAAATGGGGATAAACAGCGTGCATGCATATTAACATGGAAATAAAAGAACAATTGTGCAATGTTAGGGTTAGGGTCATCAGTTAACAAGTGCTAACTAAAAACATGATCACAGTTTTGTAAATGAAACAAAATCAAGGAAAACAGGATTAAATAACAAAATATTTATAAAACTATAAGTCATTTTTAGTCAAGAAATGTTCATTTAGGAAAGTTTATGCAAACCCATGTTTTGGTAAAAAATTTCAGTGAATAAGAAGACACGAGTTCTAGAGATGTGTATATCTTTATATTTGTTAGAGTGAATATGCGTGTGTGAGTAATAGGTAATGTGGTACTGTGTATGTATGGGACTACGTTTGTTCTGTTAGTGCGTGTGAGTAGGTGGCATTTTGCTTCTGTTCGCCTGACCTCTTCTTGTTTGCTAGATTTATTAGTGTGGAAATAGGTGCATGCTAGATGAAGCTTGAACGTGCCTTTGATATGTTGATCCTGTTTCACTTCCTTCTGGTCAAAATTCTGGCGGTGAGCATACGTTCTGGTCCTTTTCCGATGTCCACCGGCCTGAATCTGCTTTCTTTAGCTCATTTGTTCCGTTTTTATTGAAATTTCTAACTTCACGTCGGATTGTCAAATTTTGGTTTTAAATTGAGCGGGAACCATTTTAACTGGTTAAGAGAATGTCAAGTTAACATGTTCCTGCGAAAACTCTTACTTTCTTTTGGAAGTGAAGAGATGAGGGTATACAGACGAAACGGAGAAAAAAAGAGAGTAGCTATTCAAGCCAGTAGTTTTGGGGCGTTCGTTCAGATCGCATCTCTCTTCACCACAAGAGATCAACAAAAAGAAGGGAAGAAAGAAAGAAAGTGACACCAAGGTCACTTATTCATTAATCCTCCCAACCGGTCGTTGGCACACGTCATCACTGGCTGTTTGACCTTTACATAGACCTTGCCGTCGGCGGCTGTTATGTTGCATGTGACTTGACTATAGTCTTCCCGTAGTCTGTGACCTGGGTTATTTTCAAAACAAGGCTGACTACTCTACATGAACAGGAGGCAGAGGAGACGGGGTCTGACTGACGGCTTTCCACCATCACAGTGGCGGAAAGTCTTTAATGAAGTATAAGGTAATATTTTGAACGTTGAGAAAATCGTGTTATCTCTCCTGGTCTATACTTTATCTTTAGACGACCAAAGTGAAATAAAACCAGGACAAATATAGAAACCAACTCGCTGCACCACCCTAGTGTTACTCGGAATGCATTTTAGTTTTTAATTTTTAGTTGTTTGCACATTTTTAAACTTAAAGTAGACATGAGCCTCTACCTCTTGGACAGAGGGCAAAAATGAATTCTTAACCTGATAGGTTCCACACTGTCTGCCAAGCTCCAGCCCCTGTTGCATCCCTGTGCTTCTTCTACTAACACTTCCATGGAACGTGCCCCGATGAACCACCTGTACTTGCACTCCCTCAACATAAATATTCCCGACTAGCAGCAAAATCGAACCCAAACATCTTGCTGTCCAACTCCTCACCCAGGTTGCTCTCTATAAATCTGGCCCCTATAATAGTAGTCCCTTATGCTTCAATGGAAATATGCCTCGTTTGGGTCGAACAAAAGTAAAAAATAAAAAATTAAAAAAATTAAAATAGATTTTTAAAAAGTAAATAAAAAATAAAATCTAAAAAAAAAAAAACACTTTTGTTTAAATTTTTTTCTTGAAAATTCAATTTCATTAATATTTTAGCTGATCAAGTAGTTGATAAGTTGCAAAATTGCACGTTAAAAAATCGGGTACCTCTGCAGTTTACAGACCATGCTAAAATAATAACGTTCTTATTTAGAAACCCACTCTTAACATGGGGGAGGGGAGGGGAGGGGAGGGGCCTTTGGTAACTATTTTGTACTTTCACCTAACAATTGAATAAACAAAATATAGCGTGAAAATTCAATTTAACTTTAAAATCCTATCTAAAAAAATAGCACGGTCCGTAAACTGCAGAAGTACGAAAAATTGAAAACAATTAAGTGAAGATGGTGATGAATACTGTTTCATATGGATTTGAACTCAATATCGCCGATTCCAGAGGCCTCGATTGTATCTATGAGCTCAATCATACACCCCCCCCCCCTGTAAAAATGAAGCGCAACAAACAAAAAGTGTTTAACTATAACTGTTAAAACACTTGTAACATTTTAGCAAGAATGCCGGATCATGTGGCAAAAAAATAGATAACTTTAACTGGAATTCTTTTTTCTCGGAAAACCAATTTTATTCCCATTTTGGCAGAGCAAGTAGTTGATAAGATGCAATATTAAATATTAATGATATTTGCATTTCTTCGCACGTTATTTCGTTGGAATTGATGTCGAAGAGAGAAAAGAAAGTACATTGTGTTATCAGGATGGCTGCAGGCATTGCACTGAATTTTGTTTCTTTTTTATTAATTAAAAATATCATGTACGCCTTGGTTTGATATCGCTACATAGCGTACCTCTAAGATATTGTAGGGGGAGGTGATTGTTTTGAATAATGTAAATTGAACCTTTATCACGACGGAAAATGGAGACGACATTGAAAAAGCCAAGAATATCCAATTATTTGATAACAAAAAAACAAAGAAGTAAAAACTGAAGATAATATTTTTCTATTATTTCATGTCAAAATAGTGTCGATGTCTGCACACGTATAATAGTCTTCGGCTGGCCATCACAAACTATATTGGATCGTGACACGAGATCGTAAGCAAACATTGCTGCGATCCTCATATTATATGTAAAAGAATGAATATTAGTTTTTGCCCCCCTCCCCCACAAAAAACGCTTAAATAGAATATTACTTCTGAATATCACAACCGCACTTTTTTTTCTTTTGTTACGGCATATCAACACTCAAGGTTATCTAATGACAAAGCATAATAACGGCCCATTGTTAAAGTATTCACTAACGGACCAAGAGTCCGGGGTTCAATCCATAGTAAAACCTAAAAAAATGGTACTTGATGCCTCCTTGATAAACATTCATCATCATCATCATTATATTCGGTTTAACGTCTGTTTTACATGCTGACATGTGTTGGACGGCTTTTAGAAATTTTGTTTCTTTTTTATTAATTAAAAATATAATGTACGCCTTGGTTTGATATCGCTACATAGCGTACCTCTAATATGTTATGGGGGGAGGTGATTGTTTTGAATAATGTAAATTGAACCTTCTAAACTTATCTCTGGTTAGGTTTCTTTGGAAGTCATTTTCTTAACCGAGGAAAGATTTGTATAGGCCGGATGATGTTCTTCCTGACGCCAACCCAGTGATGTGATAGGAACCAGCGTTTTTATCGAGACATCATTTCTAGGTGATTGCCGATCAAGGCTATAGGGCGCTTTACCTGTCCTCACACTGATAAATACATAAACCACACCTGTTTTATTTTCTCTCACTTTATCTATAGAGTTTTTATTTACCTCCTCTCCAGGAGGTTAGGCACAAGGCCACTTTTATCTTACTCCCACAAGTAAGATGTGACCCAAGGTCGGGTCGGGAAAGTGAGGTTTAAAAAGCCAGCACCCGAGAAAGTGAGCACTCTTACCATTAAAAATTGCCTGGGCAGCCCCGTCGGCATTCCCCGGTAGGGGCGCCCAGGCAGTAAGCAATAAACTTACTCCTCCCCAAAGAGGGAAGACAAAGCCTGGGAGGGTGGACATCATAGAACTGCACAGGACCGACCCATAGACCGGCGTAAATCAAGCCCCGAAGGCCAAGACAATACCAGTCTATAGGGTGCAGTATCCATCAGGACAGATACTACACTTTATCGATAGAGTTTATGTAGGTCAAAGGAGAGGGAAAGTAATAGCCAACAAAACTGTATAAATGGAAAAATGTTATATTGTTATATAGAGAGCTAGAATAACCATCCCAGGATAAGTAAATTACACCCCCCGAGCAGAAGATATTTGCACCACTTTTATGTCTCCTTATGACAATTATAATGAAGATATAATGCTACTAAACCTTATGTCTAGAATTCTAATTTTGATTAAAATCCATTACATAACTTATTCTAGAAAATGTCTAAAATTTAAAGCTTATTCAAAGGTGTGTATCAAGTCAAAAATAAGTGGAGTA
The DNA here is from genome assembly GCA_963556195.1 of Sepiola atlantica. Lineage (NCBI taxonomy): Eukaryota > Metazoa > Mollusca > Cephalopoda > Sepiida > Sepiolidae > Sepiola > Sepiola atlantica. Next base: position 210,863,325 of record OY744520.1, read on the forward strand.
ATTGAAGAAAAGGAGGTGGCGGCCTCCCCTACATCTCAGTATAGTAGCCAATGAAAGAGAGCATTCTGCTCGCCCTCGCTATGGTCGATCTATTTATTTTATACTAACAAAAACTAGCAATTAATCTAGCTGTAGCATTATCTACAGACAAAAACAAAGAGACAATGTTTTTTTCACATTTTGGTAATTTGAAGAAAAACAACAAAAAGGTGATTGTCATGGTGTTATTTGATATACAGGGTGTTTCAAAAGTCTTGGGAACATAACGTTGTATAACGCATTTGTAATGTTCCCAAGACTTTTGAAACACCCTGTATGTCAATGTTGAGATTTGATTTTGTTTAAGTATAAAAATGAATTGCTCATAATGAAAGGAATAAATGGAAAATTCGTGGTGATTGTCAAGAATAACCAACAGAAAAATTTTTTTAAATAAACAAAAATCAACAAATAACTGATACCAAAGGCAATAAAGTTACTTTTCTACCTACCTGCCTATTTTCTATTTTGTATTTTGTTTTAAAGTATTTTAAAGCGTTTTAATTGCATGTTAATAATTCATCCAAATCTGATCGCGTTACAGTTCCATTTACAAGATGGCGCAAGCGGATGTCCCCACAGTTTGTTTTTCGAGTAAACAAATAACTGTCCAAAACGCCTTAAAATTTACTTTTCTACCTAATTGAAAGGAGCAAAATACATTAAAAACCCTTAGACTTTGTAGACATAATCTTTTAAATTGAAATACAAAAATAAACATTTTGAAATACTTTTAAACGCAAAATAATTACGCAGATAGGTATAAAAGCAACTTTTATGCCTTTGGTAACAGTTATTTTTTAACTATTTGTTATTTGCGCATCCTTTCTTTCTATTGGTTATTCTTGACAGTTGTCAAAAGCGGAAATCAATTGGTCAAATAAAAGAATTTTATATTCTTGAGCAAGTAAAAATGGTTACTTTATGTTTTTCGCTTTTATTATTAAAGACAGAAATAAAAATAAAACTTAACGACGATAAATCTTTTTTTTTTTGTAATTTATAAAGTTTTTCTAAATTAAAAAGCTTAGAGGAGTGGGGTTTTTTTGTCCTGAGAGTATGATATCATGATGAACGAACAAGATGCTGTGACCCCAGAGAATAGGTAACGTCTGAGAGTATGATATTTTAACGAACGAGGCCCCCACCTCCTCCTCAAAAAGTAAAAGTTAATGCCTGCGTACACTACCTCCCACCACACACACATAGGAGAAAGTAATCCTGAGAGAATGGTATCGTGAGGAACGAACGTATACTATACTGCTCTTCCCTAAATAAAAGGAGGTGATGCCGGAGAGGAATGTATAATGACGAATAAAAATATACTACACATAATTAAATAAGCATAAACCGTTTTAATGTTAATATAATAAGGTTATGTGGAGAAATCTTTCGCATATTATTCATTTAGATGACATTACAAACAATGGCAAGTTTGAAACGCTGAAATGAAAATTGGGCGGAAAAATATAGTCGCTATCTTTATTAAAAAATAGAAATATGCTGACCAAGAAGGAACAATAAGATCCTTTCATAATTTTCTAGTTAAAAAAACATGTTTATAAACTTGAATCATAGTTCTTCCTTAGCTGGCCTCTTTCTCGACTTGCTTAGATGGCGACTATATTTTTCCGACCTGATTTTTATTTAGCCGTTTCACATGTACAGTGAAACTTGGTATAACAAATAAAACATTAAAAACCCTAAGTTGTTCTTTTTTTTACTAAAACATTGTTGAAATTTTTTTTAAATATAAGTTGTTTATAAGAAATGCCGAAATCTATTTCACTGTAAATAATTAACATGACTGAAATAGGAATTAACCTTAAATAAGAAAAGAAAAGCAAGCACGGCTGTTCTTTATTTTAATAATTAGTTATTTATTTCTATCAGGATTTATTAAAGTAAACTTTAAATTGAAAACATTACAATTTAAACAAAATATTTTATTTTATTGGTTTGTGTTTTAAGTGAACATTTTTTTTAAATTTCATACTATGTATTTATAATTTTTCAGGAAATACAGAGGAGGTGATTCCTGAGAGGACTGTAGTCTCTGTATGTATGAAGAATAAACACATGTGCAGCATGAATAACTAGTTAAAGCAACCACCAGGAATAAATCTTTGAAGATATAAAGAACTTGAAGCATAACAGCTTTTTATAAAAAAAATGACTGGATACATCGACTAATCCAAAATAGTGATATGCCATGAAAAAACCCTAAGCAACCAACATGAGTATTGATTTACTCCTCTCCAGGAGTTAGGCACAAGGCCAGTTTTTATCTTACTCCCACAAGTAAGATGTGACCCAAGGTCGGGTCGGGAAAGTGGGGTTTAAAAATTGCCTGGACAGCCCCGTCGGCATTCCCCGGTACGGGTGCCTCAGGCAGTAAGCAATAAACTTACTCCTCCCCAAAGAGGGGAGGCGAAGCCTGGGAGGGTGCTCCTCCTAGAACTGCACAGGACAGACCCATAGACCGGTGTAAATCAAGCCCTGGAGGCCAAGACAATACCTGTCTATGGGGTGCAGTATCCATCGGAACAGATACTACACTTTGATCTTAGCCAAAAGGCCAAGAAACATGAGTTTTATTTACTCCTCCCCAGGAGTTAGGCACAAGGCCAGTTTTATCTTACTCCCACAAGTAAGATGTGACCCAAGATCGGGTCGAGAAAGTGGGGTTTGAAAAGCCAGCGCTCGAGAGGTGAGCACTCTGGCCATTTAAAAATTGCCTGGGCAGCCCCGTCGGCATTCCCCGGTAGGGGCGCCTCAGACAGTAAGCAATAAACTTACTCCTCCCCAAAGAGAGGAGGCAAAGCCTGGGAGGGTAGACCTCCTAGAACTGCACAGGACAGGCGTGCAGTATCCATCGGAACAGATAAACATGAGTAGCAAGATTTAAAAACTACATCAGTTATAGGCGGTGCTTGCAAATACTTTTGGGCTTTTGAAAGCCAGACTCAGATCTAATGACCCCAGAAGGGGTTAAACCTGGAGAGTCTAGGGAGATGTGTGCAGAACAGGAGACTTTGGTGGTATGGCCACGTTAAAAGAATGGATGGGAGTTAGTAGATGTAGAATGGTTAAGTAGCAGGTTCAGTTGGCAAGGGAAGACCAAGGAAAACATGAAAGGAAGTGATAAGGATCGACTTAAGAGAAAGAGGCATAAATAAAGACCTGGTCAGAGATAGGTTTATCTGAAAATCAATTTCTAAAAGCCAGCGTGTAAACCAGACGTTAAATCGAAGCTGATGCTGATTGGCCTCCTCTAAGATGCAGTTCAAGCCATCGTGGCAAATCAAGCAAACACCTTACCCTACCAAGTTCAGAGGTGCCACATGGCCTGTGATATAACTGTATGCAACCTTGCTGATGCCAACCCTTTGAACTGGCTGCATGGAGTCTGGTACACTAAATACCAAAACTGTATGAAGGGAAACGATGTCTTTAGTCATACATACGTAGAAATTAAACCATTTTTTGAAGAACTGTTAGTAATTGGCAAGTTCCATAATTCAATTCGAACCAGACAGAAGTCTATTAAAAAAAAAGGAAATTCTTGCGCCGCATTCACAACTCGCAGCAATTTTCTATGAACCATGAACTTCTAATTCTTCTCTCTTGTAAGAGTTCACATCAAAAAGTAACAAAGTCAAAACAAAGAATTATATTCGTCGATAAAGTCTTATTTGGAATGTTTAAAAATATAGGGTTACATTTTGAATCATCCTATTTTCTACAGCATCGTCTAAGTATTCTACGTCGGACTTTATAAGAAAGATAAGAGCACAATGTTGTATAAGAGCTCGTCTTATTACCACAACTGCAAAGAACTTTCCTTTCTTCCACTGTGTGCCTAAATCAAAACCGAATTTCCATTAACAGAGTGGCAAACTAGAAGAATCCTCGACTCTAAGTCTGCAGCAAACAGTGTCCGGTCAGATTCAGTTCCTGATATTAAAGACTTCCTGTTTTGGGCCGCATACTTTTGTAGTTTGCCAAGTTTTGTACTTATTTTTATTCATTAATTTATTGTTATGCGAAAGTACAGAATAGTTAACAAAGTCCCCCCACCTCGCTATATTAACAATGGCTTTCTAAATAATTTCTGCAGTTTACTGACCGTGCTGAAATAATAACGTTATTATTTATTCTTAACATGGGGAGAGGGGGGCTTGTTAACTATTCTGTATTTTCACCTAACAATTTAATAATTAAATTAATAAACTTGCGAAGCTGAAACTCTTGCCGGAAGTTATATTACGGATGAAGTTTAATATCAGGAACTGAATCTGACCGGACACCGTTTGCTGCGGACTTTGAGTCAGGGATTCTTTTGTTTTGCCAACAGAGTTTCATTTCAAGAACTTACCGTCTGTGTAATATTACCACATAATTTCTTCCCTGTAGACTACAACATGGTAGTCTTCAAGTCCAATACCAAGAAAAACTTGTTGAGTCGCCCTCTTAAGTAATCAAATACTTTTTATTCCAGTCATGGTTTTCAACCATTTTTTAGTATTATTCGTCATACAACAATCTCATCCTCGTGTGGATTTTAGCCTTGGTAAGTGTTGACTCATTAGTATTAAAAAAGAAGAAAGCTTAGAAGGTTGCGTGTTAAAATCACGTCGGGGTCACCAATTTGTAGCATGAGCCCTGGTATAAATGATATATAGACGGTTGTAATATATTACTTTGATATTGTGTTGTTTTAAAGTATTACTTAGAAGTTCGGCATGACCATCTTTGTTTTTTTTTTATTCCAGTTATATTTTTGCACGTGAGTTGTTCGACGCGATTTGTTGCCAAGTTGTTCTAAGTGAGAGATGCATTTTTGTTGATTTTGTAGTCAGTGTTCTGTTGGGGTTGCATGTTCAAACGTTTGGGTCACCAATTTATAGTGTACGTCCTTGTACGGGTGCTGATATAGAGGATAGGCTTTCGTCTTCGGTGTAGCATATCCAAGACTAAGAAATACAAGTAAAATGGAACGAGAGAGGGAAAGTGAAAACACTGCATCGCGTTGGGCGTGTTGAAATTCTTTATGTTTGCTACGACCACCTCACAGAAGCGAATTTGTGTTTTAGTTTGCGAATGTAATTGAAAACCGATCACATGCCATTGTGCTAGTTGTAATTTCGTTATTTTTGTTTGAGGTTGATTTTTGTGGAAAAATATGTTAGGTATAATTTTGAGGTGTAATTGTGTTTGCACTCATTGGTTAATACGATTGAATATAACTAAATTTAATAAATAATAAGATTAACTAAATTTATAAACAACTAAGTATGATAAGTAATTGTTTGGACGACGAACAACATCATGAGAGGATTAGGAAAAAAATGTGTACTTCTATCGATCCTGAACCAGTTTCTGTGCACTTCGCATCGACAGCGTTCGGGCAAGCTACGTAAACACCCGAGAGATGGCGAGCCGAATGGTGGCAGCCGATAACTTCGATACGTTGCTGCGTCGTATTTTTTTCAGTTTTATTTTCAAAAAGATTGAAAAAAAAACAACAAAAAATACGAACAAAACATAGTGAAATTACTGTAAATAAATAAATTTATTGTTTTTATTTTTGTAACAAAACAATGCTAAACAACTTAATAAATAAAGTTTTCGTATTTTTTTTTGGGGGGGGGGGGTTCTATGAACGTTTATTTTTGTTATATTTGGAGGGTGACATGTATGTATGATGTTTTATTCAGACAAATCACCCTTAGGAAGTCTTATAATAAAGACAAAAAGTTGATGAATACATAAATAATATTTTTTGGTTTTCCTTTTTCAATTTCCATTAGACTTCCTTCTTTTCTTTATTATATATATATATATATATATATATATATAAGATTATGACACTGAGAATGTTTTAGAGTTAAAATCGATGTATTATACGTAGTAATAGAGAAAAGAACGTTTTAATACTTTTTCGTCTTAGACGAAACAAAAAAGACATGGCGGCATCCCGTAAGACTCTATTTTGTGAAAATCACGATTCTTGTAGCATATTTACACATTTCAAACGTGTTTTTTTGTCTTCGATTACATGCGTAATACTAAATAGATTTTAATTCGAAATTGTTTCTTATTTAGTGATATTAAAAAAAAACATAAACCCACTTTCATCACGTATACACATTTTCCATCGCATTGTTTACAGCGTCAATCTTTACTTTTACCTCAAATATATCCTTTATGAATATAATCCTTCGACTTTAAACGTACGCAGTTGCACTCAAAATGGTTGCCAAATGCTGCCAGACAAATGCTGACTCTGATACTAATTGTGCTTCGTTCGACTCTTAAGGAAAACACATTTTCTATTATTAATGGTCTGTTTTTCATCCCACCATCAAATGTGGCTCTTAAAGTGGCCGCCCATGAATTGGATCGGCGCGTTAGAAAGGGTTAAACCACACTGTGCACATGACGACACTTCCGGTTAAACCACCCAGTGTATATCAAGATACTTCCGGTTAACCCCGGAGCGTGTATCAGCATACATCCGGTTGAACCAGATCGTTGTCGCCCAGACAGCATCCGGTTTAGAGTTGGCCAAGGAAACAACAACTTTTATGTCTCGGTCAATGAACTCGGATAATTTATATTGTCGTGGGGAAAATCCGGATTCCGTCCGACCACGGGGGACTGCTGGACGCCGACAGTGGAATTGTCCATTGTAACGAAAGATGAGAGATAAAAACAAAGACCAGCGAAAAATTCCGGAAATGGCCGAGTATTGAAAGTTGTGCAATACGCGTCTGAAGCTAATTGCCTTTGCCAAGTAACCAGTGTCTGTTTGTTTGACATAATATCTACTAGCCGGATCTTCATTAAAAAAAGAATAAACATATATAACTATATAATAATTTCTATGAACGTAAAAAACTAGCAGACATCTCGACGTTGCCCGGGCGCAAATGAGAACCACAATGGCCTCCTGCTCCCAGCTAGGAATCTCAGATTACCAATTTTATTTTTATTTGTTAAATTCTATCATTTTCAAGCTATAAATTAAATAATAATAAAAATAAAGTAACATAAACAAGAAAAGAAAAGTTTGAATTACCTACTAGACAACATCCTTGGGTGTCTTCAGTCCGTCTGTACAAGGGTTTGTTAAAACAACCTGACATGTGGATACTTCACCCTACAGTAAACCCTGACTAAATATTCAAAATAACACAGTATTCGAAGCTCAAATAAGATCACATCGACACTGCTATACACTGGCTCATACAAGGAATGGTGCACCTTCTCCTAGTGATGTTACCTCAAGTAACAGCACTTAGCTGGATACTCCACTAGGTTAGATGAATTATTGTCATGGAATTCGGTAAGATCAAGAAACCACATGAAAAATATACTACAACATAGTTAACTGGTCAATGGGGTAGAGGAAAATTAATATTATTAACTTCTTTACTAACTAAACGTTTGAGAGGTAAAAGAGAAATTCAATAGAATATTCGAATATCTATGTATCTCATATAGAGATTAAGTGTTAGCCCATGAAAGGACCGCTTGATTTCTGAGAACTTCGACTGAAGTAAAATGAAATTAAAAAGAAACTTTATATAATGGATGATGTAGTCAAAGTCACAAAGAGCAAGCCATCAACACTTGGACTGCACTTTGGTCAATGTCAACGTCCAAAACTATATAATTTTGTGCACCTCATCAATGTGTATCGGTATACCAATTTTTTCCCTCTCCTTATGCTGTACTAACCAGGGAACCCGGCGTTTCCCGGGAATGTAAGTGATCATTATATAAAAGATGAAGGAATCAAAGACAAGTTTGAATTCTCTGAATTCTATTTAAGACTATAGGTAGGAGGAAAACAGTCAGCAGATAAAAGAGTTCCACAAACCTGCAGTTCTTGGAAAGAAGCTACTGAAGTAGTCAAAGTCACGAAGAGCAATTACTAGACATCTTGCTTATTGGATGAAGTTTGAATTCTTTGAAATTGCGTCCCCCTTCCCCGCGACTTGGTTAGAACTGGTCAGAGTACATTGCATACTTTTCTCCGATTGAATCTTAGTCAATGTCGACGTCCGAACCTATTTCATTTTTCAACCTACAAAATTTTGTCCGCCTTATTAACGTATATATTTAAAAAAATATATATATATATAGAAGTCGCTCCAGACAAGGTATGAAGCCACTTAATGTAAGGAGCTTCAAGGTCAAAAACTAGCCAACGATAAGTGTTAGATGGATAGATTCCGACCCAGAAAACAGCAATTCTTTCCCATTTGTCAGAAACATTGCTCATAGAATGTGAGGACTAAAGGACAAAATAAGGGAAGCGAGTGTTAAAAGGCTGCGGAAAGTAAACCAAATGTCCACGTTCTGCTCTCCTAATATGTAAACCAATTTCTTGTCCTTACGCCGTACTAGCAGAGACACACAGCGTTGCCCGGGAATGAAAGTGGTTCTTATATATTATATAAAAAGGACTTTTAGCTGTATGAAGTTTGAATACTCTGATCGTAGTATTTGTGACTTAGATAGAGCCGGGCAGGCTACAATTTATGCTCCCGACATCCCATGTGCGCCTTATCGAGGTTTATGTCTAAACGGAATTTCAAATCTGTAGCCACTCAACCGAGAAAGTTATGGATGTACATACAAACGCACACAAAAAATACAGACGCCATATTTTATGTAATATAGATTAAAGTAACTGATTTGTTTAAAATAATAAAAGTTAATATACGTGTGTCCGGTCGTTGCGTTGCCATCGTAATAGTAAACCAAGGCCGGTTAACTAACTCGCGACCCCCTGGTGACGTCATTGACTGGGATTTGTCGTGGTTGTCGTAATAGTAAATTACTTACGGTGGCCTCGCTTCTACCGGTGTTGCCCCGTATTGCGTGGGAAATTCTAAGAACTAAAAAGAAGTAATTGTCTTTCGTTTTCCCAAAGAAAAGGAATTCATTGAGATATGCATACGTGCAATTAAACATGAGAAATTTTACCCAAACAAACACAGCAGAGTAAGTGTTATTTATATTTCAATATTTAAAGTGAAGACGCCATATTGTTTTGTTTTTTACATATTTTAATTTTCACAAAATTACAAAGGATCTTTTTATCAACGTTTTTTTTTTAATCTTAATCCAGTAAAGTTATAGTTAATTAAAGATAAAAAAAAATCACATTCGTTACATTCTTCGTTGAAATTCTTTTTTTGTTGTGTAAAGAGAAATTAAATTTCAAATACAAACAAGAAGTGAGTTTCATAAATAAATTTATTAAAAGAATACAAATAATCCTTTTTCAACGAACTATTTAACAAATGTGATGTTTTTAAATATATTTTGTATATTAAAAAAACCTTTTTCAATGAACAACGAACAATTAAATATATAAAAGAAAAATATATAATTAATTATACAATTAAATATAATTCTGCTTAAAACGGACAATTTCTGTAAGGAATTAAAACTTTTGAAAGTGAACAGTGATTTCTTTTCACCTTGATTTTCTTTGATAAAAAAAAATACTGTATCGATTTTCGTGATTTTTGCTTTATGATATTTTCATTCAATTGTAAGATCAGAACAAATCAGGAAAATACAGCCGCTGTGAAACGACAAATTCACCACTTTATTTTAGAGTGATTTACCAATTTTAAAGTAAAAAAAAAAATGACTCGACGAACGGCCGCCGCAAAATATTTACATCTAATTTATTTATATATTTTGTGATTAGGCACTATGCGTATAAGCAAGAAAAGAATTTCATAACTCTTAAAAGTGTAGAAAAAAATTTAATTTTTTTTGATAGAAATTACTGGAGTAGTATTAGGCAACAAAACACAATTATTATATGCCGTATCATAAAATGTCCATGCCTTAAAATCACTCTGTCCCTGGTAATTGCATCTGATTTAGCAGTAAATGTATTCTGCAGTGATGTGGAAATGAATATTATAGGGGAGTATAAGATTCCTAAGCATGTAACTGGTGAAAATACTCTGCACATTTTGATGGAGAACATAAAAAAAATGGACATAGAAGAACAACAAACCAAACGTCAAAATGTCATTTCTATATTGAAAATAATCTTGTCAGTTCTGTTATTAGTGCAAGATGAGTCATTTAAATATTTCAATGCAATTAAATTCATATACGAACAGATAAACATAATGACACTGAATAAGGTTAATTATTCGAGTTAAATGATGATATTTTCTTCCTTGTAATATAACAGACTGTTTAGAGATACTAAAAATGTAATTTGACCATATTATTTGACCGTCAGAAGACAAACCTTGTTGAAGGAAATGATAACAATTTTCTTATGTATATTAAAAGTAAGTTCAAGTTACTCGTGTTGAAATTCATCTAAAAGCTATATTTTGATTGCAAGGTGGTAATGTTGTTGGCTTAGCCAACAACATCAATGAAGCCGTAACAAGTGCATATGCTTTTATGCTTAGCAGTGTATTCTCACAATATAAGGATGCTGTGCATGTGATACCAACTAAATGTCTTCTAGCTGATAATTTATTTGACATAATCAAACGTTTAATAATTGGTTTAGAGGAGATAGGCTTTAGAGTATTATCTGTTATAACAGATAATAATGCAATAAATAAAAAAGCTATGTCTTTCTTTTGTAGTTCAGCAAAACTTTCCATTGTATATCGACATCCAGTTATAAAGTCTAGATCTCTTTTCTTTTTATTCGACTCAGTACATATATTAAAATACATTAGAAACAACTGGCTTGTCCAAAAAGATGAAAGTAAATGCATAAAAGTTTGTCATAATAGAAAGCATTAATAAGATAACATCAAACTGTCCTATTTTCTAGCTTACACAAACCTTATGAAGTTTTGTCAAAATGGAAATCATGAATTAGATAACACCCAAAGTGCCCAATTTTCAAACTTACACGAACCTTATTACCTGGAATCTCAATAATTTCTGAAATATTGTTACAAATTGACTTCAAAGCCATTTCTCCAAGTAATCTTGAAAGGCAAAATGTTAATTTGGTTCTGCAAATTTTCAATGAATACACTATTTAAGGATTGTTGACCTTAGGAAAACAGAAATGTTTGCCTAACTTTGCACAAACTGCAGCATACAAAGATATTTTATATTCATTGGACAATACTGAATGTGAAAACACCATATAAAGGTTGTGGACAATACTGAATGTAAAAACACCATATAAAAGTTGTGGACAATACTGAATGTGAAAACACCACATAAAGGTTGTGGACAATACTGAATGTAAAAACACCATATAAAGGTTGTGGACAATACCGAATGTAAAAACACCATAAGAAAGTTGTGGTTAATACTGAATGTGAAAACACCACATAAAAGTTGTGGACAATACTGAATGTTAAAACACCATATAAAAGTTGTCGATAATACTGAATGTAAAAACATCGTATAAAAGTTGTGGACAATACTGAATGTAAAAACACCATATAAAGGTTGTGGACAATACTGAATGTAAAAACACCATATAAAGGCTGTGGACAATACTGAATGTAAAAACACCATATAAAGGTTGTGGACAATACTGAATGTAAAAACACCATATAAAGGCTGTGGACAATACTGAATGTTAAAACACCATATAAAGGTTGTGGACAATACTGAATGTAAAAACACTATATAAAAGTTGTGGACAATACTGAATGTAAAAACACCATATAAAGGCTGTGGACAATACTGAATGTTAAAACACCATATAAAGGTTGTGGACAATACTGAATGTAAAAACACCATATAAATGTTGTGGACAATACTGAATGTAAAAACACCATATAAAGGTTGTGGACAATACTGAATGTAAAAACACCATATAAAGGCTGTGGACAATACTGAATGTAAAAACACCATATAAAGGTTGTGGACAACACTGAATGTAAAAACACCATATAAAGGTTGTGGACAATACTGAATGTGAAAACACCATATAAATGTTGTGGACAATACTGAATGTGAAAACACCATATAAAGTTTGTGGACAATACTGAATGTGAAAACACTATATAAAGGTCGTGGACAATACTGAATGTTAAAACACCATATAAAAGTTGTGGACAATACTGAATGTAAAAACACTATATAAAGGTTGTGGACAATACTGAATGTAAAAACACTATATAAAGGTTGTGGACAATACTGAATGTGAAAACACCATATAAAGGTTGAGGACAATACTGAATGTAAAAACACCATATAAAAGTTGTGGACAATACTGAATGTAAAAACACCATATAAAGGTTGTGGACAATACGGAATGTAAAAACACCATATAAAAGTTGTGGACAATACTGAATGTAAAAACACCATATAAAGGCTGTGGACAATACTGAATGTAAAAACACCATATAAAGGTTGTGGACAACACTGAATGTAAAAACACCATATAAAGGTTGGGGACAATACTGAATGTGAAAACACCATATAAATGTTGGGGACAATACTGAATGTGAAAACACCATATAAAGTTTGTGGACAATACTGAATGTAAAAACACAATATAAAGGTCGTGGACAATACTGAATGTAAAAACACCATATAAAAGTTGTAGACAATACTGAATGTAAAAACACCATATAAAGGTTGTGGACAATACTGAATGTAAAAACACTATATAAAGGTTGTGGACAATACTGAATGTGAAAACACCATATAAAGGTTGTGGACAATACTGAATGTAAAAACACCATATAAAAGTTGTGGACAATACTGAATGTAAAAACACCATATAAAGGTTGTGGACAATACGGAATGTAAAAACACCATATAAAAGTTGTGGACAATACTGAATGTAAAAACACCATATAAAGATCGTGGACAATACTCAATGTAAAAACACCATATAAAGGTTGTGGACAATACTGAATGTAAAAACACCATATAAAAGTTGTGTACAATACTGAATGTAAAAACACCATATAAATGTTGTGGACAATACTGAATGTAAAAACACCATATAAAGGTTGTGGACAATACTGAATGTAAAAACACCATATAAAGGTTGTGGACAACACTGAATGTAAAAACACCATATAAAGGTTGTGGACAACACTGAATGTAAAAACACCATATAAAGGTTGTGGACAATACTGAATGTAAAAACACCATATAAATGTTGTGGACAATACTGAATGTAAAAACACTATATAAAGGTCGTGGACAATACTGAATGTAAAAACACCATATAAAAGTTGTGGACAATACTGAATGTAAAAACACCATATAAAGGTTGTGGACAATACTGAATGTAAAAACACTATATAAAGGTTGTGGACAATACTGAATGTGAAAACACCATATAAAGGTTGTGGACAATACTGAATGTAAAAACACCATATAAAAGTTGTGGACAATACTGAATGTAAAAACACCATATAAAGGTTGTGGACAATACGGAATGTAAAAACACCATATAAAAGTTGTGGACAATACTGAATGTAAAAACACCATATAAAGGTCGTGGACAATACTCAATGTAAAAACACCATATAAAGGTTGTGGACAATACTGAATGTGAAAACACTATATAAAAGTTGTGGACAATACTGAATGTGAAAACACCATATAAATGTTGTGGACAATACTGAATGTAAAAACACCATATAAAGGTTGTGGACAATACTGAATGTAAAAACACCATATAAAGGTTGTGGACAACACTGAATGTAAAAACACCATATAAAGGTTGTGGACAATACTGAATGTAAAAACACCATATAAATGTTGTGGACAATACTGAATGTGAAAACACCATATAAAGTTTGTGGACAATACTGAATGTGAAAACACCATATAAAGGTCGTGGACAATACTGAATGTAAAAACACCATATAAAAGTTGTGGACAATACTGAATGTAAAAACACTATATAAAGGTTGTGGACAATACTGAATGTAAAAACACCATATAAAGGTTGTAGATAATACTGAATGTAAAAACACCATATAAAGGTTGTAGATAATACTGAATGTAAAAACACCATATAAAGGTTATCGGCTTCACAATAAATATGCTAATCCACTTAAATGAAGAAAATAATAGATTTCTCTCTGTATTCTGTGACTGGTTAGAATGTTCGAATAGCATTCCTGAAAGAACTGTAAAATTAACAAAGGAAACATACACTGCTTTACATCATGGCACATATGCAATTCTGTAACTGACTAAGTATTGCATAAAAAGAAATATATTACCTGGCAAGTTTCCAACAGATTACCTTGAGGCAAGGTTTGGCCAGTACCGGCAACTTAGTGGGGATCAGTATAATATCTTTATACGTTAAGTGTTTGAATGTGAAAAAAGCCCACCTCAGAATGTTGTCAGTATTAAAACTGGGTCTGCCACTTAATAATTGAACTATTGATTTGAAGAATTTACAAGAAGCTAACTGGGATGAAATGACAAGTGAGCAATTGTTAGATGTTTACAAATTTAACATAGATGTAACAGATTAGGGTGCAGAGAAGTACTCCCTGTTATATTATACTTAGCAGATTATTGCTGTTATGCAGTTTTTAAGAAAATGAAATGCAATAGTTGCAAGAATTTAGTGGAAGAAATACCTGAAATAAACAGCTATTTTCAAGGAATTAGCAGAGGTTCTCTATTATATCCTAATGATGTGACAACAAATTTTATTCTCTACAATTATGTGGTTATTGGTAAACTGGTAAAAGATTCCTCTTTTCTTCATTCCATATATCAAAGACAATTAGCCATGTACATAACATTGAATATTTTGGCAGATGCTAATCTTCTTTTTCATGTTGACTCTTGTGACGGTCACATTATTGAAAAACTTTAAAAAATGATTATTATTTCCTAAATAATTTTTGTGGCATGTACAATGATAATATCACTAAAAAATGTTAAACAGAAAAAGAAAAATTCGAAACATTCAACTAAATTATCCAGATTTTCTATTAAAAAATATATTTCTGCTCTAGTAACTTTATTTATTGTTTGTATTCAAATTATTTGTTTGAATTTAATTGTTTTGTATCTTTTCGTTTTTTGGTTGGTATCTTTTCGTTTTTTGGTTGGTATCTTTTCGTTTTTTGGTCTGTATCTTTTCGTTTTTTGGTTTGTATCTTTTCGTTTTTTAGTTTGTATCTTTTCGTTTTTTTAGTCTGTATCTCTTCGTTTTTTTAGTCTGTATCTCTTCGTTTTTTGGTCTGTATCCTTTCGTTTTTTGGTCTGTATCTTTTCGTTTTTTGGTCTGTATATTTTCGTTTTAGGTTTGTATCTTTTCGTTTTTGGTTTGTATCTTTTCGTTTTTTGGTTTGTATCTTTTCATTTTTTGGTTTGTATCTTCATTTTTTGGTTTGTATCTTTTCATTTTTTGGTTTGTATCTTTTCGTTTTTTGGTTTGTATCTTTTCGTTTTTGGTTTGTATCTTTTCGTTTTTGGTTTGTATCTTTTCGTTTTTTTGCTTGTATCTTTTCGTTTTTTGGTTTGTATCTTTTCGTTTTTGGTTTGTATCTTTTCGTTTTTTGGTTTGTATCTTTTCGTTTTTTGGTTTGTATCTTTTCGTTTTTTAGTTTGTATCTTTTCGTTTTTTGGTTTATATCTTTTCGTTTTTTGGTTTGTATCTTTTCGTTTTTTGGTCTGTATCTTTTCGTTTTTGGGTCTGTATCTTTTCGTTTTTTGGTCTGTATCTTTTCGTTTTTTGGTCTGTATCTTTTCGTTTTTTGGTTTGTATCTTTTCGTTTTTGGTTTGTATCTTTTCGTTTTTTGGTTTGTATCTTTTCGTTTTTGGTTTGTATCTTTTCGTTTTTTGGTTTGTATCTTTTCGTTTTTGGTCTGTATCTTTTCGTTTTTTGGTTTGTATCTTTTCGTTTTTCGGTTTGTATCTTTTCGTTTTTTGGTTTGTATCTTTTCGTTTTTTGGTCTGTATCTTTTCGTTTTTTGGTTTGTATATTTTCGTTTTTTGGTTTGTATCTTTTCGTTTTTTGGTTTGATATCTTTTCGTTTTTTGGTTTGTATCTTTTCGTTTTTTGGTTTGTATCTTTTCGTTTTTTGGTTTGTAATTTTTCGTTTTCATTTTTACTTATCGTTAGCTTTTATTTATTGTTTCTTTACATTTTTTAATCGTTTATTTGTTTTCAATTTTGAAGAGTTTAAGTGTTACAAAACGAACAGCAAAAAGTTTTTTTTAATGTAAAAATTTATAAAACAAAAAGTTTTCATTTAAAAATAATTTCAATAAATTCAAAGTCCAAGTTCCCTTCCCGTGAATTGTCTGACGCTTCATAACTAAACTGCCGAAGTGCCAAAAATATTTTTCATTGTTAACATCTACGATTATTTATATTCGTAAAAAATAAAAATTCAAGCTTTGTTTTTAATAGCCTGTGATATAACTTTAGTAAAGGCGTTTTTTGTTTACACGAAACAATAGATTTGCACTGGGATTTCTAATAAAGTAATGCCTTAATCATATTCTGTGATCGTTAATTAATAAATACTGAAAGATTCATTAAAATTGGTTGATTTTCTGAATTTTGATGGATTTTTAAGTGAAGGGAGGGGTCAAAATGATCATAGTCAATGTATATTTTGGAGATTCAGATTTCGTTGGTCACTGCAAAGTATGACGCTAATTTCCAGCAAACGGGCCTTAGTTAATTACTTACGGTGGCCTTGGTCTGGCCCACTTCAATAATCATGTATGCAAATTTATTTTTATGAGTAAAGAAATGGAGGCTTACACTTAATAACTAATAATAATAAAGAAAGGAAAGAATAATCATGTATGAAAATTTAATTTTTATGAGCAAACATGTCCCCCCCATTTGTAGAAGCTGAGTTCAAGGTATAGTTTCTGTTCTGTATTCGGTCAGAGGAGAGATCCTTCTTGACTGGAGCGATTTTTAATTTTCTCCCATACATAGTCCCCCAAGCTGGATATTCCCCACATAACAAACGACCCTGTGTCTAACTTTGCCTTCGTGTTGAAGCAAGTAAATAGAGACTTCCCTTTCATTTAGTGTTTTAAGCCTAAGGGATCTTAAGAAGAAATTAAAACTCCGGGAATCTTGCTTAATTGGTATCCAATGACAATGAATTAAATTCAATGAAAATCTGCTATATTTGAATTTTTAAATAGGAGTTGTTCTCCATATGTTACCCTCTAAAAACCCTTTTAAATACTCCAAAAGAAACTGACATTTTGAGAATATTTACTAATTAATGTCTAGTATCTATTGTAAAAATTTCAGAAAAATAGGGGGTATCTGAAATTTCACAATCGGCTTCTATCTTCTTTTTAGTGCTTTTTGCATGAAACAAAATTAAACTTAATATAGCCCACATTTCGACCCGTTATGCCTAGCTGTGTTCCAAAACTCATAATCATCGGTTAATTATTTTACAAGTGAATCCTGTCCATATGAACACACCTCACTTTATATGTAAATAGATTAAACCTAAAATAGGGAGTTGCTTTTGTGTCAACTGGGACATCGTTTAGCTTTGGCGGCAATCTGCACTCACCGAGTGCTCGTGTTTACAAGAAAACATTTTCTCAGTAAATCAGAAAACAACAGCAAAAAAAATCAATCACGTTGCTGCAATTATTGGAAAACGTGACGGAGCCCCCTGATTATTTGGAGCCAAGTTTTTACATCAGTGGACGTTCTCTTCACGTTCATTCAGTGTGTATGGCATGGACATGGGCGCCCCCCCCCATCGTGTTGTCGAACATGATATGGATTTATCAGTTTCATCTTAAAACTGACATTAAACAACGCAAATATCTGGATAGTCTGTCTAATCTTTCATCTTGCCTTTTATTTTGAAGATCTTATTAAAATACTGGATATTTCCCTTTGTTGCCATAAGCCGCAAATATTGAAAGAAGTGTTTATCGATGCAACGGTTAACGACTGGTAGATGCGTCCATTCAATATACACGTTTAGTGTTGAACGTGATATTTCACACTTAAGCGTGACAAACCAAGGAAACTATTTTTTTAAACTTAAGCATGACAGACCAACACTAATGTTATTACAAACTGAAGAATGACAGACCAAAGTAAATGTTATATCAAACTTAAGCACAGCAAACCAAGTTTAGTTGTTTTATCTTATGGCATATCAACCCCTTTCAGGTTATTTAATGTCGAATTAGGTTATTTTGGTAAAAGTGTTTATGCTTCAAGTTCTTTATATCTTCAAATATTTATTCACAGTGTTTGGTTTGGTTGTTTTGTAGAGGAAAATTGTTGTTTTTGTTTTTGGCTTTGCAGTACATGGTTGAGTTTTGCAAAGGGGAAAAAAAAACAATAACATCAATGTTTGGTACATTTTTGCTCAGATAGCCGGTATCTTCAGACAGCTTGATGTGGTAACACCAGCGTGACAGACCAAAGAAACTCCTATTTAAAACGTAAGTTTAATATGCCAAAAACATGCTGTTAATAACCTGAGCATGACAGACCAAAGAAAATGCTATTTCAAACTTAAGCGGCACAGATAAACCAACGATCACTGACCGACAAAGCTCCTATTTGTCCTGCGAGGACGCTCATAAAAATGATATTAAATAACGAAAACATTTTTAAAATCCGAAAGACGATGTTAAAATATATTAAAAGTTGGGCCTTTATCTTCCTATTCATTTTGACAATGTTATTAAAACAATGGATATTTATTGTGTAAATAAATCTTTATATGTGCAAAATGTAACTTCAATGTTAATGTACGCTGAAAAAAAAAAATATATCTAATATATAAATTAAAGTCAGTCTCTTTCAAGATGTTTGTCATCGACAGCTTTCTTCCTACAAAATCAATGTTTGATTCTGGTTTGTCTGTTTTTTTTTTATGGAACGTTGCAGTATGTTATTAAGAGAAATGGCGTTTATCTATTTCTTCTATTAATGGAACGTAGCAGCTATTTCTTCTGATTTTTAAAATGTTTCTATCGTTGAATGTTCTTATAAAAATGTTGCTGATGTCATGGTCTAACCTTAACCTTAGCTAAAATCAGATCCTTTTCTGATTCCGGCAACACATGAATATATCCCACTCGATCATGAACACCGCGAGGACATAGCAAAAAATGAGAAAATGAGTCTGCGCAAGGACTCCACCCATCTCTTCTGGTCCTCAAATAAATAACTATAGAAGATTGGATTACAGAACCAATGACAAATGTTCTCTCAAGGAAAAGGGGCCAACAAAAGATGCCAGTTCACGATCCGATTTTCTCTGATAAATAGCGCTCATACACGGCCTCATTCAGGTCTTTTTGTATTAATGTGTAACCGCTTATCAAGACCCGAACGCCATCGAGGATAAAGGTTAACGAGATTGTCATTTAGCGATGAACAACACCTTGAGAGGATTGGCAACGATGGGTGAAATTGATTATTTAAATGGACGGCTTAACAAACATTCGTTAACATTGGACTTAAAAACGACCATGTTGTATTCAACTGGGAAGCAGTCCTGTGGTATTGGATTTCACAGATGGGAAGTTCTTCGAAAGAAACTTTGTTCGTGGTAGTTTCGTTTACTTTTAGATTCACAGAAGAAGAAAGAAAGGAAAATTCATTACAGTGGTTCCTATATACTAGCCTCCCCACGAGAGCAGAGTTAGACACAAGGTCGGTTTTTAATGTGGGGGAAATCCAGCTCCTAAAAAAGGGTTACTCTGGGGCAAAAATAGAAATTGCCTTAGGACTTCTACTTCCCTGACCGAGGACAGGTTAAACTAAGTGTAGCATCAAAACAGATACTACACTTTGTTCCTAGGAAAACAGTGGTTGACGCTAGGCGACATTTTGCTTTGAATGTTTTTTTTGGGGGGGGGGAGTACCATACATTGGAACGCCAGGTTTGATCAGAATACACTAGAGATAGAACGATCCAAAATTTTCCCCGATTCCGATACAATTACCGATTCTGTTCTAAATTCCCAATTCCAATACAATTAGAGATTCAGATTCTTTTTAAATTTCAAAATATTTAATTAGAGATTTATTGCTTTTAAAAAAAAATCAAATTACTGTAAAAACCCCGTGTAATGTCGGCATATATTTTGCAAAACCTAAAAAAATACATTTTTATGGGGGGGGGGGGTTATATTACACGAGTAGATCTTTCTAAATTTTTTTCTCAAATGTTTTCCTTGCAATTCATTGAAAATTGTGAGACAACTAAAGATTTATTTTTCTTTTAAAACAAAGTCGATCTGCAGTAGTTCGTCGTTAGTTGACAAAATGCTATTTGAATTCTTTCGCAAACAATTGAAAATAGTCGACGATTGGTATGCGAAATAATAAGATGTGTAGGAACAAAATAGTTGACAAAGCTCCTTCCCCATGTTAAGAATGAATTTCTAAATAATTACGTTACAATAAAGAAAACCATTCTTAACACGAGGAGGATGGGGAGGGGGGGCCTTTGTTAACTATTCTGTGTCTTCCCTCGATCAAGAAATGTTCATATTTTGTATCCTAATTATTAAGATTTGGTCAATCTAATGATTGATTTGTTTTACTGTAAGAAGAAAAACAAGATACAGATCATATTAATGCTACCAATTATAATAATGGTAAATTTGTAGATTAACACACTCAGCTAAATCCCCCCCCCCGCCGAAAAAATGAGATTCTACTTTTTTAGGCGATTACGTGTGAACATCTTGAAAACTTGTTTGAAAAAAATAAAAATTGTTTTAGAATTCAGAGTAAGAGATCAGTTTTAACGTAAAATGATCATCATTTCCGGGCCATTATAACATTTTAGGGATGCTCACTAATTTTTTTTACCGCTAACTCTAAATTCGACAAGTAAGGTCGTAAAACCATAAGCAATCGCTTAAAAAAGTAGACCCCCTCTCCAAAAAAGTAAACGCACAGAATTTATCGCCCAGATAAAGACATCTTTTTATTAACTGCTTTAAAACGTTGAAATGTGTCGGAAATAGTTCATTTTTACGTAAAACTGATCCCCCACACTACATTCTTAAATAATTGTTATTTGTTTTTCAGGATGTTCACAAGTAGAATTTCATTTGTAGGGCGAGGGGGGGAGAGTAGCGGACAAAAGAAAACACCAAAATAATTTAAACACGGACAGAAGCCCACAAACGAAAAAATAAATTATTTTTTCAAAATAAAAAAACATCGTTTTATTTTATTAATAATTATAAATAAATGTTTATCACTGATTTTTTTTTTGACAAAAATGTTTTATTTCATTTTTAAACATTTTTTCCGATACTTTTTAAATACTTCATTCTTATGAAATTATCGGTGCTTGTTTTTTTTCGCCAAAGTTTTATGCAGGTCGAACTAAGGGTTAGTGGCAAAAATTGAGTTAATGCCCTAAAAAGTTAGAATCACCTAGAAATTGGGGATTATTTTACTTTAAATGTATATGTGCAACTCCTCCCTCTAAATTAAAAGAAAAATCTTTTTTTATCAGTGTTTTCGCCTAATAAAAAGGAGAATCTCATTTTGGGAAGGAGGGAAGGAAGGAATATTTTTAAATGTAGATATGATTTCTTTTTTAATTTGACAAACTTCTGAATGTTTTCCCTTTATGCATTGTATCCAAGATTTTGATGAACTCATTGTGAGATTTTCATCTATATTTTTCACTTGTGCCAAAACCGAAAAAATACAATAAAACATTAATTATTTCAGAAGATATATATGCGGTAATCAGACAACGACCGGGTCAGACCGGCGCCAGCAAAATAAAACAAACTTTTTGGGAGCAGTTTAAATCTTAAAAATCAACTGTGAACTCTCAAAGGTGTCATATAGACGTTTAGCAAATAGGTACGAAAAGAAATTTTAATATTTTTAAAAGTTTGCTAAGATAATCGGCGAAAATGAATTCTAGAATATTTACTTTGTTTACCATAATTTACCAATAAAAAA
Source organism: Sepiola atlantica (assembly GCA_963556195.1). Taxonomy (NCBI): domain Eukaryota; kingdom Metazoa; phylum Mollusca; class Cephalopoda; order Sepiida; family Sepiolidae; genus Sepiola; species Sepiola atlantica. Next base: position 210,885,296 of record OY744520.1, read on the forward strand.
ATTAAATTAAACTCGGAGAGTCAATGCTAAATTTGGGAATTGGATTCTTAACCTGCGGTCCTGTGGCCCTTAGTCTTATGTTGTAAATAAACAATCTTCTAAGATATAAATAAATTGTGTTTGTTTCATCTTTTATTGTCAAGAAAATAAAACAAAAAGAATCGCTTTTGTAATCGGAAATAAGGCTAAAATCTTTTCAAATTTGATATCGATACCCAAAAAAGTTCCGTTTTTTTTCGATTAATCTTCCAAACACTAAAATACACAACAGCACACCTCAAACAATGCAGATAACGTGCGCTAACCCTACCCCCATATCAGTCGACCGCTGCTCAACTTCGCTCCCTTACGGCCACCTTCCCTTGATACACAGACTGGCGTCTCTTTAACCAACAAATGACAATGTATGTTACTGTATATATTCTTCATACCTTCAATCCCTTTTTAACTAAAAATCATGTCCTTTTTTGCAACTCATCAACACATTACATTCATTCTTTTTTTCTCTGGCAACCATGCGTGGTATATAACACTAATACACCAGAGAATCAGATGAATAATAATGAACACACCGGAAAAATAGTTAATTTTGAATAATATAAGTATAATATTTTCGTACTTGATATGATAAAAAAAACGCGTGCGACTTGGGTAAATACAACACGACGTATACAACACTTGCTCTTATTTATTCTCGCTATAAACAAAGCATCGGATTTACACAACTGTACATGCCTAAACGTGCACATAAAAAAAAAACTTGTAATCTGTTATTGGGTAAGATAATCGACCTATTTCAGGAATAAATGGATTTACCCAGACGCTATAAATACAGTAACATCTAAACGTCAGCAGCAGCGCAGGGTGGCAGTTATGACCCCCAAGCGAGAGACGCCGTATTCCTTACACATACTTCTGTTAATACACTTTTGTTAGTTATACCACTGTGTCTGTCTTCATTATTACCGATCTGCTAGGTCACAACACTGGCGACGAGGATGAGATCCAATGTTGTGGCCTTGTAGGCCGGTGACAATGACGAAAAACACAGTGGTATAATTAACAAAAGTGTATTAACAGAACTATGTGTCAGGAATACGGTGTCATGCGCTTGGGGCCATACTGCCACACTTCGCTGCCGCTGAAGCTTATTGTCTAGGTAAGTCCATTTATACTTAAAATAAATAAAACCAGCTTACCCCATAACATAATTGTTAGGGCAACCTAACAAAACTGAATCGAGTTATTACCCTTGAATCAAAAGTCAGAGTTATCTCCCTTGGATAAACAAAAATCGTCTGCCGGGCAGTGAGACGTAAACAGACCGGCTTTCACAAAAAACAAGCATCGCGTGTTCAGCGGTTTTCTACATTTCAAATTAATCAGTGTGTTTGTTAAATAAATCTGTTAAAGGTTCTACTTCGCACATCCTCCATTTTTCTGAGTTGTAATTGAACCGATAACGTATACACATCCAGACGACGAGAATCACGGTAACGCAAATTTACACTTTCAAAGATGTATTGCACCATACAGCAATTAATGCAACAACAATTACGTTTGATGGAATTATTTTCACAGAGATTCCTAACACCTGCACCATCGCTCTCGGAAACAAAACTTATGACATCGGCAAAATCGGTTGCACAATCGATTACAGCGTTCCATTACGACTAAATAGCTAAATCGATAATAATGATTTTGTAAAATATAATTGTTCAGTTATTTTATTATTCCTGAGTATATGACATTGTCTAAGAGAACATAATTATTCACAAAGACACATTTTTGCAAACGGCTAACAAATGATTGCACTACATTTCCAAAAATTACTGAAACAATCTTCTTCAAGTAATTACTTTGAATGTCTATTTTTGTGGTTTTCTTCTGAAAACTTCATTTTGTAAGAAACCCTCACAAGAAAAGAAAGTTTTCCATTCTAATATATATTTTAACACACTTCTGTGTTATTTCCATGAAGATGGTGATAAAGCTAAAACAAAATGACATAGTACAAGATAGCGTCATAAAAATACAAGATGGCGTCATAAAAGCACAAGATGGCGTCATAAAAGCACATAATGGCGATATAAAAGTACAAGATGGAATCATAAAAGTACAAGATGGCGTCATAAACTTAAAAAGTGGCGTCATAAAAATACAAGATGGCGTCATAAAAGTACAAGATGGCGTCATAAAAGTACAAGATGGCGATATAAAAGTACAAGATGGCGTCATAAAAGTACAAGATGGCGTCATAAAAGTACAAGATGGCGATATAAAAGTACAAGATGGCGTCATAAAAGTACAAGATGGCGTCATAAAAGTACAAGATGGCGATATAAAAGTACAAGATGGCGTCATAAAAGTACAAGATGGCGTCATAAAAGTACAAGATGGCGATATAAAAGTACAAGATGGCGATATAAAAGTACAAGATGGCGTCATAAAAGTACAAGATGGCGTCATAAAAGTACAAGATGGCGATATAAAAGTACAAGATGGCGTCATAAAAGTACAAGATGGCGATATAAAAGTACAAGATGGCGATATAAAAGTACAAGATGGCGTCATAAAAGTACAAGATGGCGTCATAAAAGTACAAGATGGCGATATAAAAGTACAAGATGGCGTCATAAAAGTACAAGATGGCGATATAAAAGTACAAGATGGCGATATAAAAGTACAAGATGGCGTCATAAAAGTACAAGATGGCGTCATAAAAGTACAAGATGGCGTCATAAAAGTAAAAAGTGGCGTCATAAAAATACAAGATGGCGTCATAAAAGTAAAAAGTGGCGTCATAAAAATACAAGATGGCGTCATAAAAGTACAAGATGGCGTCATAAAAGTACAAGATGGCGATATAAAAGTACAAGATGGCGATATAAAAGTACAAGATGGCGTCATAAAAGTACAAGATGGCGTCATAAAAGTACAAGATGGCGTCATAAAAGTAAAAAGTGGCGTCATAAAAATACAAGATGGCGTCATAAAAGTAAAAAGTGGCGTCATAAAAATACAAGATGGCGTCATAAAAGTACAAGATGGCGTCATAAAAGTACAAGATGGCGATATAAAAGTACAAGATGGCGTCATAAAAGTACAAGATGGCGTCATAAAAGTACAAGATGGCGTCATAAAAGTAAAAAGTGGCGTCATAAAAATACAAGATGGCGTCATAAAAGTAAAAAGTGGCGTCATAAAAATACAAGATGGCGTCATAAAAGTACAAGATGGCGTCATAAAAGTACAAGATGGCGTCATAAAAGTACAAGATGGCGATATAAAAGTACAAGATGGCGTCATAAAAGTACAAGATGGCGATATAAAAGTACAAGATGGCGATATAAAAGTACAAGATGGCGTCATAAAAGTACAAGATGGCGTCATAAAAGTACAAGATGGCGTCATAAAAGTAAAAAGTGGCGTCATAAAAATACAAGATGGCGTCATAAAAGTAAAAAGTGGCGTCATAAAAATACAAGATGGCGTCATAAAAGTACAAGATGGCGTCATAAAAGTACAAGATGGCGATATAAAAGTACAAGATGGCGATATAAAAGTACAAGATGGCGTCATAAAAGTACAAGATGGCGTCATAAAAGTACAAGATGGCGTCATAAAAGTAAAAAGTGGCGTCATAAAAATACAAGATGGCGTCATAAAAGTACAAGATGGCGTCATAAAAATACAAGATGGCGTCATAAAAGTACAAGATGGCGTCATAAAAGTACAAGATGGCGATATAAAAGTACAAGATGGCGTCATAAAAGTACAAGATGGCGTCATAAAAGTACAAGATGGCGTCATAAAAGTAAAAAGTGGCGTCATAAAAATACAAGATGGCGTCATAAAAGTAAAAAGTGGCGTCATAAAAATACAAGATGGCGTCATAAAAGTACAAGATGGCGTCATAAAAATTATGTAATAATGCAGCAAAACATTTGTTTTCATTGTATAAGTTTTGTTATCAGAAATATTTTTTTGTTATTAAAATTTTAAAATAAACGATGATTCATTGAAGATCCTGTATATTTAATCATCTTATGAAATACGATTGAAATGAATTGATTGTTAATATCAGCATAATGACAATACGTGTTGGGAACGGTACACGCCTATGGACACATTTTTAATAAATAAACAAGCAACAGCAGTTATGAATACGTAATTTAGTAGTGTTATTAAATATCAGGTTGTCCGGTAAATTCGTGCCAAGTTTACTAAACACTCATAAATGGTATATTAAACCATTCTACTAGTTTTCGTGTTGCGTAATGTGGGTTACTTACAATTAATGTCTTGATTTGGGCGTCATCTATAGAGGAGGCGGGTCTGCCTGGGCGTTCTTCATCATTAAGGCTAAAATATCCAGCTCTAAACTTTGCGAACCACTTTCGTACAGTTCTTTCAGCTAAAATACCTTCAACGTACACTGCACATATCTTTTTTTGTTGGAGGTAATTTTTGCCTTTATGGAAATAGAAAAAAACATCAAGTGCCTAAAATGGGTTTTACAATCTTCCATTTGCAAAGGGCTCCAAAATTAACGCAAGATAAATTATTTTTTAAATTTTCTTTCCACAGAGATAGATTAAAGTCTGCTCTAACCAAACATGTTAGTCTACTAATGTCTGTCAATATTTTGACATGTTCTTACGTGTCGAAACATGAACTACTAAAACTCGGCACGAACTTTCCAGACAACATGACACGTTTTGCTTGTTGATGATATAAATTGACTTTACCTGATTCGATGCTGATTTGAATCTCTTCTTTTGTGGGTGTTGTCTGTGGAACTTTCTGCAGAGATAAAAAAAATTAATTAAATATTCAATATTTAAATTCTTTAATCTGCGTTCATCTTTCTTGGTTTGTATTAGCATTAGCTATTTCTAGCTAGAAAATAATGACATTCAGAATCGGCATATTAAAGGGAGATAAACTTATCAGGGTTATTTCCCTTGCGAAATTTCGAGAGTTATGTCCCCTTGGGTTCCAACGAGAGACAGACATTCTGTGATTACGTATCTGTTTTAGCTCCCACTAGGAACGTCAATTAATTAGTAAATCTACTTCTTCCAATCGTAAAAAGTAAATAAATAATTATTTCTTGACCATACTAAATTTCATTATTTAATTGTTTTCTCATATTTTTGTTTGTTAACTCACATTTACGTATTCAAAGTTACACGCACTCAAAAACGACGACCCGGTCGCTTCAGTTTGGTTGTTTGTTTTACGGTATATCAAGCTTTTCGGGTTATTTCATGCCGACATTTTGGTAAAAGTTTGTGTGCTTCAAGTTCTTTATATCTTCGAATATTTATTAAAGGTTTTTCGGCATATCCACACTTTCCGGATTATTTAATGCCGGTTACGGTCATTTTGGTAAAAGTTTGTGTGCTGTTGTGTTCTGGTTATACGCTGAAAGCAAGAAGTGATACGAAGCAATGAGGAACAGAGGTCAAAGCAAGGACAACAATAACAACGTGTTACTTCTAGTTCGCCCGGTCCATCAAGAGAGTGTGATGACGTGTCCGGCGTCGTTTATATATACAATCAGAAAGAACAAAGGGGATAATTACACATTACTATTGTTATGGTGCAAGGGAGATAACTGTTGTCATTTCCAAATGTACGATTGGATATTACATGTGCTTCAAGTTCTTTATATCTTCGAATATTTATTAAAGGTTTTTCGGCATATCCACCCTTTCCGGATTATTTAATGCCGGTTACGGTCATTTTGGTAAAAGTTTTCATGCTTCAAATTCTTTATACCTGTAAATATTTATTCATGTTGTTTTGTTTAATTGCTTTGTAGAGGAAAATTGTTTTTCTTTTCAGCTTTGAAATGAAAAAAACAATGTGTGTTGCATTTTTGTTCAACAAGCTGGTATCTTCAGACAGCCTGATCTGGTAACACCAGCTCATTTTTCCTAAGAATATATTTTACAGTTTTTAATTGCTAAACTTCCACTGAAATATAAGCGAGGGGATAAATAAACTTTTAAACAGAGGAAACAAACAAAGAAAGACAATGATAATAGCAGAGTTTAACTTCGGAAAAAAAATGCCTCTTCCTTTTCATCTACTAAGGTATCGTTTTTCTCCTTCCCTCTTTCATTGACGAACAGAGAGAAGGAGGAAGAGGAGGGAATCTATTTTCATTGCCGACGGGGTTGTCTATCAGTAAATACTAGTGAAAATCTCATATTTTATAGTTTAATTATGTTTGTTAGCGATGCACGTGTTTGTGTATATCATTCCCCCACAGGTGGGCGCCATTTTGTGTGTCAAAAGAAAGAGAAAAAGACCACAGTGAATAAACAGTTGGATTTACTTACCCATGAATTCATTCACCGACACACGTAAAAAGGTGATACGATACATGTAAGTTGGTACAAGATATAATATGCAAGGGGAGAACAACAGACATAAGTACGAAAGAAGTCATACATTACAGTCTCAAATACTATGAGAAAAAAACAACACATCTTGCCGACGTTGGAGATATACAAATATGCTTGGACAATGTATAAGTAGATACGACTTCATTTGCATTGTTTTTATTCTCAGAATATGGTGATGGTGCGGTAAGAGGTAAGCGGCCACGACTAGAATGCGCCCGCTGCAAGGAAACAGTGGCTACACGCAGGAGTGAACCTGAAACCGTTTGATTTCAAGGCAAAGGTCGTGATTATGCAAAATAGACGTTATTGGCAGTTCAAAATAGCCGGATAAAAGGGAGTGACATTTTTTGTTCGACCAATCCTTAAAATATAAATATATTAGTAAATCCAAGTTCTACTTCGGAAAACATCTCAAAGTGAAAAATGTAATTTTTTGAAAGACAAATTCGATGCCAAGATTTATATATTTTTATACAAATAAATCAAATATTCCGGTCAAGACAGACCTTTTTCAATAAAAATAAAACATTGTTCTTTTTTCTCTCATTGTCGATTCACGACAGCAAGAGCCGAAGTGGGCCGACCACGCTTGTTGTTTTAATGGAGACTGGTTAATATCACGATACAAGTAGAGAGGCGCTTGGCAGCGCGTGTAAGTAGTAAGTCCAAGTTCTACTTCAGAAGACATCGTAAAGTGAAAAATATCATTTTTTTAAATTTAATTTTTTTATATCTTACATTCACCAGTTTCCATTAAAACAACAAGTACCAATTAATATATATATATATATATATATATATATATATATATATATATATATATATATATATATATATACCTTCATTGGCGACGATGGTTGAAACTGGCCAGAATTTGATTATGCAAGAGAACAGTTCAACAATAATTTGTTAACATTGGACTTGAAGACGTTATAGTTAGCTGGGAAGCAGCACTGTCGTATTGTGTTCCACAGACGGATAGTTTTAGGAAAGTAACTTTGCTCATGAAAGTTCTGTTTAGTAGATTGAGGAAGAAAGGAAAATTCTTTACAGCGGTTGTAGCTAGACGAGTTTTTGCCGTGAATGTTTTACAGGCGGGGAATCAGAGATTTGAGTTAAGTGGAACGCATACTATGAAAATGACGAAAGAGTAGAGAAAGACTAGCAATGTCTCTTCTGTGAGAAACAGAATGCAGAGAAGAGAAGAGGACATCACCCATTAGATTTCAAAGTCGATTTTGTTCTCTGTCTAGGAAGGAAAAAAGAAGAGATGTTGCTAATCTTCATCTACTGCATCTTTATTTTTCATGGTATGTGCTCGACTGAGCTCCAATCTCTGCTCCATCCCCCAATAAAACATTAACGACAAAAACTCGTACTTTGTTGAACTCGGGAATATTTCTGTCGAACTCGGGAATCTGGACGGAATTTCGAACGGAACCCTTTATTTAATCCACGCGGGTAGGGTTTCCTTCGAAATTCCGTCCAGATTCCCGAGTTCGACAGAAAGATTCCCGAGTTCAACAAAGTACACCTGAAGAAGGTCGGAGGTTACACTGGCCGAAACGTTGTGATAAAAACACCCAAGATGAGAACAGTAGTCCGAATATACCCAATTCTACGAATTATCAACCCTCATCTAAAAATTCCTAAGTATAGTATTCTAATATATTGCATGGTTCCTGTTACCCCTTTTAAATCGTGATCTCGCCACATAACGACTGGCTGTAGGTGAGACTCGTCGGTTGGTTCTCGTCACGAATTCAAACGAATATGACGCCGTGTTTTTGTTAAGAGGTGATTTATCGTGCGGACACGCGTTACGAGCCGACAAAGGAAGAGAGAAAATAGAGAAGGAGAAATAAAACATGGAAGAGTTTCATGAGAAAAAAAATGGGATGGGAAAGAAGGCAAAGAAAAAAGGGAGAAATGCTGATATAAATAAGGGTGGGGGTGGAAGTAAGGAGATGAAAACAGAGGCAAGTCAATGTAAAAAGGAAAGACGAAAGAGAACAGGTCGAAAGCAAAAAGAGAAATAAAAAGAAAAAACAAAATGGCGGACAAAAGTGAACGGATAAAAGAAAATAAAAGAAATAACGGATGAGAGAAAAACGAAAAGAAAGTTAAAAGAAAGATTGAATGAAAATGATAAAAAAGCAACCACAGAACAAAATAATAAGGCAAAAGAGAAAAGTATAAAGAATTTGTTGCAGGTAAAAAGAATTTAATAATTTATAAAAATTACAATCACGAAAATATCGAATTATAATTACAAAAACAAGCTTAATATTTAGCAGTAAATAGATTTCAAGAATTACTATTATATAATTTCATAATAATTTATACCGAAAGCAAGACCTCGGATTTACAAGTGTTTAGAAAATCTGTATAGTAAACAGAAAATCGATAAAAACATATCCTTCTTATCAAAATTCCAGGAAAAATGTGAGCAGCGAGCGAAAATTAACGTGAATGTCTACTAGACACCAACCTCAAGTGTCTTCAGTCTCTCTGTACAAGGGTTTGTCAGCATAACCTGGCTGGAGGATATTCCCTCTACGAGTAAACCCTGATCAAATATTCAAATTAAGATCTCCCGGTATGGCTACCCCACATTGGCTTAGACGATGAATGGTGCACCTTCTGCAAGAGATATTGCCTCTAGTAACATCACTAAGCTGGATACTGAACCAGACGAGATGAATTCTTGTCCTGGAATCCGGTAAGATGAAGAGACTACAAGAAAGATATACTATAATATAGTTAACTGGTCAATTAGGGAGAGGAACATTAATGTTCTTAACTTGTTTAGTTACTCAACGTTTAAAAGGTAGAGAACATTAATGGATTATTTGAATATCTATGGATCTCATATAGAGATCAAGTGTTAGCCCCAGGAAAGGGGCCCCTTCATTTGTGAGAAGTTCGACTTACGTAAAATTAAATAAGTGAAATAGATATACATATATTGTCTTTATCTAGCTTTGTCCGGCTGTAAAAAATACTAATTTTAATGCCTTTTTGTTATTAAATAACTGTGTAGAGATAATAACGGACCTGTGTGGTTGTGTAAAAGAACTCGGTCGTCTCTTGCCTAACTCCATCGAACGTTACATCCTTCAGAAAGCAAAACACACGATCTAAGTATGATGTGTTCATTTGCTCCAACACTGCTGCTTTTATCAGGACGGATTAAAACCGTTTGAGCCCCTAACCCAGGGGCGGGCAACCTTTTCAGAGTGAGGGCCAGGTGAGACTTTTGGAAGGAGATCGCGGGCCGGAGTGAAAAGCGAAATCTCAGAATTACTATATTTTGTTTACATTAATAAATTGTACAACAATTGCATTGAACACTCTACAAATCTGATATTTTTTCTCAAGAGACTTCTGTAGGTGATGTTATAAAAGGCGCCGACGAAGAGCCATTTTGGAATCATAAAAAATAATGACGGGGGAAGTAGCAAGTTGATCCAGCATTCGTTTAGACTCACCTCACATAAGTTCTGTTTTATGCCCTTTCCTCGTCTCTTGTTTCCTCTTTGCTTCTCTCTGTCTCTTTTCCTATTTTTATCTCAGGCCAAGGATTTGAAATTAATAGTTAAAGAAACATGAAATATACATGCATCATCGCTCGCTGATATTTATACATTTTTATCTCACTGTAAATCTTAATTGAAACCTACTTTTACGACTATGTCACAAAATGATATGAGTTTTACTGGGAGGTCCGCGGGCCGGATTGCAATAATAAAGCATAGCAGGGTGGCGGGCCGGACGCTAAGGCTTCTCGGGACGGAGGTTGCCCGCCCCTGCCCTAAGCTAAGGAAATTATGAGGACCCCCTTCAGATGGTGTCATCCTATAACATCCATCTTTAACTCGTATATATCACTAACGAACATATACTACACTGCTCACAACAACAAAAACTAAACTGGGTTGGAGGATCGTATCATAAAGAAACAAACAAATTACTCTTTAAATAGAGATTATATTATGGCAACAAAACAGATACTTTACTACGCACATAAAAGAGACGGTAATACCTGGGAGTATGTTATAATACCTACAAAATAAATTCTATTAACATGAATGTGTTTGCGTTCACCGTACATTGGATGTTGTTTGATTCACTCATTGCTGCAACAAGGGAATTCTCCTTCCAAATAAAACCATAATCTTAGGTTTGATTTGGCTGTTTTGTTTTACAGCCCTTTTCGGGTTATTTAATGCTGAATCAGGTAATTTTAGTAAAACTTCTGTATATGTTCCAATATTTATTCAAAGTGTTTTCTTGAGTGAAAGGGGTAGGCGTAGGAAAATTGTTTTTTTGTTTTCGATTTTGTAGAACATGATTGAGTTTTGCAAAGAGAAAAAAACAATAAAACATCAATGTTTGGTGCATTTTGGGTCAGGAAGTCGATATCTTCAGACAGCCTGATCTGGTAGCACCAACCATAATCTTAATACGTTTGTCTGTTGTCATTTATAGTAGTTTTTTTATATGACTAAAATTTATTATATTTGTTTAAAACTAAATCGCCTAATTTATTTAATTTTTTTTCATTTTTATTGTGCATGGTCTCGTCTGGAAAGAATCTTTCTCTCTTTGTCTTCTCCTTATATATATCTCTCCCCGTCTGTATATCTCTAAACCTCATTAGATTTTAGTTATTCACAAAGAAAAAATGCCAACAAGATAAATATTAGTAAAATAATCAATATTTTATTTATTTCTAAACAGAAGATTTTGTTATATAATTGTTTTCTTTGTTTAAATTATTATTTACACAAAGAATTCACATTAATCAGGGGATTAAGCTTTAAACAAGAAAAATACAATTTGGTGAAGCATAAAAAGCACACGTTACGTCAAATAAAAAACACAGGGACACAAAATTCTGTTTATAGTATTTGTCAATTAAAAACAGAATTCTGTTTATAGTATTTGTCAATTAAAAACAGAATTTTGTTTTTAGTATTTGTCAATTAAAAACAGAATTCTGTTTATAGTATTTGTCAATTAAAAACAGAATTCTGTTTATAGTATTTGTCAATTAAAAACAGAATTCTGTTTTTAGTATTTGTCAATTAAAAACAGAATTCTGTTTTTAGTATTTGTCAATTAAAAACAGAATTCTGTTTTTAGTATTTGTCAATTAAAAACAGAATTCTATTTTTAGTATTTGTCAATTAAAAACAGAATTCTGTTTTTAGTATTTGTCAATTAAAAACAGAATTCTGTTTTTAGTATTTGTCAATTAAAAACAGAATTCTGTTTTTAGTATTTGTCAATTAAAAATGTGTACATTTAAAAATTTTAGCAGATATTTAAAATATAGTTCCTAAGAAAAGAGCCCAGATTCACAAAATAAAAAAAAACTCATATTAATTAAACTGATCTGAATTTTAAAAAAACAAGAATGGCTACCCTGCACAGAACTGTTAACGCTTCATCAGTCGATATGCTTCGGTTGCGAATCGAAATTTTGTTAGAAAACCGAGCCATTTTCGGCTTTAATCTTTTGTTCGAAATCCAAATTGTTTCATGGACTGAGGTTTGACTTTATATGTTAGATGTATATGTGTGTGTGTGAATAATTCAAATGAAAAACGGGATTAACACCATTTCCCAAAACAGCTAAGTAGCCACTATCAAAATATTTGCATTTGCATACGTTATCTCGTCTAAAGATTCACGTTTCACATAATGTGCTATCTACCCAATTCTGTTGTTTGATAAAAAAAATCACAATGGAATTGTTGAATGATCACAAAGACAAAAGCAAACAAACAAACAAACAAACAAACAAAAAAATGGCAGGCTAAAATAATTGGATTCAAAAGTCAAATAGATTTATAAAAAGATGGATTCAGTCATCAAAGAAGGTGGATAATCAAAGTTTAGAAAAATTCTATGAAAGATCTTATTTTAATAAATAATCATTTATTTCTTGCGAAAAATTAATAACTTGAACAGTAAATAATTTTTAAACTTTAAAATACCTATGGGTGCAGAAAGAACAAAGGAAATATCTTTTCATATTGCAGGAGATTAATTATTCATCTCTTAGTTTTTTTTAATTAACCGTTAATTAATCGTTATGAAATGCAAATGTAACTAATAAACACGAGTGCTACTCTTTGATTTTGGATTGATCTTTGTGAGCGAGGACTGACAATACGTTTATATGATAACATTAATTTTATTATCAGGTTTTAGAATATTTAAAAAAAAAAACAAGTGTGTTATTTATTGTAAAACCAAATCAAAATGAACACTGAAAATACATATGTGACAGGATGTAAGCTTTTAACTTTCACTAATACCCTCAAGAAAGGTATACATCCATATGTACACCATCCAGCTATGAGTTAAATACAAGGGTAGACTCGAAAATCTTTGTAGAGCAACTATTCTAGAAAAAGGGAAAACTCAAGTAAGTTAGTCACTTGGCATACATTGTGACCTTAAAAAGTCATCACTTACTTGGTGGAAAGAGTGGGTCGAATTTTCCATGATGTACGATCCATTTAAAAGAAATTAATGCATTGAATGAAAGGCATGTTATCATTTTGGATTGATCTTTGTGAGCGAGGACTGACAATACGTTTATATAATTACGTTTAATTTTTATTATCAGGTTTTAGAATATTTAAAAAAAAACCAGTGTGTTATTTATTGTAAAACGAAATTAAAATGAACACTGAAAATACATATGTGACAGGATGTAAGCTGTTAAAGAGTTCCAAGCTAAACCGATCAGTTATAGGTCTTACTTTGATCTATCGCTATTTTCATTGTATGCGCTCCGCCTAGCTCCAATCTATGGAAAAAAATTCACAGCAAAAATCTTCTAGCTACAACCACTGCCAATAATGTTCTTTTCTCCCTCCGTGAACGTAAAACTAAAAAGAGGCTTCCGTAAATAGAGTTTCTTTCTTAGAAGTACCCGTCGGTGAAACACATTACCACAGGACTGCTTCTAGGCTGATTACAACATAGTCGTTTTCAAGTTCAATGTAAACAAATTCTTTATTAGCCGTCCTCTTAAAAATCAAATTCTGCCCAATTTCAACGATCGTTACCAATCATCACGCTGTTGTCTCACCGTCCACCATCAAACTTATAAACTCATATCTTCGAGTGGCTTTTCGGCTTGATAACTGGTGACTCTTTAGTAAAAAAAAAAAACTACAATGCTTACGAATTTATTACTTCAATACATCATTTATTTATAACTTGCTAGACCCGGCGCCCGGCGTTGCCAGGGTGAAAAATAAATGAATGAACTAAAATTTGTCAACATCTGAAAGAACGCAAATAGGTCACATCGGACAATATTTACCAACGAAAAGGATTACTTCTGAGTTGAACCTAGCCTCGAATTAAACTTCTAATTTATTCTTATCGTTGTTTCTTTTACAGATAATAGATGGTTTGAGATGTGGTTTTTCATAGAGTAAGCTGATGCCCCAATATAAGTGCGTATTTTAGATGGAGTAATTACTGTGCAAGGTACACTATTTATATTAGTAGCTTCATGAGGAGTATGGGTATTGATGTGCTGATTAAAGGGCGGGTTTAAATTATTTAAAGGGGTTATTATATGTGGCGGAGTTCTTTGGGTTGAAGTGCTATTAACTGATATGGTAGAATAATGAATTCTTGTAGTCACATTATGGGTATGGAGTTGAGGTACAAGTTGAGAATGTGTAAGTGCATTGGAGGTTTAAATGTACCAGTATTATTTATTCCTCTAGTCCTCATATTCCATGTGCGATGGTTCTGACAAAGGGGGAAGAATTGCTGTTTTCTTGGTCGGAATCTATCCATCTAGCATTTTTTGTCAGATATGTTTTACCTTGAAGTATTTTTTAGCTTCTTACATCAAGTGGCCTCATGCCTTGTCCTGAACAATTTCCATTAAAAAAGGTTAACACAATGTATGCGTATATTACATCTATGTGCACACAGTCGAGATCTTTGGCAAATGCAATTATTAATAGGGGCTACCGGGAAATTGGGTGTCTGGGCAAATTTAATTTTCTTATTGTTAGAGGTATAATAACCTCTGACAATAAGAAAATTGGACTACAAGATGTTTATAGAGTTTTTATTTAAGATAGTACTGTGTGGATATGTAAAGGATTTTTCTATAATTAATAGATTCTCTTGGGATGTTTGCTTTCACGTTATTATTGTAAGTAGGGTTCAACCAGAGATTATTTTTTCTTAGTTGTTGAGGGTTAATTTGCTTAGGATTGTTTATTATCAGTAGTAGCTATTCTATTCTTATGTTGTTTTTTTCTTTTAGGTTTATTGTCGTGTGTGATTATGCTCAAAGCTTTTTTCCTTGGATAGAGTAGTTATGTTTATATGTTATTTTTTCCAGAATATCCTGAATAAGTAAAGCATTATAAAAATTACAGAAGTTTGGTCAAAGATTGATTTATTGGCTGAGATTGAAAGGACTATGGATTTGATGATTGATTTAGGGCGGTTACATAATTTATGAACATAAGATAGTTTATGGTAGGGCTATATAATTCAGAGTTAATATTAAGATTTATGTCAAGAAAACTATAATTTTTTCTTATGTTTTATAGTTATAGAGACGCCACAATTAAAAAAGAAAATGCGGATCTTTTATAGTATTATTGTATCTTCTAGATCGATCCCGAGAGACAAATAGGACGTCATCACTGTATAGTCCTCGGTGGATGTTTTTCTAAATCTAAGTTCAGCCTTTTTTTTTAATTTTACTTCATTATAGTTTACAATTTCATTAAATAACCACATTCTTATTCGCTCCCTATTCGAACAAACACTACCACTTTTTTACCCAACCCAAAAAGTAAAATATGGCTATTGACACGTCTGCTTTCTGATTTTTTTATCAATTATTAAGAACTCCTTCAGGCTTATATTTCTATATTTTTGGGTGTGATTGATTTCACTGCCAAAGAACTTTCACTTGGATTTGAATACCTCAATCTCCCAGAATGGAAATGTTTACAACTTCGAACGCCTAGATTACCTTCAACCCATCACCCTACACTTGCTTCATACTTTGGATCCTCGGATTTGATTAAACAAACTTTCTATGCTTCTTAAACGGTGATGATTTTCTTTGCATATTTTAAACTTTTTAAAATTGATTACATTTTCATATATTTTAGATTGTTAGATTTTAAAATGTTTGCATTACAATGAAATTTACTAACGTATCTGTCGAATTCCCCCTGATGATAAGAGCATATCTTTGAAAATCCATGGTTTAAGGAAAGAAAATTAATTGTGATATAACCTTTGTTTGAACAATTGAGAATTTAATAAATATTGCATTTTATCCACCTTTTATTCGCATCACTTATCCACTTATACTGTTGCTCTTTCTCGTATATTGAACATTAACTATTCACGATAGGATATACTTTAAACATATCATTTTTATCGTTATTTACTCACTTAACACACACATACACACATATATATATATATATATATATATATATATATATATAGAGAGAGAGAGAGAGAGAGAGAGAGAGAGAGAGAGACTTACAAGCAAAGTATTTTCCAACGAAAGACTTGGGACTAAAATTGTTTTTTTTATATAGTTTTAATGGTTGGAAAACATCCAAGACTATATATATATAATATGGTAATTAAGCTACACAGAGGCTCCCGCGTTTCATCCCCGTGGAAAATCTTCAGGCTAAAATGCATGGAGTTATTTTTGCTGGGTGTTTTTATATACACGGCTAGCTAGTTAACCAATAAGATTCTTTGTTGTTCTCTCGGCCAATCGTTGGGTTGCCCGCGAACAAAGATCTTGTTTGTGTTACTTCCTATATCCTGTTCTATTGTTCTGTTTTCTATAGATTGGCCTATATCCTGTTTCCTTTGTTGTGTCAATATAATGGGTGAATTTATTTCAACACGTGGTTCCTTGTATTTCCATTTTAGGTTTTAATTTTTAAATTGTTAAGTTTTTGTTTATTTTTTTTACTTATTTGTTTATTTATTTATCGTTAGTCTAAGGTAAATTTATATTTGTATATGAAAACCCAGCATAAATAACTCGGGGATGAAACGCGGGAGCCTCTGTGTAGCTTAATTGCCATAAATATAGTTTCATAGCTTACTACCTAGCTCTACTTACGTATCGAGCACTGTTGAAGTATATACTGAAAATTGATACATAAAAATTATATCTCCTTATAAAATTTTATGTGGATACATGAAATACTATATATAATGTGGTAAACAGTTACAAATTGCAATAATATGCTTATCACAGATCTCCTCAGGCAATTGACATGAGTACTCAGGTAATAATATTTTTATACACTTAAGCTCTGCCTCTTTTGAAATTATTCAAAAACTAAAATTAACATTTTCGACAATAGATTTTCAAATCTCTTGTTGCTAAGATGTTTGATTTTTACTCTGTAAATACGTGATACGATTAAGAAAAAATAGTTAAAAATAATTTGTGAGAGTTGACATGATGTTGGGAAGCTACTGATGGTGTATCCACTTCTTGCATCATAAGAGTTTTTTTTTGTTTTTATTCAAAGATGTCGAGTGCACCCGCTTTTTTTTGCAATCAACAGAGATAATATCTTCAGCGGATATATTCGATTTTTAAAATGAAAAGATTAAACGTCAATCGAATTTTATTTTTGATTTGTATTTTAAGGGCCGGAGTTGTAAGATCGATCATCAATGACCGGCCCCTGAAACACTTCCAACAGTATGACACAAGGCCGCCCGGCACGAGCACTCTCACTGGTGCATACATCTCTCTCCCTCTCTCTCTTTCTCCCTCTCTCTCCCTGTCCGTTTGTATCTCTCTCTCTCTCTTTCTCCCTCTCCGTTTGTATCTCTCTCTCTTTCTCCCTCTCTCCCTGTCCGTTTGTATCTCTCTCTCTCTCTCTCTTTCTGCCTCTCGGTTTGTATCTCTCTCTCTCTCTCTCCCTCTCTCCCTGTCCGTTTGTATCTCTCTCTCTCTCTCTCTCTTCGTGTCTCTCTCCCTCTCTCTCCTTGCGTTTTCCTTTTCTTTCCCTCTCTGTGTTTCTCTACTCCCCCTCTCATCCTCTATCCTCTCTTCTATGTGCTTTCTTCTCTCTTTATCTAGTTGAATAAAAAAAAAATTTCGCCTGTTATATATGTTGATGGATAAAAACAAAGTGGGAAAATCGTGCAAGAAAGTCATTCAAAAGCGGCCGATGACGACGGTGAGGAATTAGTGGTTGACTTACGAATACCGTCTATAATTCTATACATCCCCATAACGAGTTTCCAATCGCAAAAACATGTGATTATTTCGGACTTGTTTACCAAGATCTCAAAGTGCCTGTTTTTATACCTTCATGAAATAATACTCGGTATGTCTCAAATCCAAACAACGTTTCAAAATAGGTTAAGAAAATGCCGACGAATTAGATTTGCTGACGTTTTTGAAGTTCGTTTTGAAAATATTATTTACGAAGAAATTCTGTGCGATCGTAAAAATCCAGTGGCGGTTCGTGACTTTAAACTTTACGTTGCGGAAGTGCCCTTTCAGAAAATTCAATTGTTTGAATATTTCACCACACACACACACACACACGCGCGCGCGCGCGCACACATCATATATATATATATATCATAATTAGTAGTATTGTTATTGAGTGTATTTAACTCAAACAATGTCACTGTTTACGTCACAATTATCTGCATTACATCATATTTTGAGATTATTTATTTTCATTTTTGTATCCTTCACTCCCACAGCAGAAAGATGTGACACAAGATCGAAATGTGGGATTGGAAAACCAGCGCCCGAGATGTTGAGCACTCTGGCCTACAAAAAATGCCTGGGCAGCCCCATCGGCATTCCCCTGTAGGAGAACCTCGGGCGATTAGCAATAAACTAACCCCTTTTCAAAGGGTGAGAAGGCAAAGCCTGGGAGGGTGGACCTCCTAGAACGGCACAGGACAGTACCTCAGACAAGCGGAAGCAAGACCGGAAGGCCAAGACGATACCGATCTATAGGGTGCAGTATCCATCGGAACAGATACTACACTTTGATCCCAGTCAAAAGGCCAAGAACAAAGTTCTTTGAGATTATTGTCCGTGTCTACACGGTTCGTATACTATATATAGTCACTGCCCACGATGTTTTAATGGCTGACTTCAAAGATTTCTTCACGATCTCTTCAACCTGTTTTAGTGGATGACGTGATACATTCTGCAAAATCCATTATATATATATATATATATATATATATAACATAACTTCCTGCACGAGAAATGCTTCAAAAGCTGAGATGATGCCGAATCGGCCATCAATGACTTCATCGCTTCCAGAACTCCGGATTTTTATGATAATGGAATAAGTAAACTTGTTTCCCGTTGGCAAAAATGTGTTGATTCTAATGGTTCTTATTTTGATTAATAAAGTTTGGTATAAAAGAAGTTATGGCCTTTTGAAGTTGAACGTCACAAAACGCCATTGTTTTTGCACCAACCCAATATATGTATATAGATATTAAAATAAACATAGTTTGAGTATCCGACAATTGTTTCAGAACCTCTTCGGCTTCTCCTCGGGGATATACTGATGAGCAAAGAATAGAACCGCTAATACACAATCATAAAAAAACAAAAACAGACAGACAAAAAACAAACAAATTACATTTAAAATTTTTCAGACGAGAAACCCTTTTGCGTAAGATTTTGACACCTACCTATTGACACTTAAAATAGTCGGGCAGCTCAAACTATAGGCAGGACCGGCTAGATTCGGCCCGTCTCCCCTTCCTTAACTACATGCACACACAACCAGACATACCCACACTCACCCCCCCCCCCACACACACACGCTTATACGCACACACTCACATACATCCCCGCTTATACGCACACACTCACATACATTCACGCTTATACGCACACACTCACATACACCCACGCTTATACGCACACACTCACATACACCCACGCTTATACGCACACACTCACATACACCCACGCTTATACGCACACACTCACATACACACATATAAACCTATATAGATATATAAACAAAAACATATATATATTTATTTATCTATATATATATATTTATTTATTTATTTTGCGTAATGTATTAAGGGATTTTCATTTTATTTTATTTTTCAAATTAATTATAATCCTCATTAGCTGCCAAATAGAGTGTTATATACATTAAGACAATCGCTATTTATTAATCATATTTACCTACGAACAAAGTTGATTTAAAAATAATATTATTCCCCTAATTAGTTGAGAATTAGAAACCAAGTTTTTAATATTGACTAGTTATTATTTTATCTAGTTCTTTATGATAATCTACTTAATACTTTATTATTTGTAATGATTTTGCATTATTTTATAAAGGAATTGAATTTTTTATTTTATTTTATTTTAGATTTATTATATTCTTTCTTTGAAGTGATCTTAAATTATGTGTCCATCTATATTGATTTAGCCTAACGGACGTTTAATTGGTATTCATTTAAGTTCACTAATTTTATCATTATGTTCACCCTTCAACAAATCTCTTCTTTCAATATAAAGTCTAAACCTTGTAACTTACTAATAGTTAATTTATAGATCTCCTGGTTACTAATAGTTATCCCACCATCCGGACTTATACAAATACGATCAGTTACATAACCTATTATGTATAATAATAACCTACTAAAATAATCTGAAACTATATCTATAATACTAACATTAATATCTATACAGGTCCAAACTCTAAATTAATAGTGGTTTTGATTAACCTATCTTTATTTTCATTAAAGACACACACAAAATGTTATTAATGACATATTTAAGATCTTTAAATCCAGTTATCTTATTAACTGTATACCTTCTCTTTGCTTCATCTATTACAGGCTTACAATGATCTCTTGGCGCTATAAGTTTCTTTTTCGGTAACACCTATTAAATTGCTGGTATTGGCAAATAAATAAAAGACAAAACATATTAAATTCAAATTATAAAGTTATCATAAAAATACACAAAGTTTCTGTCTATTTGTAGTTGACTTATAGCGGTTGAATTATCGGAATGCTTCCTGCTTCTGAGCAATAGCAGCTGCACAGTTCGAGGTGAACTATTGTGGGACTTATACAATAACACAAGCACTTGCTTCACCCTGTGCTCCAATAGTATCAGCAAGGTAAGACAACTGATCTATTGTCTTAAACTCGTTGCACATAAACTGGTTAGCTTTTCTCAGCCCAACAGCAATTCCACTGTTTTGTATGTAATTCTTACAAGTACCAGAAAAGATTTAAATGCACCCGACTAATTTTCATAAACTGAGCAGGTGAACTTACTTATATATATCAGAAGTAAAAACTAATTCACTTGCATAGGGAGGAGATAAAGTAGATAAAAACGAAGCAATTCGCATATTATTATTATATAGATTATTGTCATAAATATACATTATATATATATAAATATAGAGATAATACAATAATAATTTAGTAAATGTTCAAAGTTTGTTTAAAAAACATTTTAATTCAAACAATTGTTTCTTCCATTTAAAACATACATTCTCGTAATAACAACATTTTTAAAAGGTTTCATCAGTTAAGTACAAATAAAAAACAAAAAAAACACAAAACAAAACACAAAACAAAACAAAAGACAAAACAAAAAACAAAAAACAAAAAACGCAAAACAAAACTGCCAACATTAAAAATTGTTCATTTTGCTTATTTTTATTTCTTTTTCCACTAATAGGAATTCTTTTTAATTATATCATTCTATGGGTAAAAGTAAAAACTAGTATATTAACACATATTTATATATATATATATACACATATTTATATATATATATACACATATTTTAAAGAAGAAAATGTTTTATTGACTAAAACCATTCCATGATCAATTCCAGAGAAAATAAGTTGAAGCTAAAGAAAGAATCTCAGTAATTCTAAAATGGTAAACAAGGAAGAACAAAAAAACAGGAATTGCTTATTTATCAAGTTTAAATATTCCTTTCTTTCCTATCAGAAACCTAGAAACTACTGACGAAACGTGACAATTCTACACGCCGACTCCCAAGGCCATTACCAATGACCATCTTTTCAGACAATAATAACAATCTTCTGCGAACATAAAATGATGCCAATGTAAATACAAAATTGTTATTATGCTCATGGGTATGTCCTTGGAAAATGGAATTATTATTTCTTTCGGTATTTTCTTCTTGAATGTTTCGTGGTGCTTGCTTAGATAAAAGACGATTTCTTCAGCCGGTACAGTTATCACATCAGAATAACGTGGTAATAATACTTAAGTTTATGATACATTCACAAAGACCCGCATAATAAATGATTTTACCAAGGTTGCCGCAAGGAAGGTTGGCTCCTTCTCCCGCGCTAGAAAACTTCACACACCTGTCAGTATCCTATATCTCTACAAAGCCACCATCTGCCCATGCATGGAGCATTGTTGTCACATCTGGGCTGCTTCATCAACCACTAGTCTCCCCCTCTTAGACAGGGTCCAAGAAAGAGCCTCTAATCTAATAGGTCCGACACTGTCTATCAAGCTCCAACCCCTGTCCCATCGCCGCAATGTTGTTGTTCTACAAGTCCTTCAATGGAATCTGTTTCGATAAACTTCCTGCTCTACTGCACCCTCTTCTTCCGGCATAAGTATTCACGACCAACTCGACAATCAGCAAAATCACACCCCTTCACCATGAAGGTATCTAGATGCCGTAAAACATAGCTTTTTTCCTTAAACTGCTAGTCTTTGGAATTTCCTACAATCTCACTGTTTCCCTGCCTATACCAACAGGCAGAAATTTAAATGTAATATGAACAAACATCTCGCTGTACAACTATCCACTTAAGATGCCCCTGTAGTTATGGACCCTAATTCAGAGTCGCCCCCTACGTGTGTGGGATGAATAAAAGTTTTTTTTTTTAAGTAAACAATATATATTTTCATGATACTAGGTTAATACCTGTCATAAAGGTTATTAATAAAAAGGAAAGTTCGTAATTATTCCCACAACGTTTCAGGTGTGTCTTGTCAAACTCGAGAATCTGTATGCAATTTCGAACAGAACCCTCAATTTATTTAACGGGGGTAGCTTGCTCTCATTCCGTAAGTTATGACCGGGTAGAAGTCTTAAGTAATTTATAATTGTATTTTTAGTACTGCCCACACTGAGGATTGAACCTTCAACCTCTCGAAGACTGTCACTTAGAACTGATTATTGATTAGCACCTAGCAGAAAATTGTGCTAAGTAATAATCAGTTCTAGGCGATTACTAACCCTAACTTTTTCAAAATGGCAACCCAGATTCCAGTTGGCCTCTTCTCTTAGTCATCACGATATTGTTTTTATTCTCTCAACCATGTTCACATAAGTATGTTTTGGACTTTTTGAGATGAGGATTGATAATTTGGATTATTCGAACTACTATTCACATTTTGCTGCTCTTATATCCACAACGTTTCAGCCGATGTAACCTCCATACCTCTTCAGGTGCAGTTTTTAGAATATGGGAATCGTCATGTCGAATTCGGCAACCTATACGAAATTTCGATCTGAACCATTTATTTAATCCACGGGGGTATATTGTTCTCATTCTGTCAGCCATGACCGGGTAGAAGTGTTAATTATCATGTAGGGAGGTGACGGTGGTGAAGTGGATAACAACATTTATTGCCGACCTGGATGTGCCAAGTTCGAATTCAGCCAGTTCCATAATATCACTTTCACTTACGGATATTGGCAACCTTCACGTGGTCCCTCCTGCAAGAATGCCAACAACAGAATCAAGCGGGTCAACGAAGTTGTGCCATGCTGATTTATATGAATATACTTTAGTTTTGTTATTCTTATTCAGACACGTGGCGCCACGGATAATAGCGTTGATTACAATCAGTTCTAAGTGACAGTCTTCTGGAGGTTGATGGTTCAATCCTCACCGCAGGCGATAATACCTAATTAACACTTCTACGGAACGAGAACAATCGAAATTCTGTATAGGTTCCCGAGTTTGATATCAAGATTTCACAGCGTAAAACAAGGTCAGAGGTTACATCGGCCGAAACATTGTGAAAGTAACAACCAAGATAACAATAGTAATCCGAATACAAACAATATAAATAGTCTAATTATGTTTAAACATAATCGTAAATTAAAATAATTCAAAAGGTAAATTCTATGCTGATTAAGTATGCGGTCTACTTTCTGTATGCGGTCTACCTCCTGATTTTGGTTTCTGAAGATATCACTGCAATAATTTTGAGGAATTTACAGAAAATGGGATTTACTTTACTTTAATTTTTACTGAAAGCAAATATTATAAAAGTTATAAACTAAGGTGACCTCTACAGTCTGAAATGGTTGATGAAAATTAAAATAATATTTATTGTGCATGTAATTACAAACCAACAGACGTATCAAAAATAAAATAAAAATGTTCTCTAAAAAAAGGCAATTGGATTTTCTTCCTTTTAAATAATCTAACTGTACTTGTCTCCTCTCAACGTAAATACCCTCGAGCAACCAGACTAGCAGCACAATCCCACCCCTTCACTCTAGAAGCTACCAGATGCCAAAAAACTTTCTACTCTACTTCTATAAAGCACTTGCCTCTGGAATTTCCCCCCTGCTTCCAGTTTCCCAGATTTTACCAAGATGCAGAAATTTAAATGAAATGTGAAAAACCTGGCTCCTATTCAGAGTCGTCCTAACATCTCAGTGGCAACATGTCTTGTTTGAGGTGAACAAACGCAAAATAAAAATAAGAATTTTGTAGAAATCTTTGGTACACATGAATAATATTGATAATTCTTCCAGCAAATTTTTTGCATCTAAAATATTAGTTTTATGTAGAAGTAAACTCGGGGCAAGAAGGCAGTCGGTACACCGCATATTAAGAAGTCAGTCGGTAGACCGCATATTAAGCAAAAAGTCTGTCGGTACACCGAATATTAAGCAAGACGTCAGTCGGTAGACAGAATATACGCCAAGACGTCAGTCGGTACACCGCATATTAAGCAAGAAGTCCGTCGATAAACCAAATATTAAGCAAGAAGTCAGTTAATACACCACATACTTAGCAAGAAGTCAGTCGATACAACGCATATTAAGCAAGAAGTCTGCCGGTAGACCACATATTAAGCAAGAAGTCAGTCGGTAGACCGCATATTAAGCCAGAAGTCCGTCGATACACCGCATATAAAGCAAAAGGTCAGTCTGTACACCGCATATAAAGCAAGAAGTAAGTCGGTAGAACGCATATAAAGCAAGAAGTAAGTCGGTAGAACGCATATTAAGCAAGAAGTCAGTCGGTACACAGACTATTAAGCAAGAAGTCCGTCGATACCTTGCATGTTAAGCAAGACGTCTGTCGGTAGACCACATACTTAGCAGGAAGGCTGTCGGTAGACCACATATTAAGCAAGAAGTCGGTAAGTAGACCGCATATTAAGCAAGAAGTCCGTCGATACGCCGCATATAAAGCAAGAAGTCCGTCGGTAAGAACACATACCTAGAAGGAAGTCTGTCGGTAGACAACATACTTAGCAGGAAGTCTGCCGGTAGACCACATACTTAGCAGGAAGTCTGCCGGTAGACCACATACTTAGCAGGAAGTCTGCCGGTAGACCACATACTTAGCAGGAAGTCTGCCGGTAGACCACATACTTAGCAGGAAGTCTGCCGGTAGACCACATACTTAGCAGGAAGTCTGCCGGTAGACCACATACTTAGCAGGAAGTCTGCCGGTAGACCACATACTTAGCAGGAAGTCTGCCGGTAGACCACATACTTAGCAGGAAGTCTGCCGGTAGACCACATACTTAGCAGGAAGTCTGCCGGTAGACCACATACTTAGCAGGAAGTCTGCCGGTAGACCACATACTTAGCAGGAAGTCTGCCGGTAGACCACATACTTAGCAGGAAGTCTGCCGGTAGACCACATACTTAGCAGGAAGTCTGCCGGTAGACCACATACTTAGCAGGAAGTCTGCCGGTAGACCACATACTTAGCAGGAAGTCTGCCGGTAGACCACATACTTAGCAGGAAGTATGTCGGTAGACCACATACTTAGCAGGAAGTCTGACGGTAGACCACATACTTAGCAGGAAGTCTGACGGTAGACCACATACTTAGCAGGAACTCTGACGGTAGACCACATACTTAGCAGGAACTCTGACGGTAGACCACATACTTAGCAGGAACTCTGACGGTAGACCACATACTTAGCAGGAAGTCTGTAGGTAGACCACATACTTAGCAGGAAGTCTGTCGGTAGAACATATACTTAGCAGTAAGTCTGTCCGTAGACCATATATTAAGAAAGAAGTCAGTTGGTCGACCGCATTTTAATCAAGATTTAAGTCGGTAGACCACATATTAAGTCAGAAGTCAGTCGATAGACCTCATATTAAGAAAGAAGTCGGTCTGTACACCGCATATTAAGAAAGAAGTAAGGCAATAGAGTGCATATCAATATGCGGTCCATTGATTGACTTCTGCATGAAGTCTGTCAGTAGACCACATATTAAGCAAGAAGTCAGTCGGTAGGCAACATGTAAAGCACGAAGTCAGTAAGTAGAGAACATATTCAGCAAGAAGTTAGTTAGTACATGGCATATTAAGCAAGAAGTCCGTCGATATACCCTATCTTAAGCAAGAAGTCAGTCGATACACAGAATATCAAGCAAGAAGTGAGTCGGTAGACAGCGTATTAACCAGGAAGCTAATCGGTAGACCGCCTATTAAGAAGAAGTCAGTCTGTACACCGCATATTAAGCAAGAAGTCAGTTGGTACACAGCATATTAAGAAAGAAGTCAGTTTGTACACAGCATATTAAGAAAGAAGTCAGTCGGTACACCGAATATTGAGTACGTAGTCGGTCGATAAACCGCATATTAAGCAAAAAGTCAGGCGATAACCTGCATGTTAAGCAAGAAGTCTGTCGGTAAACACATACTTAGAAGGAAGGCTGTTGGTAGACCACATATTAAGCAAACATCGGTCAGTAGACCGCATATTAAGCAAGAGGTCCGTGGGTACGCTGCATATTAAGCCAGAAGTCCGTCGATACATCGCATATTAAGCCAGAAGTCCGTCGATGCACTGCATATTAAGCCAGAAGTCCGTCGATACACCGCATATTAATCAGGAATCCGTCGATACACCGCATATTAATCAGGAAGTCCGTCGGTAAGAACACATACTTAGAAGGAAGTCTGTCGGTATAACATATACTTAGCAGTAGGTCTGTAGGTAGACCACATACTTAGCAGGAAGTCTGTCGGTAGAAAACATACATAGCAGGAAGTCTGTCAGTAGACCACATACTTAGCAGGAAGTCTGTCGGGAGACCACATACTAAACAGGAAGTCTGTTGGTAGACCACATACTTAGCAGGAAGTCTGTTGGTAGACCACATACTTAGCAGGAAGTCTGTCGGTAGAACATTGTAGTGTCTTGCATTTGGAGACAACAACGTGTTTCATAATTACCTCACTTACATTGTATAATTGTCTCCCTTTGTATATTTCTCTTCTGTATATAAACGAAAGCTGACGTGTATCTCCCTCTTTAGAAGAAGGTCTCGGAAGCGTAAACATCAAACCATGTCTCTCTTTCTTATTCATTCTACGTTCTCGCTTCGCATTGTATGTACAAGTATCTATTAGTCGCCAGCTGAATATTAATGGATTCACATAACAATTGACAAGCGAGAACATTATAAATGGCGACGAGAATTTTAAACAACTCACGTTTAAAAAAAAAAAAGAAAAAAAAACACTTCAAATGAAAGTCGTTACAAGGCCACGAGAATTTTAAACAACTCACGTTTAAAAAAAAAAAAAAAGAGAAAAAACACTTCGAATGAAAGTCGTTACAAGGCCACGAGAATTTTAAACAACTCACGTTTAAAAAAAAAAAGAGAAAAAACACTTCGAATGAAAGTCGTTACAAGGCCACGAGAATTTTAAACAAACTCATGTTAAAAAAAAAAAACAAAAACGAAACGAAATACGAAGAAACAAAACGAAAACTAAACGATACGAAGAACGAAACGAAAGAACATAACACACAGAATGAATAAAGAGACAATTTTGACCAAACTTTGATGTTGCTCCGGAACTTTTCGAAGAGCCCGTGCCAAAACAAAAACGGTGAAGTTTTGCACGGAAACCTTCAGATACTGAAAAGGCAAGAAAGAAACAGGTCCCTGGCCGAAACGAAAGAGGAAAACAGACAAATGCGGCCAAACTCTGATATTGCCCAAAATCATTCAAAGAGTCCGTATCAGAGACAAAGAACAGAAGTTATTCAAGCCCAGACATAATTCTATTACATAAGAAGAGAGCTGGCAAAGTCCCAAAAAGTGCCACGTACCTTGGCAGAAAGGACAGATAGTCTCTATACAGTGCCCACGTGCAAACAACGACTAGTTGATTTAGCAGGGAATGCTATCAACACTTCGAATGAAACAAAATAAACCAAGAACACTGAAGGAAAAAAAAACCCAAAAAAACAACGTAACTGGGATAAAAAACTCCTTAAAGGAAAAAAACAAAACAACGAAAAACGTAAACAACCAGATTTATCGGTGTAGCGCACAGTTAAAAAAAACAAACCCGGAATCTAACACCTTTGATTCCCACGTGGCAGCAATGCACGAAGAAAGGAAGAAAAAAGGAAAAGAAGAGAAGCAGTGACATATGCAGACAGAGAAAGAAGGAGAGAGTTTCGACGTCCAACCCAAGACAACTCTTCACGCGGACAAATTCTGACAGCTCCCCTGAAGAAGAGAGAATAGGAATAAAAAACAGATTGATTCAAAAGAGTCGAAAGTCGATTTCCCCCCCCCCCCCTCATCCTGCAGACGACGTAAGTTGGTCTTCAATTACGTATCTTGCAAAGAAAAAGAAAAAACGATTTCCTCCTTGACTGAGACAATTGTATAATCGGTGATCCCCCTTGAAATCAGAGAATCACCATGGACAATAATGGACTGTACTCCCCCCGCTTATCATACGCACGCACGCGTACACTTAATTAAGGTGGAGAGAGGTGTAGTGTCTTGCCTTTGGAGACAACAACGTGTTTCATAATAACCTCACTTACATTGTATAATTGTCTCCCTTTGTATATTTCTCTTCTGTATACAAACGAAAGCTGACGTGTATCTCCCTCTTTAGAAGAAGGTCTCGGAAGCGTAAACATCAAACCATGTCTCTCTTTCTTATTCATTCTACGTTCTCGCTTCGCATTGTATGTACAAGTATCTATTAGTCGCCAGCCGAATATTAATAGATTCACATAACAATTGACAAGCGAGAACATTATAAACATATACTTAGCAGGAAGTCTGTCGGTAGAACATATATTAAGCAAGAAGTCAGTTGGTCGACCGCATATTAATCAAGATATCAGTCGGTAGACCACATATTAAGTACGAAGTCAGTCGATAGACTGCATATTAAGAATAAAGTCGGTCTGTAAACCGAATATTAAGAAAGAAGTAAGGAAATAGACCACATATTAAGCAAGAGGTCAGTCGGTACACCGACTATGAAGCAAGAAGTAAGTCAATAGACCGCATACTAATATGCGGTCCATTGACTGACTTCTTGCATGAAGTCTATCAGTAGACCACATATTAAGCAAGAAGTCAGTCGGTAGACAACATTTTAAGCAAGAAGTCAGTACGTAGATAACATAAGGCAAGAAGTCAGTTAGTACATGGCATATTAAGCAAGAAGTCCGTCGATACACCGAATATTTAGCAAAGAAGTCTATCGATACACCGAATATTTAGCAAAAAGCCAGTCGATACACCCTATATTCAGTAAGAAGTCAGTCGATATACAGCATATCAAGCAGGAAGTGAGTTGGTAGACAGCATATAAAGCAGGAACTCAGTCTGTACACAGCATATAAAGCAAGAAGTCCGTCGATACACTGCATACAAAGCAATAAGTCAGTCCATACCGTATATTAAGTTAGAGGTCAGTCGGTATACTGCATATAAAGCAAGAGGTAAGTCGGTAGAAGTCCGTCGATGCACCACATATTAAGCGAGAAGTCCGTCGGTATAAACACATACTTAAAAGGAAGTCTGTCGGTAGACCACATACTTAGCAGGAAGTCCGTCGGTAGACAACATACTTAGCAGGAAGTCTGTCGGTAGACCACATACTTAGCAGGAAGTCTGTCGGTAGACCACATACTTAGAAGGAAGTCTGTCGGTAGACCACATACTTAGCAGGAAGTCTGTCGGTAGACCACATACTTAGCAGGAAGTCTGTCGGTAGACCAAATACTTAGCAGGAAGTCTGTCGGTAGACCAAATACTTAGCAGGAAGTCTGTCGGTATAACATATACTAAGTAAGAAGTCTGTCGGTAGAACCTATACTTAGCAGGAAGTCTGTCGGTAGACCATATATGATGCAAGAAGTCAGTTGGTCGACCGCATATTAAGTAAGAAGTAAGTCGATAGACCGCATATTAAGAAAGAAGTCAGTCGATAGACCGCATATTAAGAAAGAAGTCGGTTTGTACACCGAATATAAAGAAAGAAGTAAGGCAATAGACCGAATATTAAAAAAAAAATCAGTCGGTACACCGACTATGAAGCAAGAAGTCAGTCAATAGACTGCATATCAATATGCGGTCCATTGACTGACTTCTTGCATGACCACATATTTAGCAAGAAGTCAGTCGGTAGACAACATATTAAGCAAGAAGTCAGTCAGTAGACAACATATTAAGCAAGAAGTCAGTCGGTAGACAACATATTAAGCAAGAAGTCAGTCGGTAGACAACATATTAAGCAAGAAGTCAGTCGATACAGCCTATATTCAGCAAGAAGTCAGTCGATATACAGCATATCACGCAAGAAGTGAGTCGGTAGACAGCATATAAAGCAGGAAGTCAGTCGGTAGACCGCTTATTATTCAAGAACTCAGTCTGTACACCGCATATTAAGCAATAAGTCCGTCGATACACTGCATACAAAGCAATAAGTCAGTCCATACACCGCATATTAAGCAGGAAGTCAGTCGGTAGACCGCATATTAAGCAAGAAGTCCATCGATACACCGCATATTAAGCAAGTAGTCAGTTGATAAACCACATATTAAGCAATAAGTCAGTCGATATCCCGCATGTTTAGCAAGAAGTCTGTCGGTAGACAAGATAGGTAGCAGGAAGGCTGTCGGTAGACTTCATATTATGCAAGAAGTCGGTCAGTAGACCGCATATTAAGCAAGAAGTCTGTCGATACACCGCATATTAAGCCAGAAGTCCGTCGATACACCGCATATTAAGCAGGAAGTCCGTCGATACACCGCATATTAAGCCAGAAGTCTGTCGATACACCGCATATTCAGTCAGAAGTCTGTCGATACACCGCATATTCAGTCAGAAGTCTGTCGATACACTGCATATTCAGTCAGAAGTCCGTCGATACACCGCATATTCAGTCAGAAGTCCGTCGATACATCGCATACTAAGCAGAAAGTCTGTCGGTAGACCACATACTTAGCAGGAAGTCTGTCGGTAGACCACATACTTAGCAGGAAGGCTGTCGGTAGACTACATACTTAGCAGGAAGTATGTCGGTAGACCACAAACTTAGCAGGAAGTCTGTCAGTAGACCACATACTAAGCAGGAAGTCTGTCGGTCGACTACATACGTAGCAGGAAGTCTGTTGGTAGAACATATACTTAGCAGGAAGTCTGTCGATAGACCGCATATTAAGAGAGAAGTCGGTCTGTACAACGCATATTAAGAAAGAAGTAAAGCAATAGACCGCATATTAAGCAAGAAGTCAGTCGATACACCGCATATGAAGCAAGAAGTTTGTCAATAGACAGCATATCAATATTGTAGGGAACATGAGGGGGGCTTACATACGAAGCGTCTTCGCGTTTGTTAGTCTTGTGCGCGGATGAAAGAAGGAAATCCAACATGGCGTCGCTGAGCCATTGTAGCATGCGGTTCACGCTGAGTCTCGCCAAGTCTCGTTGCATTTAAATGCAAATTAGGTTTGCTTCGGTATATAAAAGTGGGTCTCATGCAGGTCGGTGCGAAGCCAGTGCACGTAACGATAAGTGAGAGCTGCATTGAAAGTTGACAGAGTTATTTGCGACCTTCGTCATTACTACAAATATGCAGTCTATTGACTGACTTCTTGCATGAAGTCTGTCAGTAGACCACATATTAAGCAAGAAGTCAGTCGGTAGACAACATATTAAGCAAGAAGTCAGTACGTAGAGAACATATAAAGCAAGAAGTCAGTTAGTACACAGCATATCAAGCAAGAAGTCTGTCTGTACACCGCATATTAAGCAAGAAGTCAGTCGATTAACTGCATATTAAGCAACAAGTCAGTCGGTACACCGCATATTAAGCAAGAAGCCAGTGGAAACACCGCATATGAAGCAAGAAGTCAGTGGAAACACCGCATATGAAGCAAGAAGTCAGTGGAAACACCGCATATGAAGCAAGAAGTCAATTGATACACCGCATATTAAGCAAAAAGTCTGTCGGTAGACCGCATACTTAGAAGGAAGTCGGTCGGTAGACAACATACTTAGCAGGAAGTTTGTCGGTAGACAAAATATTTAGCAGTAGGTCTGTCGGTAGACCACATACTTAGCAGTAGGTCTGTCGGTAGACAACATACTTTGCAGAAAGTGTCGGTAGACACAATACTTAGCAGGAAGTCTGACGCTAGGCTACATACCTAGCAGGAAGTCTGTCGGTAGAATATATACTTAGCAGGAAGTCTGTCGGTCGACCATATATTAAGACAAAAAGTCAGTTGGTCGACAGCATATGAAGCAATAAGTCCGTCGATAAACCGCATGTTAAGCAATAAGTCCGCCGATACACCGCATATTAAGAAAGAAGCTTGTCGGTATACCACATAAAAAGCAATAAGTCAGTCGATACACCGCATATTATACAAAAAGTCTGTCGGTAGACCCCATACTTAGCCGGAAGTCAGTCGGTAGAATGCATATTAAGCAAGAAGTCAGTCGCTACACCGAATATTAAGCAAGAAGTCAATAGGTACACCGCGTATAAAGAAAGAAGCCAGTAGGTACACCGCATATGAAGCAAGAAGTCAGTGGAAACACCGAATATGAAGCAAGAAGTCAGTGGAAACACCGCATATTAAGCAAGAAGTCAGTCGAAACACCGCAAATTCAGCAAGAAGTCAATTGATACACCGCATATTAAGCGAAAATACTGCATATTAACAAAAGTCAGTCGGTACACCGCATACAAAGCAAGAAGTAAGCCGGTACACCGCATACAAAGCAGGAAGTCAGTCGGTGGACCGCATATAAAGCAAGAAGTCAGTCAGTGGGCCACATATAAAGCAAGAAGTCAGTACGTAAACTTCATATTAAGCAAGTAGTCAGTCTGCAGACCGCCTATTAAGCTAGAAGGCAGTCGGTACACAGACTATTAAGCGAGAAGTCCGTCGATACACCTCATATAAAAGCAAGAAGTCTGTCGGAAGACAACATACTTAGCAGGAAGTCTATTTGTAGACCAGATATTATGTAAGAAGTTATTCGATACACTGCATATCAAGAAAGAAGTCTGTCAGTAGACAGCATACTTAGCAGGAAGTCTGTCGGAAAACCACATATTAAGCAAGAAGTCAGTTATTCGACCGCATATTTATGAAGTAGTAAGACAGAAGCTTGCATATTAAGAAAGGAGTCAGTCGGTAGAGCGCATATTAAGAAAGAAGCTAGTCGGTAGACCGCTTATTAAGCTAGTAGTCAGTTGGTAAACCGCATATAAAGCTAGAAGTCTAGCGGTAGACCACATATTTTGCAAGAAGTCAGTCGGTAAACCACCTATTAAGAAAGAAGTGCGTTCATACACCGCATATTAAGCAAGAAGTTATCGGTAGACCACATAAATAGCAAGAAGTAAGTCGGTAGACCGCATATTCAGGAAGAAGTCGGTTGGTACACCGCAT
Source organism: Sepiola atlantica (assembly GCA_963556195.1). Taxonomy (NCBI): domain Eukaryota; kingdom Metazoa; phylum Mollusca; class Cephalopoda; order Sepiida; family Sepiolidae; genus Sepiola; species Sepiola atlantica. The sequence continues at coordinate 210,918,757 of OY744520.1, forward strand.
ATTAAACAAGAAGTCAGTCAATACACCGCATATTCAGCAAGTAGTCTGTACGTAGACCGTATATTAAGCAAGAAGTCTGTCGTTAGACTATATGTTAAGCAAGAAGTCTGTCAGTACACTGCATACTTCGTGGAAAGCCAGTCGGTAAACCGCCTATTAAGCAAGAAGTCAGTGGATAAACCACATATTAAAACAGAACTCAGTCGGTAGACCGCATATTAAGCCAGAAGTCTGTCGGTAGACTGCATACTTAGCGGAAAGTCAGTCGGTACATAGCATTTTAAGCAAAAACTCAGTCGGTACACCGCATATTAAGCAAGAAGTCAGTGTATACACCGAATATTTAGCAAGTAGTCAGTGTATACACCGCATATTAAGCAAGGGGTCCGTTGGTAGACTACATATTAAGCCGGAAGTCTGTCGGTAGACCACATATTTAGCAAGTAGTCAGTAAACCGAAAATTAAGAAAGAAGTTAGTCGGTAGACCGCATATTAAGCAAGAAGTGAGAAACTACACCGCACATTAAGCACAAAGACTGTTGGTAAACTGCATGTTAGGCAAGAAGTCAGTCGCTACACCGCATATTAAGCCCGAACTCAGTCCGTACACCGCATATTAACAAGAACTCAGTCCGTAGTCTGCATATTAAGGATAAAGTCGGTGGGTACACTGCATGTTTAGCGAGAAGTCTTCTGGTAGAATGCATAAAAAGGAAGAAGTAAGTCGGTAGACCGCATATTCACCAAGTAATCTGTCGGTAGACCGTATATAAAGCAAGAAGTCTGTCGGTAGAGCGCATATAAAGTAAGACGTCTGTCGGGGGAGCGCATATGAAGTAAGAAGTCTGTCGGAAGACCGCATACTTAGCCGGGAGTCAGTTCGTAGACCGCATATTAAGAAAGAAATCAGCCCGTAGACCGCATATTAAGCAATAAATCAGTCGGTAGACCGCATATTAAGAAAGAAGTCAGTCGGTAGACCGCATATTAAGATAGAAATCAGTCAGTAGACCGCATATTAAGAAAAAAGTCAGTCGGTAGACCGAATATTAAGCAAGAAGTCTGTCGATAGACCGCATACTTTGCGTGAAGTCAGTCGGTACACTGCATTTTAAGAAAGAGGTCTGTCGGTAGACCACATAGTAAGTAAGATGTTAGTCGGTAGACCGCATATTAAGCAAGAAGTCAGTCGTTACTCCGCATATAAAGGAAGAAGGCAGTCGTTACACCTCATATAAAGGAAGAAGTCAGTCGGAAGATCGCATATAAAGGAAGAAGTCAGTCGGTAGAACGCCTGTTTAGCAAGAGGTTCGTCGGTAGACCACATATTAAGCAAGAAGTCACTTAGTACAACGCATATTAAGCAACAAGTCAGTCGGTACATGACCTATTCTGCAAGAAGTCGGTAGACAGCATATTAAGCAAGCAGTCAGCTAATACACCGCATATTAAGACAGAAGTCAGTCTGTACACCACACATTAAGCAATAAGTCGGTCGGTACACCGCCTATTAAACAAGACATCAGTCGGTACCCCTGCATATTAAGCAAGATCTCCATCGATACACAGCATATTAAGCAAGATGGTTGTCATTAGACAGCATACTTAGCAGGAAGTCAATCGGTGGACTACATACTTAGCAGGAAGTCGATCGGTGGACTACATACTTAGCAGGAAGTCGATCGGTGGACAACATACTTAGCAAGAAGTCAGTCGGTAGACCGTATTTTAAGCATGAAGTCAGTGTGTACACATAATAAAAAGAAAGAAGTCAGTTGATACACCGCATATCAAGCAAGAAGTCCGTTAATACCATGCATATTAAGCAAGAAGTCAGTCGGTACACCGCATATTAAGCCAGAAGTCTGTCGGTACACCACATATTAAGCAAGTAATCAGTCGGTACACCGCATATTAAGCAAGAAGTTTGTCGCTAGACAGCATACTTAGCAGGAAGTCTGTCGGTAGACAGCATATTAAGCAAGTAGTCAGTCGGTAGACCGTATATTAAGAAAGAAGTCAGTCGGTAGACAACCTATTAAGCAAGACGTAAGTCGGTAAGCTGCATATTTAGCAAAAAGTCCGTCGATACATAGCATATTAAGCAAGAAATAAGGCGATACACCTCATATTAAGCAAGAAGCCAGTTAATACACCGCATATTAAGCAGGAAGTCTGTCGGTAGACCACATACTAAGCAGGAAGTCTGTCGGTAGACTACATACAAAGCAGGAAGTCTGTCGATACACAACATACTTAATATGAAGTCTGTCGGTAGACTACAAATTAAGCAAGTAGTAAACGGCATTTTAAGCAAGAAGTCAGTTAGTAGACCGCATATTAAGTAAGAAGTCAGTCGATAGACCACATATTAAGCATAAAGTCGGTCGGTACACTGCATGTTAAGCAAGAAGTCAGTCGGTTGACCGCATATAAAGTAAGAAGTCATTCGGTAGACCGCCTATTCAGCAAAAAGTCGGAAGACGTCATATTAAGCAAGAAGTCGGTAGACCGCATATTAAGCAAAAAGTCGGTAGACCGCATATTAAGCAAGAAGTCACTCGGTACACCACATATTAAAAAAGAAGTCTGTTGATAAACCGATTATTAAGCAAGAAGTCATTCGGTAGACCGCATATAAAGCAAGAAGTCAGTCGGTAGACCGCATATAAAGCAAGAAGTCAGTCGGTAGACCGCATATCACGCAAGAAGTCAGTCGGTAGACAGCATATCACGCAAGAAGTCAGTCGGTAGACCGCATATCACGATACACTGCATATTAAGCAAGAAGTTTGTCGCTAGACAGCATACTAGCAAGAAGTCTGTCGGTAAACAGCATACTTAGCAGGAAGTCTGTTTGTCGACCGTATATTAAGCAAGAAGTCAGTCCGTAGATCGCCTATTAAGCAAGACGTAAGTACGTACACTGCATATTAAGCAAAAGGTCTGTTGATACACTGCATATTATGCAAGAAGTCAGTCAATACACCCCATATAAAGAAAGAAGTCTATCGGTAGACCACATACTTAGCAGGTAGTCTGTCAGTAGACAACATACGAAGCAGAAAGTCTGTCGGTACACCACATACTTAGCTAAAGGTCTGTCGGTAGACTACATACTTAGCAAAAAGTCTGTAGGTAGACGACATACTTAGCACTAAGTCTGTCGGTAGACTACATATTAAGCAAGTAGTCAGTGGGTAAACCGCATATTAAGCAAGAAGTCAGTTAGTAGACCACATATTAAGTAAGAAGTCAGTCAGTAGACAGTCATTAAGAATAAAGTCGGTCGGTACACTGCATGTTAAGCAAGAAGTCAGTCGGTAGACCGCATATAAAGGTAGAAGTCAGGCAATAGGGCGTATATTAAGCGAGAAGTTTGTCGGTAGATGGCATATAAAGGAAGAAGTCAGTCGATACACTGAATATCCAGCAAGAAGTCTGTCGGTAGACCGTATACTTAGCCGAAAGTCAGTCGATACACTGAATATCAAGCAAGAAGTCAGTCGGTACACCGCACATTAAGCAAGAAGTAAGTCTATACACTGCATATTAAGACAAAAAGTTAGTTGATACACTGCATATTAAGAGAGAAGTCGGTCGGTAATCCTCCTATTCAGCAAGAAGTCGGTAGACAGCATATTAAGCCAGAAGTCGGTCGGTACACCGCCTATTCAGCAAGAAGGCAGTCGGTACACCGCATATTAAGCCGGTAGACAGAATAATTTGCAGGAAGTCTGCCGGTAGACCACATATAAATAAAGAAGTCAGTCGTTACACCGCACATTAAGCAAGAACGCCGTCGATACACCGCATATAAAGGAAGAAGTAAGTCGGTAGACTGCATATTAAGCAAGAAGTCAGTCGGAAGACCGCATATTACGCAGAAAGTTTTTAGGTAGACAAAATATCAAGCAATAAGCGAGTCGGTACACCGCATATTAAGCAAGTAGTCAGTTGGTAAACCGCATATAAAGCAAGAAGTGAGTTAGTAGACCACATATTACGTGTGAAGTTAGTCGAATAGACCGCATAGTAAGCAGAAAGTTGGTCGGTACAAGAAGTCAGTCGATGCACTACATATTGAGCAAGAAGTCTGTCTCTAGACCGCATACTTTGCAAAAAGTCAGTCGGTAGACCGCATATTAAGCAAGAAGTCAGTCGGTAGACTGCATATTAAGCAAGACGTCAGTCGGTAGACTGCATATTAAGCAAGACGTCAGTCAGTACACCGCATATTAAGCAAAGCGTCAGTCGGTAGATCGCATATTAAGAAACACTAAGTAAGTAGACCGAATATTAAGCAAGAAGTCAGTCGATACACCGCATGTTAAGCAAGAAGTCAGTCGATACACCGTTTGTAAAGCAAGACGTCAGTCGGTAGACCGCATATTAAGCAAGAAGTGAGTCGGTACACAACACATTAAGCAAGAAGTCAGTCGGTATACCGCATATTAAGACAAAAAGTTAGTCGATAAACTGCATATTAAGCAAGAAGTAAGTCTGCAGACCGCATATTCCGCAAACAGTCTGTCGATACACAAACTATTAAGCAAGACGTCAGTCGGTACACCGCACATTAAGCAAAAAGTCAGTCGGTACTTCGTCTATAAAGCAAGAAGTCAGTCGGTAGACAACATAATAAGCAAGAAGTCAGTCGAAACACACCCTATTAAGAAAGAAGTCAGTCGATACACCACACACTTAGCCAGGAAGTCTGTTGGTAGCAAAAGGTTTGTCGGTAGACCACATATTCTGAAAAGGATGTTTGTCAGTAGACCACATATTAAGCAAGTAGTCAGTTGGTAAACCGCATATTAAGAAAGAATTCAGTTAGTAGACCACATATTAAGTAAGAAGTGAGTCGATAGACCGTATATTAGGCATAAAGTACACCTGTCGGTGTGTACACTGCATGTTAAGCAAGAAGTCAGTCGGTAGACCGCATATAAAGGAAGGAGTCAGTCGGTAAACCGCATATTAAGCAACAAGTCGGTACACCGCATAATAAGCAAGAAGTCAGTCGATACAGTGCATATTAGGCAAAAAGTCTGTCGAGAGAACGAATATTAAGCAAAAAGTCTATAGGTAGACCACATATTAAACAAGTAGGTAAACCGCATATGAAGTAAGAAGTCTGATAGTAGACTACATATTAAGTAAGAAGTACGTCGATTGACCGTAAATTAAGTATAAAGTCGGCACACTGCATGTTCCGCGATAAGTCTGTCGGTGGACCGCATATAAAGGCAGGAGTCAGTCGATACACCGCATATTAAGCAAGCAGTCTGTCGGTAGACCGCATACTTAGCAAGAAGTCAGTCGGTTGACCGCATATTAATGAAAAAAGTCAGTCGGTAGACCGCATATTAAAAAACAAGTCAGTCGGTAGACCGAATTTTAAGAAACAAGTCAGTCGGTACACCGCATATAAAGCAAGAAGTCAGTCGGTACACACCCTATCAGGCCAGAAGTCAGTCGGTACATCCCATATGAAGCAAGAAGTCAGTAAAAAGATCCAATATTATGTCAGATGTCAGTCGGTAAAACGCATATTAAGCAAGAAGTTAGTCGTTACACGGCACGTTAAGCAAGTAAGCTGTCGATACACTGCATATTAAGCAAGACACCAATCAGAATAACGTACATAAAGGAAGAAGTCAGTCGGTACACCGCATATCAAGCAAGATGTCCATTAATACACCGCATAATAAGCTAGGAGTCAGTCGGTACACCGCATATTAAGCAAGAAGCTAGTCGGTACACCGCATATAAAGCAAAAAGTCAGTCGGTACACCACATATGAAGCAAGAAGTCTGTTCATACACCGCATATTAAGCAAGAAGTAAGTCGGTACACCGCATATAAAGCAAGAAGTCTGTTCATACACTGCATATTAAGCAAGAAGTCAGTCGGTACACCGCATATAAAGCAAGAAGTCTGTTCATACACTGCATATTAAGCAAGAAGTCAGTCGGTACACCGCATATGAAGCAAGAAGTCTGTTCATACACCGCATATTAAGCAAGAAGTAAGTCGGTACTCTGCATATTAAGCAAGAAGTCTGTTCATACACTGCATATTAAGCAAGAAGTCAGTCGGTACACCGCATATAAAGCAAGAAGTCTGTTCATACACCGCATATGAAGCAAGAAGTAAGTCGGTACACCGCATATAAAGCAAGAAGTCTGTTCATACACCGCATATTAAGCAAGAAGTCAGTCGGTACACTGCATATAAAGCAAGAAGTCTGTTCATACACTGCATATTAAGCAAGAAGTCAGTCGGTAGACCGCATATAAAGCAAGAAGTCTGTTCATACACCGCATATGAAGCAAGTCAGTCGGTACACCGCATATTAAGCTAGAAGTCTGTGCATACACCGCATATTAAGCAAGTAGTCAGTCGGTACACCGCATATTAAGCAAGAAGTCTGTTCATACACCGCATATGAAGCAAGAAGTCAGTCGGTACACCGCATATTAAGCAAGAAGTCTGTTCATACACTGCATATTAAGCAAGAAGTCAGTCGGTAGACCACATATGAAGCAAGAAGTCAGCCGGTACACCGCATATTAAGCAAGAAGTCTGTTCATACACCGCATATAAAGCAAGAAGTCAGTCGGTACACCGCATATGAAGCAAGAAGTCTGTTCATACACCGCATATTAAGCAGGAAGTCAGTACGTAGACAGCATATGAATCAAGCAGTCTGTTCATACACCGCATATTAACCAAGAAGTCAGAAAGTAGACCGCATATTAAGCAAGAAGTCTGTTTATACACCGCATATTAAGCAAAAAGTCAGTCGGTACCCTGCATATAAACCAAGAAGTCTGTTCATACACCGCATATGAAGCAAGAAGTAAGTCAGTACACCGCATATAAAGCAAGAAGTCTGTTCATGACCGCATATTAAGAAAGAAGTCAGTCGGTACACCGCATATGAAGCAAGAAGTCTGTTGATACACCGCATATTAAGCAAGAAGTCAGAAGGTAGACCGCATATTAAGCAAGAAGACTGTTTATACACCGCATATTAAGCAAGAAGTCAGTCGGTACACCGCATATAAAGCAAGATGTCTGTTCATACACCGCATATGAAGCAAGAAGTAAGTCGGTACACCGCATATAAAGCAAGAAGTCTGTTCATACACCGCATATTAAGCAAGAAGTCAGTCGGTACACTGCATATAAAGCAAGAAGACTGTTAATACACTGCATATTAAGCAAGAAGTCAGTCGGTAGACCGAATATTAAGCAAGAAGTCTGTTCATACACCGCATATTCAGCAAGAAGTCAGTCGGTACACCGCATATGAAGCAAGATGTCTGTTCATACACCGCATATGAAGCAAGAAGTCAGTCGGTACACCGCATAAAAAGCAAGAAGTCTGTTCATACACCGCATATTAAGCAAGAAGTAAGTCGTTAGACCGCATATTAAGCAAGAAGTCTGTTCATACACCGCATATTAAGCAAGAAGTCAGTCGTTACACCGCATATGAAGCAAGAAGTCAGTCGGTACACCGTATATGAAGCAAGAAGTCAGTCGGTACACCGCATATAAAGCAAGAAGTCAGTCAGTACACCGCATATGAAGCAAGAAGTCAGTTGGTACACAGCATATAAAGTAAGAAGTCACTCAGTACACCGACTATTAAGCAAGAAGTCTGTTCATACACCGCATATTAAGCAAGAAGTCAGTCGGTACACCGAATATTAAGCAAGAAGTCTGTTCATACACAGCATATTAAGCAAGAAGTCAGTCGTTACACCGCATATGAAGCAAGAAGTCAGTCGGTACACCGCATAAGATGCCAGAAGTCAGTCGGTACACCGCATATAACACAAGAAGTCAGTTGGTACACAGCATATAAAGCAAGAAGTCACTCAGTACACCGCATATTAAGCAAGAAGTCTGTTCATACACCACATATTAAGCAAAAAGTAAGTCCGTACACCGCATATGAAGCACGAAGTCAGTCGGTAGACCGCATATATAGTAAGAAGTCTGTTCATACACAGCATATTAAGCAAGAAGTCAGTCGGTAGACCGCATATAAAGCAAGAAGTCTGTTCATACACCGCATATGAAGCAAGAAGTCAGTCGGTACACCGCATATAAAGCAAGAAGTCTGTTCATACACCGCATATGAAGCAAGAAGTCAGTCGGTACACCGCATATTAAGCTAGAAGTCTGTGCATACACTGCATATTAAGGAAGAAGTCAGTCGGTACACACTGCATATGAAGCAAGAAGTCAGTCGGTACACCGCATATAAAGCAAGAAGTCTGTGCATACACCGCATATTAAGCAAGAAGTCAGTCGGTACACCGCATATAAGCAAGAAGTCTGTTCATACACTGCATATTCAGCAAGAAGTCAGTAGGTAGACCGCATATGAAGCAAGAAGTCAGCCGGTACACCACCTATTAAGCAAGAAGTCTGTTCATACACCGCATATAAAGCAAGAAGTCTGTTCATACACCGCATATAAAGCAAGAAGTCAGTTAGTACACCGCATATGAAGCAAGAATCTGTTCATACACCGCATATTAACCAAGAAGTCAGAAAGTAGACCGCATATTAAGCAAGAAGTCTGTTTATACACCGCATATTAAGCAAAAAGTCAGTCGGTACCCTGCATATAAAGCAAGAAGTCTGTTCATACACCGCATATGAAGCAGGAAGTAAGTCAGTACACCGCATATAAAGCAAGAAGTCTGTTCAGTACCGCATATTAAGCAAGAAGTCAGTCGGTACACTGCATATAAAGCAAGAAGTCAGTCGGTACACCGCATATAAAGCAAGAAGTCTGTTTATACACCGCCTATTTAGCAAGAAGGTAGTCGGTACACCGCATATGAAGCACGAAGTCAGTCGGTACACCGCATATAAAGCAAAAAGTCTGTTCATACACTGCATATGAAGCAAGAAGTCAGTCGGTAAACCGCAAATAAAGCAAGAAGTCTGTTCATACACTGCATATTCAGCAAGAAGTCAGTCAGTACACCGCATATAAAGCAAGAAGTTTGTTCATACACTGCATATTAAGCAAAAAGTCAGTCGGTAGACAGCATATTAAGCAAGAAGTCTGTTCATACACCGCATATTAAGCAAGAAGTCAGTTGGTACACCGCATATGAAGCAAGAAGTCTGTTCATACACCGCATATTAAGAAAGAAGTCAGTCGGTACACCGCATATCAAGCAAAGAAGTCAGTCGGTACACCGAATATGAAGCAAGAAGTCAGTCGGTACACCGCATATGAAGCAAGAAGTCAGTTGGTACACAGCATATAAAGCAAGAAGTCACTCAGTACACCGCATAAAAAGCAAGAAGTCTGTTCATACACCGCATATTAAGCAAGATGTAAGTCGGTACACCGCATATGAAGCAAGAAGTCAGTCGGTAGATTGCATATGAAGCAAGAAGTCTGTTCATACACCGCATATTAAGCAAGAAGTCAGTTGGTACACCGCATATAAAGCAAGAAGTCTGTTCATACACCGCATATTAAGAAAGAAGTCAGTCGGTACACCGCATATCAAGCAAAGAAGTCAGTCGGTACACCGAATATGAAGCAAGAAGTCAGTCGGTACACCGCATATGAAGCAAGAAGTCAGTCGGAACACCGCATATGAAGCAAGAAGTCAGTTGGTACACAGCATATAAAGCAAGAAGTCACTCAGTACACCGCATAAAAAGCAAGAAGTCTGTTCATACACCGCATATTAAGCAAGATGTAAGTCGGTACACCGCATATGAAGCAAGAAGTCAGTCGGTAGACCGCATATGAAGCAAGAAGTCTGTTCATACACCGCATATTAAGCAAGAAGTCAGTTGGTACACCGCATATAAAGCAAGAAGTCTGTTCATACACCGCATATTAAGAAAGAAGTCAGTCGGTACACCGCATATAACACAAGAAGTCAGTTGGTACACAGCATATAAAGCGAGAAGTCACTCAGTACACCGCATATTAAGCAAGAAGTCTGTTCATACACCACATATTAAGCAAAAAGTAAGTCCGTACACCGCATATGAAGCACGAAGTCAGTCGGTAGACCGCATATATAGCAAGAAGTCTGTTCATACACAGCATATTAACCAAGAAGTCAGTCGGTAGACCGCATATAAAGCAAGAAGTCTGTTCATACACCGCATATGAAGCAAGAAGTCAGTCGGTACACCGCATATAAAGCAAGAAGTCTGTTCATACACCGCATATGAAGCAAGAAGTCAGTCGGTACACCGCATATTAAGCTAGAAGTCTGTGCATACACTGCATATTAAGGAAGAAGTCAGTCGGTACACACTGCATATGAAGTAAGAAGTCAGTCGGTACACCGCATATAAAGCAAGAAGTCTGTGCATACACCGCATATTAAGCAAGAAGTGAGTCGGTACACCGCATATAAGCAAGAAGTCTGTTCATACACTGCATATTCAGCAAGAAGTCAGTAGGTAGACCGCATATGAAGCAAGAAGTCAGCCGGTACACCACCTATTAAGCAAGAAGTCTGTTCATACACCGCATATAAAGCAAGAAGTCTGTTCATACACCGCATATAAAGCAAGAAGTCAGTTAGTACACCGCATATGAAGCAAGAATCTGTTCATACACCGCATATTAACCAAGAAGTCAGAAAGTAGACCGCATATTAAGCAAGAAGTCTGTTTATACACCGCATATTAAGCAAAAAGTCAGTCGGTACCCTGCATATAAAGCAAGAAGTCTGTTCATACACCGCATATGAAGCAGGAAGTAAGTCAGTACACCGCATATAAAGCAAGAAGTCTGTTCAGTACCGCATATTAAGCAAGAAGTCAGTCGGTACACCGCATATGAAGCACGAAGTCAGTCGGTACACCGCATATAAAGCAAAAAGTCTGTTCATACACTGCATATGAAGCAAGAAGTCAGTCGGTAAACCGCAAATAAAGCAAGAAGTCTGTTCATACACTGCATATTCAGCAAGAAGTCAGTCAGTACACCGCATATAAAGCAAGAAGTTTGTTCATACACTGCATATTAAGCAAAAAGTCAGTCGGTAGACAGCATATTAAGCAAGAAGTCTGTTCATACACCGCATATTAAGCAAGAAGTCAGTTGGTACACCGCATATGAAGCAAGAAGTCTGTTCATACACCGCATATTAAGAAAGAAGTCAGTCGGTACACCGCATATCAAGCAAAGAAGTCAGTCGGTACACCGAATATGAAGCAAGAAGTCAGTCGGTACACCGCATATGAAGCAAGAAGTCAGTCGGAACACCGCATATGAAGCAAGAAGTCAGTTGGTACACAGCATATAAAGCAAGAAGTCACTCAGTACACCGCATAAAAAGCAAGAAGTCTGTTCATACACCGCATATTAAGCAAGATGTAAGTCGGTACACCGCATATGAAGCAAGAAGTCAGTCGGTAGATTGCATATGAAGCAAGAAGTCTGTTCATACACCGCATATTAAGCAAGAAGTCAGTTGGTACACCGCATATAAAGCAAGAAGTCTGTTCATACACCGCATATTAAGAAAGAAGTCAGTCGGTACACCGCATATCAAGCAAAGAAGTCAGTCGGTACACCGAATATGAAGCAAGAAGTCAGTCGGTACACCGCATATGAAGCAAGAAGTCAGTCGGAACACCGCATATGAAGCAAGAAGTCAGTTGGTACACAGCATATAAAGCAAGAAGTCACTCAGTACACCGCATAAAAAGCAAGAAGTCTGTTCATACACCGCATATTAAGCAAGATGTAAGTCGGTACACCGCATATGAAGCAAGAAGTCAGTCGGTAGACCGCATATGAAGCAAGAAGTCTGTTCATACACCGCATATTAAGCAAGAAGTCAGTTGGTACACCGCATATAAAGCAAGAAGTCTGTTCATACACCGCATATTAAGAAAGAAGTCAGTCGGTACACCGCATATCAAGCAAAGAAGTCAGTCGGTACACCGAATATGAAGCAAGAAGTCAGTCGGTACACCGCATATGAAGCAAGAAGTCAGTCGGAACACCGCATATGAAGCAAGAAGTCAGTTGGTACACAGCATATAAAGCAAGAAGTCACTCAGTACACCGCATAAAAAGCAAGAAGTCTGGTCATACACCGCATATTAAGCAAGATGTAAGTCGGTACACCGCATATGAAGCAAGAAGTCAGTCGGTAGACCGCATATGAAGCAAGAAGTCTGTTCATACACCGCATATTAAGCAAGAAGTCAGTCGGTAGACCGCATATAAAGCAAGAAGTCTGTTCATACAACGCATATTAAGCAAGAAGTCAGTCGGTACACCGCATATAAAGGCAGAAGTCTGTACATACACCGCATATTAAGCAGTCAGTCAGTCAGTACACCGCATATAAAGCATGAAGTCTGTTCATACACCGCATATGAAGCAAGAAGTAAGTACGTACACCGCATATAAAGCAAGAAGTCTGTTCATACACCGCATATAAAGCAAGAAGTAAGTCGGTACACCGCATATGAAGTAAGAAGTCTTTTGATATACCGCATATTAAGCAAAAAGTCAGTCGGTACACCCTATATTAAGCAAGAAGTCAGTCGGTACACCGCCTATTAAGCAAGAAGTCAGTCGGTACACCGCATATTAAGCAAGAAGTCTGTTCATACACTGCATGTTAAGCAAGAAGTAAGTCGGTACACTGCATATAAAGCAAGAAGTCTGTATATACCGCATATTAAGCAAGAAGTCAGTCGGTCGACCGTATATTTAGGTAGACGTCAGTCAATAGACCGTCTATTAAGTATACTGCATATAAAGCAAGAAGTCAGTCAGTAGACCCCATTTAAAGCAAGAGGTCTGTTCATACACCGCATATTAAGAAATCAGTCGGTAGACCGCATATTAAGACAGAAGTAGGTCGCTAGACAGTATACTTAGCAAGAAGTCTGTCAGTAGACAGCATACTTAGCAGGAAGTCTGTCGGTCGACCGTATATTAAGCTAGACGTCAGTCAATAGACCGTCTATTAAGATAGAAGTCAGTCGGTACACTGTTTATTAAGCAAGAAGTCAGTCGGTACACCGCATATTAAGCAAGAAGTCTGTTCATACACCGCATATTAAGCAAGAAGTCAGTCGGTCGACCGCATATAAAGCAAGAAGTCTGTTCATACACCGCATATGAAGCAAGAAGTCAGTCGGTAGACCGCATATGAAGCAAGAAGTCAGTCGGTACACCGCATATAAAGCTAGAAGTCTGTGCATACACCGCATATTAAGCAACAAGTCAGTCGGTACACCGCATATGAATAAAGAAGTCAGTCGGTACACCGCATATAAAGCAAGAAGTCTGTGCATACACCGCATATTAAGCTAGAAGTCAGTCGGTACACCGCATATAAAGAAAGAAGTCTCTTCATACACCGCATATGAAGCAAGAAGTCAGTTGGTACACCGCATATAAAGCAAGAAGTCTGTTCATACACTGCATATTAAGCAAGAAGTCAGTCGGTAGACCGCATATGAAGCAAGAAGTCAGTCGGTAAACCGCATATTAAGCAAGAAGTCTGTTCATACACCGCATATAAAGCTAGAAGTCAGTCGGTACACCGCATATGAAACAAAGAAGTCTGTTCATACACAGCATATTAAGCAGGAAGTCAGTAAGTAGACCGCATATTAAGCAATAAGTCTGTTTATACACCGCATATTAAGCAAAAAGTCAGTCGCTACGCTGCATATAAAGCAAGAAGTTTGTTCATACACCGCATATTAAGCAAGAAGTAAGTCAGTACACCGCATATAAAGACAGAAGTCTGTTCATGACCGCATATTAAGCAAGAAGTCTGTTCATACACCGCCTATCAAGCAAGAAGGTAGTCGGTACACCGCATATGAAGCACGAAGTCAATCGGTACACCGCATATAAAGCAAGAAGTCTGTTCATACACCGCATATGAAGCAAGAAGTCAGTCGGTAAACCGCACATAAAGCTAGAAGTCTGTTCATACACTGCATATTAAGCAAGAAGTCAGTTGGTACACCGCATATGAAGCAAGAAGTCTGTTCATACACCGCATATTAAGAAAGAAGTCAGTCGGTACACCGCATATCAAGCAAAGAAGTCAGTCGGTACACCGAATATGAAGCAAGAAGTCAGTCGGTACACCGCATATGAAGCAAGAAGTCAGTCGGAACACCGCATATGAAGCAAGAAGTCAGTTGGTACACAGCATATAAAGCAAGAAGTCACTCAGTACACCGCATAAAAAGCAAGAAGTCTGTTCATACACCGCATATTAAGCAAGATGTAAGTCGGTACACCGCATATGAAGCAAGAAGTCAGTCGGTAGATTGCATATGAAGCAAGAAGTCTGTTCATACACCGCATATTAAGCAAGAAGTCAGTTGGTACACCGCATATAAAGCAAGAAGTCTGTTCATACACCGCATATTAAGAAAGAAGTCAGTCGGTACACCGCATATCAAGCAAAGAAGTCAGTCGGTACACCGAATATGAAGCAAGAAGTCAGTCGGTACACCGCATATGAAGCAAGAAGTCAGTCGGAACACCGCATATGAAGCAAGAAGTCAGTTGGTACACAGCATATAAAGCAAGAAGTCACTCAGTACACCGCATAAAAAGCAAGAAGTCTGTTCATACACCGCATATTAAGCAAGATGTAAGTCGGTACACCGCATATGAAGCAAGAAGTCAGTCGGTAGACCGCATATGAAGCAAGAAGTCTGTTCATACACCGCATATTAAGCAAGAAGTCAGTTGGTACACCGCATATAAAGCAAGAAGTCTGTTCATACACCGCATATTAAGAAAGAAGTCAGTCGGTACACCGCATATCAAGCAAAGAAGTCAGTCGGTACACCGAATATGAAGCAAGAAGTCAGTCGGTACACCGCATATGAAGCAAGAAGTCAGTCGGAACACCGCATATGAAGCAAGAAGTCAGTTGGTACACAGCATATAAAGCAAGAAGTCACTCAGTACACCGCATAAAAAGCAAGAAGTCTGGTCATACACCGCATATTAAGCAAGATGTAAGTCGGTACACCGCATATGAAGCAAGAAGTCAGTCGGTAGACCGCATATGAAGCAAGAAGTCTGTTCATACACCGCATATTAAGCAAGAAGTCAGTCGGTAGACCGCATATAAAGCAAGAAGTCTGTTCATACAACGCATATTAAGCAAGAAGTCAGTCGGTACACCGCATATAAAGGCAGAAGTCTGTACATACACCGCATATTAAGCAGTCAGTCAGTCAGTACACCGCATATAAAGCATGAAGTCTGTTCATACACCGCATATGAAGCAAGAAGTAAGTACGTACACCGCATATAAAGCAAGAAGTCTGTTCATACACCGCATATAAAGCAAGAAGTAAGTCGGTACACCGCATATGAAGTAAGAAGTCTTTTGATATACCGCATATTAAGCAAAAAGTCAGTCGGTACACCCCATATTAAGCAAGAAGTCAGTCGGTACACCGCCTATTAAGCAAGAAGTCAGTCGGTACACCGCATATTAAGCAAGAAGTCTGTTCATACACTGCATGTTAAGCAAGAAGTAAGTCGGTACACTGCATATAAAGCAAGAAGTCTGTATATACCGCATATTAAGCAAGAAGTCAGTCGGTCGACCGTATATTTAGGTAGACGTCAGTCAATAGACCGTCTATTAAGTATACTGCATATAAAGCAAGAAGTCAGTCAGTAGACCCCATTTAAAGCAAGAGGTCTGTTCATACACCGCATATTAAGAAATCAGTCGGTAGACCGCATATTAAGACAGAAGTAGGTCGCTAGACAGTATACTTAGCAAGAAGTCTGTCAGTAGACAGCATACTTAGCAGGAAGTCTGTCGGTCGACCGTATATTAAGCTAGACGTCAGTCAATAGACCGTCTATTAAGATAGAAGTCAGTCGGTACACTGTTTATTAAGCAAGAAGTCAGTCGGTACACCGCATATTAAGCAAGAAGTCTGTTCATACACCGCATATTAAGCAAGAAGTCAGTCGGTCGACCGCATATAAAGCAAGAAGTCTGTTCATACACCGCATATGAAGCAAGAAGTCAGTCGGTAGACCGCATATGAAGCAAGAAGTCAGTCGGTACACCGCATATAAAGCTAGAAGTCTGTGCATACACCGCATATTAAGCAACAAGTCAGTCGGTACACCGCATATGAATAAAGAAGTCAGTCGGTACACCGCATATAAAGCAAGAAGTCTGTGCATACACCGCATATTAAGCAAGAAGTCAGTCGGTACACCGCATATAAAGAAAGAAGTCTCTTCATACACCGCATATGAAGCAAGAAGTCAGTTGGTACACCGCATATAAAGCAAGAAGTCTGTTCATACACTGCATATTAAGCAAGAAGTCAGTCGGTAGACCGCATATGAAGCAAGAAGTCAGTCGGTAAACCGCATATTAAGCAAGAAGTCTGTTCATACACCGCATATAAAGCTAGAAGTCAGTCGGTACACCGCATATGAAACAAAGAAGTCTGTTCATACACAGCATATTAAGCAGGAAGTCAGTAAGTAGACCGCATATTAAGCAATAAGTCTGTTTATACACCGCATATTAAGCAAAAAGTCAGTCGCTACGCTGCATATAAAGCAAGAAGTTTGTTCATACACCGCATATTAAGCAAGAAGTAAGTCAGTACACCGCATATAAAGACAGAAGTCTGTTCATGACCGCATATTAAGCAAGAAGTCTGTTCATACACCGCCTATCAAGCAAGAAGGTAGTCGGTACACCGCATATGAAGCACGAAGTCAATCGGTACACCGCATATAAAGCAAGAAGTCTGTTCATACACCGCATATGAAGCAAGAAGTCAGTCGGTAAACCGCACATAAAGCTAGAAGTCTGTTCATACACTGCATATTAAGCAAGAAGTCAGTCGGTACACCGCATATAAAGCAAGAAGTTGGTTCATACACCGCATATTAAGCAAGAAGTAACTCGGTAGACAGCATATTCAGCAAGAAGTCTGTTCATACACGGTGTATGAAGCAAGAAGTAAGTCGGTACACCGCATATAAAGTAAGAAGTCTGTTCATACACCGCATATTAAGCAAGAAGTTTGTCGGTAGACCGCATATTAAGCAAGAAATCAGTCGGTATACCGCATATAATGCAAGAAGTCTGTTCATACACCGCATATGAAGCAAGAAGTAAGCTGTTAGACCGCATATTAAGCAAGAAGTCTGTTCATACACCGCATATTAAGCAAGAAGTCAGTCGGTACACCGCATATTAAGCAAGAAGTCTGTTCATACACAGCATATTAAGCAAGATGTCAGTCGGTACACCGCATATAAAGCAAGAATCTGTTCATACACTGCATATTAAGCAAGAAGTCAGTCGGTACACCGCATACAAAGCAAGAAGTCTGTGCATACACCGCATACAAAGCAAGAAGTCTGTGCATACACCGCATATTAAGCAAGAAGTCAGTCGGTACACCGTCTGTGACCCTTTCCAGCATTCAAACCAACAAAAGCCCAGGACCTGACCATATCCATCCAGCAGTCCTTCGTGTTTTGGCGCAAGTTCTGGCAACTCCACTAGCGGACCTGTTTAATCACTCACTTTCAGACGGTGTCGTACCAGAGGACTGGAGAGTGGCTACAGTATGCCCCATTTTCAAGAAAGGCGCTAAAACCGACCCTCTTAATTACCGCCCCGTGAGCCTGACTTCAATCATCTGCAAAGTTATGGAGAAAATCCTGAAAAATGCATTGATGAACCACCTTGAACGAACCAAATCTTTGACTCAGACCCAGCATGGATTCGTCCCAATGCGATCCTGCCTCTCCAACCTCCTTCTTACGGAAGAATGGATAACCAAGATTTTGGATGATGGCGATGCTGCGGATATCCTGTTTCTGGACTTCTCCAAGGCGTTTGACTCCGTAAACCACCGCCTGCTCCTTCACAAGCTTGATCGGTACAGGATTCACCGGTCCATCATCAGCTGGATTAGGTCGTTTCTACAAGCACGAACTTTTCGAGTTTCTGTGAGTGGATGCACTTCAGCAGAAGCAAATGCTTGCAGCGGAGTACCACAAGGTTCAGTGCTTGGCCCGATTTTGTTCCTCCTGTTCGTCAACGACCTTCCAGACTTACTTCAGGGCAAAGTTTTGCTTTTCGCTGATGATGTCAAACTCATAGCGCAAAGACGCAATCATGCCATCCTGCAAACCGATCTGGATTGTACTGCAAACTGGGCCTCAGACTGGGACCTTCCACTCAACGCAGCCAAATGTAGTCATCTTCCAGTTGGCCCGCGACCATCCCAGCTCTTCACTATCGGTCCGAACAACCATGAAATGGCCTCAGTATCTCAGGCAACTGATCTTGGTGTAAGAGTGGATAGCTCTTTCAAACCGTCTCGTCACTGCGTTGAAATGTCCAGCAAAGCCCGGGGCGTCTTGTTTCAAATTCGACGTTCCTTCATCAACCTGACGGCCGAAGTGTTCCGTCCACTCTATTTGACGCTTGTTCGACCTTTGCTGGAGTACGGTGTTGAGGCGTGCAGTCCCTATCTCCGAAAGGATATACTTCATGTTGAACGCATCCAGAGGCGTGCAACCAAAATGATTTCTGGCTTTGCCGATCTCTCGTATGAAGAAAGACTCCACCGTCTTCAACTTCCGACGCTCGAAATTCGAAGGATGCGAGGGGACCTCATCCTGGTTTACAAAATCCTGAATGGGCTCATCAATCTCCCCGCTGACGAATTCTTTACTCGTGCGCCAGACAGAGGCCTTCGAGGTCATGACCAGAAGCTCTACTGTCGTAAATTTCGGCTTCAGAGGCGTCAAGCATCCTTCTCAATTCGTTCTGTCAACCCCTGGAACAGGCTTCCCGCTGAGGTCATCCAAGCGCCTACTATCAGTGCTTTCAAGAGAAAACTTGATTTATTTTTGTACACTGATTAAATTTTTGCCTATCTTACATGGCTTGTGCGTATGCTTTCTTAGCCAAAAAAAAAAAAAAAAAAAGAAAAAAAAAGAAGTCTGTTCATACACCGCATATAAAGCAACAAGTTTGTTCATACACCGCATATTAAGCAAGAAGTCAGTCGGTACACCGCATATAAAGCAAGAAGTCTGTTCATACACCGCATATACAGCAAGAAGTAAGTCGGTAGACCGCATATCAAGGAGAAGTCTGTTCATACACCGCATATTAAGCAAGAAGTCAGTCGGTAAACACCATACAAAGCAAGAAGTCTGTTCATACACCGCATATTAAGCAAGAAGTCTGTTCATACACCGCATATGAAGAAAGAGGTCAGTCGGTACACCGCATATGAAGTAAGAAGTCTGTTCATACACCGCATATTAAGCAAGAAGTTAGTCGGTACACCGCATATTAAGCAAGAAGTCTGTTCATACACCGCATATAAAGCAAGAAGTCAGTCGGTACACCGCATATTAAGCAAGAAGTCTGTTCATACACCGCATATTAAGCAAGAAGTCAGTAGGTAGACCGCATATTAAGCAAGAAGACTGTTTATACACCGCATATTAGGCAAGAAGTATGTCGGTACACCGCATATAAAGCAACAAGTCTGTTCATACACCGCATATGAAGAAAGAAGTAAGTCGGTACACCGCATATAAAGCAAGAAGTCTGTTCATACACCGCATATTAAGAAAGAAGTCAGTCGGTACACCGCATATCAAGCAAAGAAGTCAGTCGGTACACCGAATATGAAGCAAGAAGTCAGTCGGTACACCGCATATGAAGCAAGAAGTCAGTCGGAACACCGCATATGAAGCAAGAAGTCAGTTGGTACACACCATATAAAGCAAGAAGTCACTCAGTACACCGCATAAAAAGCAAGAAGTCTGTTCATACACCGCGTATTAAGCAAGATGTAAGTCGGTACACCGCATATGAAGCAAGAAGTCAGTCGGTAGATTGCATATGAAGCAAGAAGTCTGTTCATACACCGCATATTAAGCAAGAAGTCAGTTGGTACACCGCATATAAAGCAAGAAGTCTGTTCATACACCGCATATTAAGAAAGAAGTCAGTCGGTACACCGCATATCAAGCAAAGAAGTCAGTCGGTACACCGAATATGAAGCAAGAAGTCAGTCGGTACACCGCATATGAAGCAAGAAGTCAGTCGGAACACCGCATATGAAGCAAGAAGTCAGTTGGTACACAGCATATAAAGCAAGAAGTCACTCAGTACACCGCATAAAAAGCAAGAAGTCTGTTCATACACCGCATATTAAGCAAGATGTAAGTCGGTACACCGCATATGAAGCAAGAAGTCAGTCGGTAGACCGCATATGAAGCAAGAAGTCTGTTCATACACCGCATATTAAGCAAGAAGTCAGTTGGTACACCGCATATAAAGCAAGAAGTCTGTTCATACACCGCATATTAAGAAAGAAGTCAGTCGGTACACCGCATATCAAGCAAAGAAGTCAGTCGGTACACCGAATATGAAGCAAGAAGTCAGTCGGTACACCGCATATGAAGCAAGAAGTCAGTCGGAACACCGCATATGAAGCAAGAAGTCAGTTGGTACACAGCATATAAAGCAAGAAGTCACTCAGTACACCGCATAAAAAGCAAGAAGTCTGTTCATACACCGCATATTAAGCAAGATGTAAGTCGGTACACCGCATATGAAGCAAGAAGTCAGTCGGTAGACCGCATATGAAGCAAGAAGTCTGTTCATACACCGCATATTAAGCAAGAAGTCAGTCGGTAGACCGCATATAAAGCAAGAAGTCTGTTCATACAACGCATATTAAGCAAGAAGTCAGTCGGTACACCGCATATAAAGGCAGAAGTCTGTACATACACCGCATATTAAGCAATAAGTCAGTCAGTACACCGCATATAAAGCATGAAGTCTGTTCATACACCGCATATGAAGCAAGAAGTAAGTACGTACACCGCATATAAAGCAAGAAGTCTGTTCATACACCGCATATAAAGCAAGAAGTAAGTCGGTACACCGCATATGAAGTAAGAAGTCTTTTGATATACCGCATATTAAGCAAAAAGTCAGTCGGTACACCCCATATTAAGCAAGAAGTCAGTCGGTACACCGCCTATTAAGTAGGAAGTCAGTCGGTACAACGCATATTAAGCAAGAAGTCTTTTCATACACTGCATGTTAAGCAAGAAGTAAGTCGGTACACTGCATATAAAGCAAGAAGTCTGTGCATATACCGCATATTAAGCAAGAAGTCAGTCGGTCGACCGTATATTTAGGTAGACGTCAGTCAATAGACCGTCTATTAAGTATACCGCATATAAAGCAAGAAGTCAGTCAGTAGACCCCATTTAAAGCAAGAGGTCTGTTCATACACCGCATATTAAGAAGTCAGTCGGTAGACCGCATATTAAGACAGAAGTAGGTTGCTAGACAGTATACTTAGCAAGAAGTCTGTCAGTAGACAGCATACTTAGCAGGAAGTCTGTCGGTCGACCGTATATTTAGCTAGACGTCAGTCAATAGACCGTCTATTAAGATAGAAGTCAGTCGGTACACTGTTTATTAAGCAAGAAGTCAGTCGGTACACCGCATATTAAGCAAGAAGTCTGTTCATACACCGCATATTAAGCAAGAAGTCAGTCGGTCGACCGCATATAAAGCAAAAAGTCTGTTCATACACCGCATATGAAGCAAGAAGTCAGTCGGTAGACCGCATATGAAGCAAGAAGTCAGTCGGTACACCGCATATAAAGCTAGAAGTCTGTGCATACACCGCATATTAAGCAAGAAGTCAGTCGGTACACCGCATATGAAGAAAGAAGTCAGTCGGTACACCTCATATAAAGCAAGAAGTCTGTGCATACACCGCATATAAAGCAAGAAGTCAGTCGGTACACCGCATATAAAGCAAGAAGTCTGTTCATACACCGCATATGAAGCAAGAAGTCAGTTGGTACACCGCATATAAAGCAAGAAGTCTGTTCATACACTGCATATTAAGCAAGAAGTCAGTCGGTAGACCGCATATGAAGCAAGAAGTCAGTCGGTAAACCGCATATTAAGCAAGAAGTCTGTTCATACACCGCATATAAAGCTAGAAGTCAGTCGGTACACCGCATATGAAACAAAGAAGTCTGTTCATACACCGCATATTAAGCAGGAAGTCAGTAAGTAGACCGCATATTAAGCAATAAGTCTGTTTATACACCGCATATTAAGCCAAAAGTCAGTCGCTACGCTGCATATAAAGCAAGAAGTTTGTTCATACACCGCATATTAAGCAAGAAGTAAGTCAGTACACCCCATATAAAGACAGAAGTCTGTTCATGACCGCATATTAAGCAAGAAGTCTGTTCATACACCGCCTATCAAGCAAGAAGGTAGTCGGTACACCGCATATGAAGCACGAAGTCAATCGGTACACGGCATATAAAGCAAGAAGTCTGTTCATACACCGCATATGAAGCAAGAAGTCAGTCGGTAAACCGCACATAAAGCTAGAAGTCTGTTCATAAACTGCATATTAAGCAAGAAGTCAGTCGGTACACCGCATATAAAGCAAGAAGTTGGTTCATACACCGCATATTAAGCAGTAAGTAACTCGGTAGACAGCATATTCAGCCAGAAGTCTGTTCATACACGGTGTATGAAGCAAGAAGTAAGTCGGTACACCGCATATAGAGTAAGAAGTCTGTTCATACACCGCATATTAAGCAAGAAGTTAGTCGGTAGACCGCATATTAAGCAAGAAATCAGTGTGTATACCGCATATAATGCAAGAAGTCTGTTCATACACCGCATATGAAGCAAGAAGTAAGCTGTTAGACCGCATATTAAGCAAGAAGTCTGTTCATACACCGCATATTAAGCAAGAAGTCAGTCGGTACACCGCATATTAAGCAAGAAGTCTGTTCATACACAGCATATTAAGCAAGATGTCAGTCGGTACACCGCATATAAAGCAAGAATCTGTTCATACACTGCATATTAAGCAAGAAATCAGTCGGTACACCGCATACAAAGCAAGAAGTCTGTGCATACACCGCATATTAAGCAAGAAGTCAGTCGGTACACCGTCTGTGAAGCAAGAAGTCTGTTCATACACCGCATATAAAGCAAAAAGTTTGTTCATACACCGCATATTAAGCAAGAAGTCAGTCGGTACACCGCATATAAAGCAAGAAGTCTGTTCATACACCGCATATACAGCAAGAAGTAAGTCGGTAGACCGCATATCAAGGAGAAGTCTGTTCATACACCGCATATTAAGCAAGAAGTCAGTCGGTAAACCGCATACAAAGCAAGAAGTCTGTTCATACACCGCATATTAAGCAAGAAGTCTGTTCATACACCGCATATTAAGCAAGAAGTCTGTTCATACACCGCATATGAAGCAAGAGGTCAGTCGGTACACCGCATATGAAGTAAGAAGTCTGTTCATACACCGCATATTAAGCAAGAAGTTAGTCGGTACACCGCATATTAAGCAAGAAGTCTGTTCATACACCGCATATAAAGCAAGAAGTCAGTCGGTACACCGCATATTAAGCAAGAAGTCTGTTCATACACCGCACATTAAGCAAGAAGTCAGGAGGTAGACCGCATATTAAGCAAGAAGATTGTTTATACACCGCATATTAGGCAAGAAGTATGTCGGTACACCGCATATAAAGCAACAAGTCTGTTCATACACCGCATATGAAGCAAGAAGTAAGTCGGTACACCGCATATAAAGCAAGAAGTCTGTACATACACCGCATATAAAGCAAGAAGTCAGTCGGTACACCGCATATAAAGCAAGAAGTCTGTTCATAAACCGCATATAAAGCAAGAAGTCTGTTCATACACCGCATATTAAGCAAGAAGTCTGTTCATACACCGCATATTAAGCAAGAAGTCAGTAGGTAGACCGCATATTAAGCAAGAAGACTGTTCGTACACCGCATATGAAGCAAGAAGTCAGTCGGTAAACCGCATATAAAGCAAGAAGTCTGTTCATACACTGCATATTAAGCAAGAACTCAGTCGGTACACCGCATATAAAGCAAGAAGTCTGTGCATACACCGCATATTAAACAAGAAGTCAGTCGGAACACCGCATATAAAGCAAGAAGTCTGTTCATACACCGCATATAAAGCAAGAAGTCTGTTCATACACCGCATATTAAGCAAGAAGTCAGTAGGTAGACCGCATATTAAGCAAGAAAATTGTTTATACACCGCATATTAAGCAAGAAGTCAGTCGGTACACCGCATATTAAGCAAGAAGTCAGTCGGTACACCGCATATTAAGCAAGAAGTCTGTTCATACACCGCATATTAAGCAAGAATTCAGTCGGTACCCTGCATATAAAGCAAGATGTCTGTTCATACACTGCATATTAAGCAAGAAGTCAGTCGGTAAACCGCATATTATGCTAGAAGTCAGCTGGTACACCGCATATTAAGCAAGAAGTCTGTTTATACACCGCATATAAAGCAAGAAGTCAGTCGGTACACCGCATATGAAGCAAGAAGTCTGTTCATACACCGCATATTAAGCAAAAAGTCAGTCGGTACACCGCATATAAAGCAAGACGTCTGTACATATACCGCATATAAAGCAAGAAGTCAGTTGGTACACAGCATATAAAGCAAGAAGTCAGTCCGTACACCGCATATAAAGCAAGAAGTCTGTTAATACACCGCATATTAAGCAAGAAGTCAGTCGGTAGACGGCATATAAAGCAAGAAGTCTGTTCAAACACCGCATGTGAAGCAAGAAGTCAGTCGGTACACTGCATATAAAGCAAGTAGTCTGTTCATACACTGCATATTAAGGAGGAAGTAAGTCAGTAGACCGCATATTAAGCAAGAAGTCTGTTCATACACCGCATATTAAGCAAGAAGTCTGTAGGTAGACCGCATATTAAGCAAGAAGTTTGTTTATACACCGCATATTAAGCAAGAAGTCAGTCGGTACACCGCATATGAAGCAAGAAGTCTGTTAATACACCGCATATACAGCAAGAAGTAAGTCGGTAGACCGCATATCAAGGAGAAGTCTGTTCATACACCGCATATTAAGCAAGAAGTCAGTCGGTAAACCGCATACAAAGCAAGAAGTCTGTTCATACACCGCATATAAAGCAAGAAGTCTGTTCATAGACCGCATATGAAGCAAGAGGTCAGTCGGTACACCGCATATGAAGTAAGAAGTCTGTTCATACACCGCATATTAAGCAAGAAGTCAGTCGGTACACCGCATATTAAGCAAGAAGTCTGTTCATACACCGCATATAAAGCAAGAAGTCAGTCGGTACACCGCATATTAAGCAAGAAGTCTGTTCATACACCGCATATTAAGCAAGAAGTCAGTAGGTAGACCGCATATTAAGCAAGAAGACTGTTTATACACCGCATATTTGGCAAGAAGTATGTCGGTACACCGCATATAAAGCAACAAGTCTGTTCATACACCGCATATAAAGCAAGAAGTAAGTCGGTACACCGCATATAAAGCAAGAAGTCTGTACATACACCGCATATAAAGCAAGAAGTCAGTCGGTACACCGCATATAAAGCAAGAAGTCTGTTCATAAACCGCATATAAAGCAAGAAGTCTGTTCATACACCGCATATAAAGCAAGAAGTCTGTTCATACACCGCATATTAAGCAAGAAGTCAGTAGGTAGACCGCATATTAAGCAAGAAGACTGTTCATACACCGTATATGAAGCAAGAAGTCAGTCGGTAAACCGCATATAAAGCAAGAAGTCTGTTCATACACTGCATATTAAGCAAGTACTCAGTCGGTACACCGCATATAAAGCAAGAAGTCTGTGCATACACCGCATATTAAACAAGAAGTCAGTCGGAACACCGCATATAAAGCAATAAGTCTGTTCATACACCGCATATAAAGCAAGAAGTCTGTTCATACACCGCATATTAAGCAAGAAGTCAGTAGGTAGACCGCATATTAAGCAAGAAAATTGTTTATACACCGCATATTAAGCAAGAAGTCAGTCGGTACACCGCATATTAAGCAAGATTCAGTCGGTACACCGCATATTAAGCAAGAAGTCTGTTCATACACCGCATATTAAGCAAGAAGTCAGTCGGTACACCGCATATGAAGCAAGAAGTCAGTCGGTAAACCGCATATAAAGCAAGAAGTCTGTTTATACACCGCATATTAAGCAAGAAGTCAGTCGGTACACCGCATATAAGCAAGAAGTCTGTTCATACACCGCATATGAAGAAAGAAGTCAGCTGGTACACCGCATATTAAGCAAGAAGTCTGTTCATACACCGAATATAAAGCAGGAAGTCAGTCGGTACACCGCATATAAAGCAAGAAGTCTGTTCATACACCGCATATTAAGCAAGAAGTCAGTAGGTAGACCGCATATTATGCAAGAAGACTGTTTATACACCGCATATTAAGCAAGAAGTCAGTCGGTACACCGCATATAAAGCAAGAAGTCTGTTCATACACTGCATATGAAGCAAGAATTCAGTCGGTACCCTGCATATAAAGCAAGATGTCTGTTCATACACTGCATATTAAGCAAGAAGTCAGTCGGTAAACCGCATATGAAGCAAGAAGTCAGCTGGTACACCGCATATTAAGCAAGAAGTCTGTTTATACACCGCATATAAAGCAAGAAGTCAGTCGGTACACCGCATATGAAGCAAGAAGTCTGTTCATACACCGCATATTGAGCAAAAAGTCAGTCGGTACACCGCATATAAAGCAAGACGTCTGTACATATACCGCATATGAAGCAAGAAGTAAGTCGATAAACCGCATATAAAGCAAGAAGTCTGTTCATACACCGCATATTAAGCAAGAAGTCAGTCGGTACACCGCATATTAAGCAAGATGTCTGTTCATACACCGCATATGAAGCAAGAAGTCAGTCGGTACACCGCATATAAAGCAAGAAGTCAGTCGGTACACCGCATATAAAGTAAGAAGTCAGTCAGTACACCGCATATAAAGCAAGAAGTCAGTTGGTACACAGCATATAAAGCAAGAAGTCAGTCGGTAGACGGCATATAAAGCAAGAAGTCTGTTCAAACACCGCATGTGAAGCAAGAAGTCAGTCGGTACACTGCATATAAAGCAAGTAGTCTGTTCATACACTGCATATTAAGGAGGAAGTAAGTCAGTAGACCGCATATTAAGCAAGAAGTCTGTTCATACACCGCATATTAAGCAAGAAGTCTGTAGGTAGACCGAATATTAAGCCAGAAGTCTGTTTACACACCGCATATTAAGCAAGAAGTCAGTCGGTACACCGCATATGAAGCAAGAAGTCTGTTCATACACCGCATATTAAGCAAGAGGTCAGTAGGTAGACCGCATATTAAGAAAGAAGACTGTTTATACACCGCATATTAAGCAAGAAGTCAGTCGGTACAACGAATATAAAGCAAGAAGTCTGTTCATACACCGCATATGAAGCAAGAAGTAAGTCGGTATACCGCATAGAAGGCAAGAAGTCTGTTCATACACCGCATATTAAGCAAGAAGTCTGTTGGTAAACCGCATATGAAGCAAGAAGTCTTTTCATACACCGCATATGAAGCAAGAAGTCAGTCGGTACACCGCATAAAAAGCAAGAAGTTTGTTCATAAACCGCATATAAAGCAAGAAGTCTGTTCATACACCGCATATAAAGCAAGAAGTCTGTTCATACACCGCATATTAAGCAAGAAGTCAGTAGGTAGACCGCATATTAAGCAAGAAGACTGTTCATACACCGTATATGAAGCAAGAAGTCAGTCGGTAAACCGCATATAAAGCAAGAAGTCTGTTCATACACTGCATATTAAGCAAGTACTCAGTCGGTACACCGCATATAAAGCAAGAAGTCTGTGCATACACCGCATATTAAACAAGAAGTCAGTCGGAACACCGCATATAAAGCAAGAAGTCTGTTCATACACCGCATATAAAGCAAGAAGTCTGTTCATACACCGCATATTAAGCAAGAAGTCAGTAGGTAGACCGCATATTAAGCAAGAAAATTGTTTATACACCGCATATTAAGCAAGAAGTCAGTCGGTACACCGCATATTAAGCAAGAAGTCAGTCGGTACACCGCATATTAAGCAAGAAGTCTGTTCATACACCGCATATTAAGCAAGAAGTCAGTCGGTACACCGCATATGAAGCAAGAAGTCAGTCGGTAAACCGCATATAAAGCAAGAAGTCTGTTTATACACCGCATATTAAGCAAGAAGTCAGTCGGTACACCGCATATAAGCAAGAAGTCTGTTCATACACCGCATATGAAGAAAGAAGTCAGCTGGTACACCGCATATTAAGCAAGAAGTCTGTTCATACACCGAATATAAAGCAGGAAGTCAGTCGGTACACCGCATATAAAGCAAGAAGTCTGTTCATACACCGCATATTAAGCAAGAAGTCAGTAGGTAGACCGCATATTATGCAAGAAGACTGTTTATACACCGCATATTAAGCAAGAAGTCAGTCGGTACACCGCATATAAAGCAAGAAGTCTGTTCATACACTGCATATGAAGCAAGAATTCAGTCGGTACCCTGCATATAAAGCAAGATGTCTGTTCATACACTGCATATTAAGCAAGAAGTCAGTCGGTAAACCGCATATGAAGCAAGAAGTCAGCTGGTACACCGCATATTAAGCAAGAAGTCTGTTTATACACCGCATATAAAGCAAGAAGTCAGTCGGTACACCGCATATGAAGCAAGAAGTCTGTTCATACACCGCATATTGAGCAAAAAGTCAGTCGGTACACCGCATATAAAGCAAGACGTCTGTACATATACCGCATATGAAGCAAGAAGTAAGTCGATAAACCGCATATAAAGCAAGAAGTCTGTTCATACACCGCATATTAAGCAAGAAGTCAGTCGGTACACCGCATATTAAGCAAGATGTCTGTTCATACACCGCATATGAAGCAAGAAGTCAGTCGGTACACCGCATATAAAGCAAGAAGTCAGTCGGTACACCGCATATAAAGTAAGAAGTCAGTCAGTACACCGCATATAAAGCAAGAAGTCAGTTGGTACACAGCATATAAAGCAAGAAGTCAGTCGGTAGACGGCATATAAAGCAAGAAGTCTGTTCAAACACCGCATGTGAAGCAAGAAGTCAGTCGGTACACTGCATATAAAGCAAGTAGTCTGTTCATACACTGCATATTAAGGAGGAAGTAAGTCAGTAGACCGCATATTAAGCAAGAAGTCTGTTCATACACCGCATATTAAGCAAGAAGTCTGTAGGTAGACCGCATATTAAGCAAGAAGTCTGTTTATACACCGCATATTAAGCAAGAAGTCAGTCGGTACACCGCATATGAAGCAAGAAGTCTGTTCATACACCGCATATTAAGCAAGAGGTCAGTAGGTAGACCGCATATTAAGAAAGAAGACTGTTTATACACCGCATATTAAGCAAGAAGTCAGTCGGTACAACGAATATAAAGCAAGAAGTCTGTTCATACACCGCATATGAAGCAAGAAGTAAGTCGGTATACCGCATAGAAGGCAAGAAGTCTGTTCATACACCGCATATTAAGCAAGAAGTCTGTTGGTAAACCGCATATGAAGCAAGAAGTCTTTTCATACACCGCATATGAAGCAAGAAGTCAGACGGTACACCGCATAAAAAGCAAGAAGTTTGTTCATACACCGCATATTAAGCAAGAAGTACGTCGTTAGACCGCATATTTAGCAAGAAGTCTGTTCATACACCGCATATTAAGCAAGAAGTCAGTCGGTACACCGCATATGAAGCAAGAAGTCAGTCGGTACACCGCATATGAAGCAAGAAGTCAGTCAGTACACCGCATATGAAGCAAGAAGTAAGTTGGTACACAGCATATAAAGCAAGAAGTTACTCAGTACACCGCATATAAAGAAAGAAGTCTGTTTATACACCGCATATTAAGCAAGAAGTAAGTCGGTACATTGCATATGAAGCAAGAAGTCAGGCGGTAGACCGCATATAAAGCAAGAAGTCTGTTCATACACCGCATATTAAGCAAGAAATCAGTCGGTAGACCGCATATAAAGCAAGAAGTCTGTTCATACCCCGCATATTAAGCAAGAAGTAAGTCGTTACACCGCATATTAAGCAAGAAGTCTGTTCATACACCGCATATTAAGCAAGTCAGTCAGTCGGTAGACCGTATATTAAGCAAGTAATCAGTCGGTATACCGCATATTAAGAAAGAAGTCTGTTCATACACCGCATATGAAGCAAGAAGTAATTCGGTACACCGCATATAATGCAAGAAGTCTGTTCATACACCGCATATGAAGGAAGAAGTAAGCTGTTAAACCGCATATTAAGCAAGAAGTCTGTTCATACACCGTATATTAAGCAAAAAGTCAGTCGGTACACCGCATATTAAGCAAGAAGTCTGTTCATACACAGCATATTAAGCAAGATGTCAGTCGGTACACCGCATATAAAGACAGAAGTCTGTTCATACACTGCATATTAAGCAAGAAGTCAGTCGGTACACCGCATACAAAGCAAGAAGTCTGTGCATACACCGTATATTAAGCAAGAAGTCAGTCGGTACACCGCATATGAAGCAAGAAGTCTGTTCATACACCGCATATAAAGCAAGAAGTTTGTTCATACACCGCATATTAAGCAAGAAGTCAGTCGGTACACCGCATATAAAGCAAGAAGTAAGTCGGTACACCGCATATAAAGCAAGAAGTCTGTTCATACACTGCATATTAAGCAAGAATTCAGTCGGTAAACCGCATATGAAGCAAGAAGTCAGCTGGTACACCGCATATTAAGCAAGAAGTCTGTTCATACACCGCACCTTAAGCAAGAAGTCAGTCGGTACACCGCATATTAAGCAAGATGTCTGTTCATACACCGCATATTAAGCAAGAAGTCTGTTCATACACCGCCTATCAAGCAAGAAGGTAGTCGGTACACCGCATATGAAGCACGAAGTCAATCGGTACACCGCATATAAAGCAAGAAGTCTGTTCATACACCGCATATGAAGCAAGAAGTCAGTCGGTGAACCGCACATAAAGCTAGAAGTCTGTTCATACACTGCATATTAAGCAAGAAGTCAGTCGGTACACCGCATATAAAGCAAGAAGTTGGTTCATACACCGCATATTAAGCAAGAAGTCACTCGGTAGACAGCATATTAAGCTAGAAGTCTGTTCATACACGGTGTATGAAGCAAGAAGTAAGTCGGTACACCGCATATAAAGTAAGAAGTCTGTTCATACACCGCATATTAAGCAAGAAGTCAGTCGGTAGACCGTATATTAAGCAAGAAATCAGTCGGTATACCGCATATTAAGCAAGAAGTCTGTTCATACACCGCATATGAAGCAAGAACTAATTCGGTACACCGCATATAATGCAAGAAGTCTGTTCATACACCGCATATGAAGCAAGAAGTAAGTCGGTACACCGCATACAAAGCAAGAAGTCTGTGCATACACCGCATATTAAGCAAGAAGTCAGTCGGTACACCGCATATTAAGCAAGAAGTCTGTTCATACACCGCATATAAAGCAAGAAGTTTGTTCATACACCGCATATTAAGCAAGAAGTCAGTCGTGACACCGCATATAAAGCAAGAAGTCTCTTCATACACCGCATATAAAGCAAGAAGTAAGTCGGAAGGCCGCATATCAAGCAAGAAGTCTGTTCATACACCGCATATTAAGCAAGAAGTCAGTCGGTAAACCGCATATAAAGCAAGAAGTCTGTTAATACACCGCATATGATGCAAGAAGTCAGTCGGTACACCGCATATAAAGTAAGAAGTCTGTTCATACACCGCATATTAAGCAAGTAGTCAGTCGGTACACCGCATATTAAGCAAGAAGTCTGTTCATACACCGCATATAAAGCAAGAAGTCAGTCGGTACACCGCATATTAAGCAAGAAGTCTGTTCATACACCGCATATTAAGCAAGAAGTCAGTAGGTAGACCGCATATTAAGCAAGAAGACTGTTTATACACCGCATATTAAGCAAGAAGTCAGTCGGTACACCGCATACAAAGCAAGAAGTCTGTGCAAACACCGCATATTAAGCAAGAAGTCAGTCGGTACACCGCATATGAAGCAAGAAGTCTGTTCATACACTGCATATAAAGCAAGAAGTCTGTTCATACACTGCATATCAAGCAAGAAGTCTGTTCATACACCGCATATTAAGCAAGAAGTCAGTCGGTAAACCGCATATAAAGTAAGAAGTCTGTTCATACACCGCATATGAAGCAAGAGGTCAGTCGGTGCACCGCATATAAAGTAAGAAGTCTGTTCATACACCGCATATTAAGCAAGAAGTCAGTCGGTACACCGCATATTAAGCAAGAAGTCTGTTCATACACCGCATATAAAGCAAGAAGTTTGTTCATACACCGCATATTAAGCAAGAAGTCAGTCGTGACACCGTATATAAAGCAAGAAGTCTGTTCATACACCGCATATTAAGCAAGAAGTAAGTCGGTAGACCGCATATCAAGCAAGAAGTCTGTTCATACACCGCATATTAAGCAAGAAGTCAGTCGGTAAACCGCATATAAAGCAAGAAGTCTGTTCATACACCGCATATGAAGCAAGAGGTCAGTCGGTACACCGCATATAAAGTAAGAAGTCTGTTCATACACCGCATATTAAGCAAGAAGTCAGTCGGTACACCGCATATTAAGCAAGAAGTCTGTTCATACACCGCATATTAAGCAAGAAGTCAGTAGGTAGACCGCATATTAAGCAAGAAGACTGTTCATACACCGCATATTAAGAAGGAAGTCAGTCGGTACACCGCATATTAAGCAAGAAGTCTGTTCATACACCGCATATAAAGCAAGAAGTCAGTCGGTACACCGCATATTAAGCAAGAAGTCTGTTCATACACCGCATATTAAGCAAGAAGTCAGTAGG
The DNA here is from genome assembly GCA_963556195.1 of Sepiola atlantica. NCBI lineage: Eukaryota > Metazoa > Mollusca > Cephalopoda > Sepiida > Sepiolidae > Sepiola > Sepiola atlantica. The sequence goes on from OY744520.1 coordinate 210,951,661, forward strand.
TAGACCGCATATTAAGCAAGAAGACTGTTTATACACCGCATATTAAGCAAGAAGTCAGTCGGTACACCGCATATAAAGCAACAAGTCTGTTCATACACTGCATATTAAGCAAGAAGTCAGTCGGTACACCGCATACAAAGCAAGAAGTCTGTGCAAACACCGCATATTAAGCAAGAAGTCAGTCGGTACACCGCATATAAAGCAAGCAGTCTGTTCATACACTGCATATTAAGCAAGAAGTCAGTCGGTAAACCGCATATGAAGCAAGAAGTCAGCTGGTACACCGCATATTAAGCAAGAAGTCTGTTCATACACCGCATATTAAGCAAGAAGTCAGTCGGTACACCGCATATAAAGCAAGATGTCTGTTCATACACCGCATATTAAGCAAGAAGTCTGTTCATACACCGCCTATCAAGCAAGAAGGTAGTCGGTACACCGCATATGAAGCACGAAGTCAATCGGTACACCGCATATAAAGCAAGAAGTCTGTTCATACACCGCATATGAAGCAAGAAGTCAGTCGGTAAACCGCACATAAAGCTAGAAGTCTGTTCATACATAGCATATTAAGCAAGAAGTCAGTCTGTACACCGCATATAAAGCAAGAAGTTGGTTCATACACCGCATATTAAGCAAGAAGTCACTCGGTAGACAGCATATTAAGCAAGAAGTCTGTTCATACACGGTGTATGAAGCAAGAAGTAAGTCGGTACACCGCATATAAAGTAAGAAGTCTGTTCATACACCGCATATTAAGCAAGAAGTCAGTCGGTAGACCGTATATTAAGCAAGAAATCAGTCGGTATACCGCATATTAAGCAAGAAGTCTGTTCATACACCGCATATGAAGCAAGAACTAATTCGGTACACCGCATATAATGCAAGAAGTCTGTTCATACACCGCATATGAAGCAAGAAGTAAGTCGGTACACCGCATACAAAGCAAGAAGTCTGTGCATACACCGCATATTAAGCAAGAAGTCAGTCGGTACACCGCATATTAAGCAAGAAGTCTGTTCATACACCGCATATAAAGCAAGAAGTTTGTTCATACACCGCATATTAAGCAAGAAGTCAGTCGTGACACCGCATATAAAGCAAGAAGTCTCTTCATACACCGCATATAAAGCAAGAAGTAAGTCGGAAGGCCGCATATCAAGCAAGAAGTCTGTTCATACACCGCATATTAAGCAAGAAGTCAGTCGGTAAACCGCATATAAAGCAAGAAGTCTGTTAATACACCGCATATGATGCAAGAAGTCAGTCGGTACACCGCATATAAAGTAAGAAGTCTGTTCATACACCGCATATTAAGCAAGAAGTCAGTCGGTACACCGCATATTAAGCAAGAAGTCTGTTCATACACCGCATATAAAGCAAGAAGTCAGTCGGTACACCGCATATTAAGCAAGAAGTCTGTTCATACACCGCATATTAAGCAAGAAGTCAGTAGGTAGACCGCATATTAAGCAAGAAGACTGTTTATACACCGCATATTAAGCAAGAAGTCAGTCGGTACACCGCATATAAAGCAACAAGTCTGTTCATACACTGCATATTAAGCAAGAAGTCAGTCGGTACACCGCATACAAAGCAAGAAGTCTGTGCAAACACCGCATATTAAGCAAGAAGTCAGTCGGTACACCGCATATGAAGCAAGAAGTCTGTTCATACACTGCATATAAAGCAAGAAGTCTGTTCATACACTGCATATCAAGCAAGAAGTCTGTTCATACACCGCATATTAAGCAAGAAGTCAGTCGGTAAACCGCATATAAAGTAAGAAGTCTGTTCATACACCGCATATGAAGCAAGAGGTCAGTCGGTGCACCGCATATAAAGTAAGAAGTCTGTTCATACACCGCATATTAAGCAAGAAGTCAGTCGGTACACCGCATATTAAGCAAGAAGTCTGTTCATACACCGCATATAAAGCAAGAAGTTTGTTCATACACCGCATATTAAGCAAGAAGTCAGTCGTGACACCGTATATAAAGCAAGAAGTCTGTTCATACACCGCATATTAAGCAAGAAGTAAGTCGGTAGACCGCATATCAAGCAAGAAGTCTGTTCATACACCGCATATTAAGCAAGAAGTCAGTCGGTAAACCGCATATAAAGCAAGAAGTCTGTTCATACACCGCATATGAAGCAAGAGGTCAGTCGGTACACCGCATATAAAGTAAGAAGTCTGTTCATACACCGCATATTAAGCAAGAAGTCAGTCGGTACACCGCATATTAAGCAAGAAGTCTGTTCATACACCGCATATTAAGCAAGAAGTCAGTAGGTAGACCGCATATTAAGCAAGAAGACTGTTCATACACCGCATATTAAGCAAGAAGTCAGTCGGTACACCGCATATTAAGCAAGAAGTCTGTTCATACACCGCATATAAAGCAAGAAGTCAGTCGGTACACCGCATATTAAGCAAGAAGTCTGTTCATACACCGCATATTAAGCAAGAAGTCAGTAGGTAGACCGCATATTAAGCAAGAAGACTGTTTATACACCGCATATTAAGCAAGAAGTCAGTCGGTACACCGCATATAAAGCAACAAGTCTGTTCATACACTGCATATTAAGCAAGAAGTCAGTCGGTACACCGCATACAAAGCAAGAAGTCTGTGCAAACACCGCATATTAAGCAAGAAGTCAGTCGGTACACCGCATATAAAGCAAGAAGTCTGTTCATACACTGCATATTAAGCAAGAAGTCAGTCCGTAAACCGCATATGAAGCAAGAAGTCAGCTGGTACACCGCATATTAAGCAAGAAGTCTGTTCATACACCGCATATTAAGCAAGAAGTCAGTCGGTACACCGCATATAAAGCAAGATGTCTGTTCATACACCGCATATTAAGCAAGAAGTCTGTTCATACACCGCCTATCAAGCAAGAAGGTAGTCGGTACACCGCATAGGAAGCACGAAGTCAATCGGTACACCGCATATAAAGCAAGAAGTCTGTTCATACACCGCATATGAAGCAAGAAGTCAGTCGGTAAACCGCACATAAAGCTAGAAGTCTGTTCATACATAGCATATTAAGCAAGAAGTCAGTCTGTACACCGCATATAAAGCAAGAAGTTGGTTCATACACCGCATATTAAGCAAGAAGTCACTCGGTAGACAGCATATTAAGCAAGAAGTCTGTTCATACACGGTGTATGAAGCAAGAAGTAAGTCGGTACACCGCATATAAAGTAAGAAGTCTGTTCATACACCGCATATTAAGCAAGAAGTCAGTCGGTAGACCGTATATTAAGCAAGAAATCAGTCGGTATACCGCATATTAAGCAAGAAGTCTGTTCATACACCGCATATGAAGCAAGAACTAATTCGGTACACCGCATATAATGCAAGAAGTCTGTTCATACACCGCATATGAAGCAAGAAGTCAGCTGGTACACCGCATACAAAGCAAGAAGTCTGTGCATACACCGCATATTAAGCAAGAAGTCAGTCGGTACACCGCATATTAAGCAAGAAGTCTGTTCATACACAGTATATTAAGCAAGATGTCAGTCGGTACACCGCATATAAAGCAAGAAGTCTGTTCATACACTGCATATTAAGCAAGAAGTCAGTCGGTACACCGCATACAAAGCAAGAAGTCTGTGCATACACCGCATATTAAGCAAGAAGTCAGTCGGTACACCGCACATGAAGCAAGAAGTCTGTTCATACACCGCATATAAAGCAAGAAGTTTGTTCATACACCGCATATTAAGCAAGAAGTCAGTCGTGACACCGCATATAAAGCAAGAAGTCTGTTCATACACCGCATATAAAGCAAGAAGTAAGTCGGTAGACCGCATATCAAGCAAGAAGTCTGTTCATACACCGCATATTAAGCAAGAAGTCAGTCGGTAAACCGCATATAAAGCAAGAAGTCTGTTCATACACCGCATATGATGCAAGAAGTCAGTCGGTACACCGCATATAAAGTAAGAAGTCTGTCTATACACCGCATATTAAGCAAGAAGTCAGTCGGTACACCGCATATTAAGCAAGAAGTCTGTTAATACACCGCATATAAAGCAAGAAGTCAGATGGTACACCGCATATTAAGCAAGAAGTCTGTTCATACACCGCATATTAAGCAAGAAGTCAGTAGGTAGACCGCATATTAAGCAAGAAGACTGTTTATACACCGCATATTAAGCAAGAAGTCAGTCGGTACACCGCATATAAAGCAACAAGTCTGTTCATACACTGCATATTAAGCAAGAAGTCAGTCGGTACACCGCATACAAAGCAAGAAGTCTGTGCAAACACCGCATATTAAGCAAGAAGTCAGTCGGTACACCGCATATGAAGCAAGAAGTCTGTTCATACACCGCCTATAAATAAGAAGTCTGTTCATACACCGCATATCAAGCAAGAAGTCTGTTCATACACCGCATATTAAGCAAGAAGTCAGTCGGTAAACCGCATATAAAGCAAGAAGTCTGTTCATACACCGCATATGAAGCAAGAGGTCAGTCGTTACACTGCATATAAAGTAAGAAGTCTGTTCATACACCGCATATTAAGCAAGAAGTCAGTCGGGACACCGCATATTAAGCAAGAAGTCTGTTCATACACCGCATATAAAGCAAGAAGTTTGTTCATACACCGCATATTAAGCAAGAAGTCAGCCGTGACACCGCATATAAAGCAAGAAGTCTGTTCATATACCGCATATTAAGCAAGAAGTAAGTCGGTAGACCGCATATCAAGCAAGAAGTCTGTTCATACACCGCATATTAAGCAAGAAGTCAGTCGGTAAACCGCATATAAAGCAAGAAGTCTGTTCATACACCGCATATGAAGCAAGAGGTCAGTCGGTACACCGCATATGAAGTAAGAAGTCTGTTCATACACCGCATATTAAGCAAGAAGTCAGTCGGTACACCGCATATTAAGCAAGAAGTCTGTTCATACACCGCATATTAAGCAAGAAGTCAGTAGGTAGACCGCATATTAAGCAAGAAGACTGTTTATACACCGCATATTAAGCAAGAAGTCAGTCGGTACACCGCATATAAAGCAACAAGTCTGTTCATACACCGCATATGAAGCAAGAAGTAAGTCGGTACACCGCATATAAAGCAAGAAGTCTGTACATACACCGCATATTAAGCAAGAAGTCAGTCGGTACACCGCATATAAAGCAAGAAGTCTGTTCATACACCGCATATAAAGCAAGAAGTCTGTTCATACACTGCATATCAAGCAAGAAGTCTGTTCATACACCGCATATTAAGCAAGAAGTCAGTCGGTAAACCGCATATAAAGTAAGAAGTCTGTTCATACACCGCATATGAAGCAAGAGGTCAGTCGGTGCACCGCATATAAAGTAAGAAGTCTGTTCATACACCGCATATTAAGCAAGAAGTCAGTCGGTACACCGCATATTAAGCAAGAAGTCTGTTCATACACCGCATATAAAGCAAGAAGTTTGTTCATACACCGCATATTAAGCAAGAAGTCAGTCGTGACACCGTATATAAAGCAAGAAGTCTGTTCATACACCGCATATTAAGCAAGAAGTAAGTCGGTAGACCGCATATCAAGCAAGAAGTCTGTTCATACACCGCATATTAAGCAAGAAGTCAGTCGGTAAACCGCATATAAAGCAAGAAGTCTGTTCATACACCGCATATGAAGCAAGAGGTCAGTCGGTACACCGCATATAAAGTAAGAAGTCTGTTCATACACCGCATATTAAGCAAGAAGTCAGTCGGTACACCGCATATTAAGCAAGAAGTCTGTTCATACACCGCATATTAAGCAAGAAGTCAGTAGGTAGACCGCATATTAAGCAAGAAGACTGTTCATACACCGCATATTAAGCAAGAAGTCAGTCGGTACACCGCATATTAAGCAAGAAGTCTGTTCATACACCGCATATAAAGCAAGAAGTCAGTCGGTACACCGCATATTAAGCAAGAAGTCTGTTCATACACCGCATATTAAGCAAGAAGTCAGTAGGTAGACCGCATATTAAGCAAGAAGACTGTTTATACACCGCATATTAAGCAAGAAGTCAGTCGGTACACCGCATATAAAGCAACAAGTCTGTTCATACACTGCATATTAAGCAAGAAGTCAGTCGGTACACCGCATACAAAGCAAGAAGTCTGTGCAAACACCGCATATTAAGCAAGAAGTCAGTCGGTACACCGCATATAAAGCAAGAAGTCTGTTCATACACTGCATATTAAGCAAGAAGTCAGTCGGTAAACCGCATATGAAGCAAGAAGTCAGCTGGTACACCGCATATTAAGCAAGAAGTCTGTTCATACACCGCATATTAAGCAAGAAGTCAGTCGGTACACCGCATATAAAGCAAGATGTCTGTTCATACACCGCATATTAAGCAAGAAGTCTGTTCATACACCGCCTATCAAGCAAGAAGGTAGTCGGTACACCGCATATGAAGCACGAAGTCAATCGGTACACCGCATATAAAGCAAGAAGTCTGTTCATACACCGCATATGAAGCAAGAAGTCAGTCGGTAAACCGCACATAAAGCTAGAAGTCTGTTCATACATAGCATATTAAGCAAGAAGTCAGTCTGTACACCGCATATAAAGCAAGAAGTTGGTTCATACACCGCATATTAAGCAAGAAGTCACTCGGTAGACAGCATATTAAGCAAGAAGTCTGTTCATACACGGTGTATGAAGCAAGAAGTAAGTCGGTACACCGCATATAAAGTAAGAAGTCTGTTCATACACCGCATATTAAGCAAGAAGTCAGTCGGTAGACCGTATATTAAGCAAGAAATCAGTCGGTATACCGCATATTAAGCAAGAAGTCTGTTCATACACCGCATATGAAGCAAGAACTAATTCGGTACACCGCATATAATGCAAGAAGTCTGTTCATACACCGCATATGAAGCAAGAAGTAAGTCGGTACACCGCATACAAAGCAAGAAGTCTGTGCATACACCGCATATTAAGCAAGAAGTCAGTCGGTACACCGCATATTAAGCAAGAAGTCTGTTCATACACCGCATATAAAGCAAGAAGTTTGTTCATACACCGCATATTAAGCAAGAAGTCAGTCGTGACACCGCATATAAAGCAAGAAGTCTCTTCATACACCGCATATAAAGCAAGAAGTAAGTCGGAAGGCCGCATATCAAGCAAGAAGTCTGTTCATACACCGCATATTAAGCAAGAAGTCAGTCGGTAAACCGCATATAAAGCAAGAAGTCTGTTAATACACCGCATATGATGCAAGAAGTCAGTCGGTACACCGCATATAAAGTAAGAAGTCTGTTCATACACCGCATATTAAGCAAGAAGTCAGTCGGTACACCGCATATTAAGCAAGAAGTCTGTTCATACACCGCATATAAAGCAAGAAGTCAGTCGGTACACCGCATATTAAGCAAGAAGTCTGTTCATACACCGCATATTAAGCAAGAAGTCAGTAGGTAGACCGCATATTAAGCAAGAAGACTGTTTATACACCGCATATTAAGCAAGAAGTCAGTCGGTACACCGCATATAAAGCAACAAGTCTGTTCATACACTGCATATTAAGCAAGAAGTCAGTCGGTACACCGCATACAAAGCAAGAAGTCTGTGCAAACACCGCATATTAAGCAAGAAGTCAGTCGGTACACCGCATATGAAGCAAGAAGTCTGTTCATACACTGCATATAAAGCAAGAAGTCTGTTCATACACTGCATATCAAGCAAGAAGTCTGTTCATACACCGCATATTAAGCAAGAAGTCAGTCGGTAAACCGCATATAAAGTAAGAAGTCTGTTCATACACCGCATATGAAGCAAGAGGTCAGTCGGTGCACCGCATATAAAGTAAGAAGTCTGTTCATACACCGCATATTAAGCAAGAAGTCAGTCGGTACACCGCATATTAAGCAAGAAGTCTGTTCATACACCGCATATAAAGCAAGAAGTTTGTTCATACACCGCATATTAAGCAAGAAGTCAGTCGTGACACCGTATATAAAGCAAGAAGTCTGTTCATACACCGCATATTAAGCAAGAAGTAAGTCGGTAGACCGCATATCAAGCAAGAAGTCTGTTCATACACCGCATATTAAGCAAGAAGTCAGTCGGTAAACCGCATATAAAGCAAGAAGTCTGTTCATACACCGCATATGAAGCAAGAGGTCAGTCGGTACACCGCATATAAAGTAAGAAGTCTGTTCATACACCGCATATTAAGCAAGAAGTCAGTCGGTACACCGCATATTAAGCAAGAAGTCTGTTCATACACCGCATATTAAGCAAGAAGTCAGTAGGTAGACCGCATATTAAGCAAGAAGACTGTTCATACACCGCATATTAAGCAAGAAGTCAGTCGGTACACCGCATATTAAGCAAGAAGTCTGTTCATACACCGCATATAAAGCAAGAAGTCAGTCGGTACACCGCATATTAAGCAAGAAGTCTGTTCATACACCGCATATTAAGCAAGAAGTCAGTAGGTAGACCGCATATTAAGCAAGAAGACTGTTTATACACCGCATATTAAGCAAGAAGTCAGTCGGTACACCGCATATAAAGCAACAAGTCTGTTCATACACTGCATATTAAGCAAGAAGTCAGTCGGTACACCGCATACAAAGCAAGAAGTCTGTGCAAACACCGCATATTAAGCAAGAAGTCAGTCGGTACACCGCATATAAAGCAAGAAGTCTGTTCATACACTGCATATTAAGCAAGAAGTCAGTCGGTAAACCGCATATGAAGCAAGAAGTCAGCTGGTACACCGCATATTAAGCAAGAAGTCTGTTCATACACCGCATATTAAGCAAGAAGTCAGTCGGTACACCGCATATAAAGCAAGATGTCTGTTCATACACCGCATATTAAGCAAGAAGTCTGTTCATACACCGCCTATCAAGCAAGAAGGTAGTCGGTACACCGCATAGGAAGCACGAAGTCAATCGGTACACCGCATATAAAGCAAGAAGTCTGTTCATACACCGCATATGAAGCAAGAAGTCAGTCGGTAAACCGCACATAAAGCTAGAAGTCTGTTCATACATAGCATATTAAGCAAGAAGTCAGTCTGTACACCGCATATAAAGCAAGAAGTTGGTTCATACACCGCATATTAAGCAAGAAGTCACTCGGTAGACAGCATATTAAGCAAGAAGTCTGTTCATACACGGTGTATGAAGCAAGAAGTAAGTCGGTACACCGCATATAAAGTAAGAAGTCTGTTCATACACCGCATATTAAGCAAGAAGTCAGTCGGTAGACCGTATATTAAGCAAGAAATCAGTCGGTATACCGCATATTAAGCAAGAAGTCTGTTCATACACCGCATATGAAGCAAGAACTAATTCGGTACACCGCATATAATGCAAGAAGTCTGTTCATACACCGCATATGAAGCAAGAAGTCAGCTGGTACACCGCATACAAAGCAAGAAGTCTGTGCATACACCGCATATTAAGCAAGAAGTCAGTCGGTACACCGCATATTAAGCAAGAAGTCTGTTCATACACAGTATATTAAGCAAGATGTCAGTCGGTACACCGCATATAAAGCAAGAAGTCTGTTCATACACTGCATATTAAGCAAGAAGTCAGTCGGTACACCGCATACAAAGCAAGAAGTCTGTGCATACACCGCATATTAAGCAAGAAGTCAGTCGGTACACCGCACATGAAGCAAGAAGTCTGTTCATACACCGCATATAAAGCAAGAAGTTTGTTCATACACCGCATATTAAGCAAGAAGTCAGTCGTGACACCGCATATAAAGCAAGAAGTCTGTTCATACACCGCATATAAAGCAAGAAGTAAGTCGGTAGACCGCATATCAAGCAAGAAGTCTGTTCATACACCGCATATTAAGCAAGAAGTCAGTCGGTAAACCGCATATAAAGCAAGAAGTCTGTTCATACACCGCATATGATGCAAGAAGTCAGTCGGTACACCGCATATAAAGTAAGAAGTCTGTCTATACACCGCATATTAAGCAAGAAGTCAGTCGGTACACCGCATATTAAGCAAGAAGTCTGTTAATACACCGCATATAAAGCAAGAAGTCAGATGGTACACCGCATATTAAGCAAGAAGTCTGTTCATACACCGCATATTAAGCAAGAAGTCAGTAGGTAGACCGCATATTAAGCAAGAAGACTGTTTATACACCGCATATTAAGCAAGAAGTCAGTCGGTACACCGCATATAAAGCAACAAGTCTGTTCATACACTGCATATTAAGCAAGAAGTCAGTCGGTACACCGCATACAAAGCAAGAAGTCTGTGCAAACACCGCATATTAAGCAAGAAGTCAGTCGGTACACCGCATATGAAGCAAGAAGTCTGTTCATACACCGCCTATAAATAAGAAGTCTGTTCATACACCGCATATCAAGCAAGAAGTCTGTTCATACACCGCATATTAAGCAAGAAGTCAGTCGGTAAACCGCATATAAAGCAAGAAGTCTGTTCATACACCGCATATGAAGCAAGAGGTCAGTCGGTACACTGCATATAAAGTAAGAAGTCTGTTCATACACCGCATATTAAGCAAGAAGTCAGTCGGGACACCGCATATTAAGCAAGAAGTCTGTTCATACACCGCATATAAAGCAAGAAGTTTGTTCATACACCGCATATTAAGCAAGAAGTCAGCCGTGACACCGCATATAAAGCAAGAAGTCTGTTCATACACCGCATATTAAGCAAGAAGTAAGTCGGTAGACCGCATATCAAGCAAGAAGTCTGTTCATACACCGCATATTAAGCAAGAAGTCAGTCGGTAAACCGCATATAAAGCAAGAAGTCTGTTCATACACCGCATATGAAGCAAGAGGTCAGTCGGTACACCGCATATGAAGTAAGAAGTCTGTTCATACACCGCATATTAAGCAAGAAGTCAGTCGGTACACCGCATATTAAGCAAGAAGTCTGTTCATACACCGCATATTAAGCAAGAAGTCAGTAGGTAGACCGCATATTAAGCAAGAAGACTGTTTATACACCGCATATTAAGCAAGAAGTCAGTCGGTACACCGCATATAAAGCAACAAGTCTGTTCATACACCGCATATGAAGCAAGAAGTAAGTCGGTACACCGCATATAAAGCAAGAAGTCTGTACATACACCGCATATTAAGCAAGAAGTCAGTCGGTACACCGCATATAAAGCAAGAAGTCTGTTCATACACCGCATATAAAGCAAGAAGTCTGTTCATACACCGACTATAAAGCAAGAAGTCTGTTCATACACCGCATATTAAGCAAGAAGTCAGTAAGTAGACCGTCTATTAAGCAAGAAGACTGTTAATACACCGCATATGAAGCAAGAAGTCAGTCGGTAAACCGCATATAAAGCCAGAAGTCTGTTCATACACTGCATATTAAGCAAGAAGTCAGTCGGTACACCGCATATAAAGCAAGAAGTCTGTGCATACACCGCATATTAAACAAGAAGTCAGTCGGTACACCGCATATAAAGCAAGAAGTCTGTTCATACACCGCATATAAAGCAAGAAGTCTGTTCATACACCGCATATTAAGCAAGAAGTCAGTAGGTAGACCGCATATTAAGCAAGAAAATTGTTTATACACCGCATATTAAGCAAGAAGTCAGTCGGTACACCGCATATTAAGCAAGAAGTCAGTCGGTACACCGCATATTAAGCAATAAGTCTGTTCATACACCGCATATTAAGCAAGAAGTCAGTCGGTACACCGCATATGAAGCAAGAAGTCTGTTCATACACCGCATATTAAGCAAAAAGTCAGTCGGTAAACCGCATATAAAGCAAGAAGTCTGTTCATACACCGTATATTAAGCAAGAAGTCAGTCGGTACACCGCATATTAAGCAAGAAGTCTGTTCATACACCGCATATGAAGCAAGAAGTCAGTCGGTACACTGCATATTAAGCAACAAGTCTGTCGGTACACCGCATACAAAGCAAGAAGTCTGTGCAAACACCGCATATTAAGCAAGAAGTCAGTCGGTACACCGCATATGAAGCAAGAAGTCTGTTCATACACTGCATATAAAGCAAGAAGTCTGTTCATACACTGCATATCAAGCAAGAAGTCTGTTCATACACCGCATATTAAGCAAGAAGTCAGTCGGTAAACCGCATATAAAGTAAGAAGTCTGTTCATACACCGCATATGAAGCAAGAGGTCAGTCGGTGCACCGCATATAAAGTAAGAAGTCTGTTCATACACCGCATATTAAGCAAGAAGTCAGTCGGTACACCGCATATTAAGCAAGAAGTCTGTTCATACACCGCATATAAAGCAAGAAGTTTGTTCATACACCGCATATTAAGCAAGAAGTCAGTCGTGACACCGTATATAAAGCAAGAAGTCTGTTCATACACCGCATATTAAGCAAGAAGTAAGTCGGTAGACCGCATATCAAGCAAGAAGTCTGTTCATACACCGCATATTAAGCAAGAAGTCAGTCGGTAAACCGCATATAAAGCAAGAAGTCTGTTCATACACCGCATATGAAGCAAGAGGTCAGTCGGTACACCGCATATAAAGTAAGAAGTCTGTTCATACACCGCATATTAAGCAAGAAGTCAGTCGGTACACCGCATATTAAGCAAGAAGTCTGTTCATACACCGCATATTAAGCAAGAAGTCAGTAGGTAGACCGCATATTAAGCAAGAAGACTGTTCATACACCGCATATTAAGCAAGAAGTCAGTCGGTACACCGCATATTAAGCAAGAAGTCTGTTCATACACCGCATATAAAGCAAGAAGTCAGTCGGTACACCGCATATTAAGCAAGAAGTCTGTTCATACACCGCATATTAAGCAAGAAGTCAGTAGGTAGACCGCATATTAAGCAAGAAGACTGTTTATACACCGCATATTAAGCAAGAAGTCAGTCGGTACACCGCATATAAAGCAACAAGTCTGTTCATACACTGCATATTAAGCAAGAAGTCAGTCGGTACACCGCATACAAAGCAAGAAGTCTGTGCAAACACCGCATATTAAGCAAGAAGTCAGTCGGTACACCGCATATAAAGCAAGAAGTCTGTTCATACACTGCATATTAAGCAAGAAGTCAGTCGGTAAACCGCATATGAAGCAAGAAGTCAGCTGGTACACCGCATATTAAGCAAGAAGTCTGTTCATACACCGCATATTAAGCAAGAAGTCAGTCGGTACACCGCATATAAAGCAAGATGTCTGTTCATACACCGCATATTAAGCAAGAAGTCTGTTCATACACCGCCTATCAAGCAAGAAGGTAGTCGGTACACCGCATATGAAGCACGAAGTCAATCGGTACACCGCATATAAAGCAAGAAGTCTGTTCATACACCGCATATGAAGCAAGAAGTCAGTCGGTAAACCGCACATAAAGCTAGAAGTCTGTTCATACATAGCATATTAAGCAAGAAGTCAGTCTGTACACCGCATATAAAGCAAGAAGTTGGTTCATACACCGCATATTAAGCAAGAAGTCACTCGGTAGACAGCATATTAAGCAAGAAGTCTGTTCATACACGGTGTATGAAGCAAGAAGTAAGTCGGTACACCGCATATAAAGTAAGAAGTCTGTTCATACACCGCATATTAAGCAAGAAGTCAGTCGGTAGACCGTATATTAAGCAAGAAATCAGTCGGTATACCGCATATTAAACAAGAAGTCTGTTCATACACCGCATATGAAGCAAGAACTAATTCGGTACACCGCATATAATGCAAGAAGTCTGTTCATACACCGCATATGAAGCAAGAAGTCAGCTGGTACACCGCATACAAAGCAAGAAGTCTGTGCATACACCGCATATTAAGCAAGAAGTCAGTCGGTACACCGCATATTAAGCAAGAAGTCTGTTCATACACAGTATATTAAGCAAGATGTCAGTCGGTACACCGCATATAAAGCAAGAAGTCTGTTCATACACTGCATATTAAGCAAGAAGTCAGTCGGTACACCGCATACAAAGCAAGAAGTCTGTGCATACACCGCATATTAAGCAAGAAGTCAGTCGGTACACCGCACATGAAGCAAGAAGTCTGTTCATACACCGCATATAAAGCAAGAAGTTTGTTCATACACCGCATATTAAGCAAGAAGTCAGTCGTGACACCGCATATAAAGCAAGAAGTCTGTTCATACACCGCATATAAAGCAAGAAGTAAGTCGGTAGACCGCATATCAAGCAAGAAGTCTGTTCATACACCGCATATTAAGCAAGAAGTCAGTCGGTAAACCGCATATAAAGCAAGAAGTCTGTTCATACACCGCATATGATGCAAGAAGTCAGTCGGTACACCGCATATAAAGTAAGAAGTCTGTCTATACACCGCATATTAAGCAAGAAGTCAGTCGGTACACCGCATATTAAGCAAGAAGTCTGTTAATACACCGCATATAAAGCAAGAAGTCAGATGGTACACCGCATATTAAGCAAGAAGTCTGTTCATACACCGCATATTAAGCAAGAAGTCAGTAGGTAGACCGCATATTAAGCAAGAAGACTGTTTATACACCGCATATTAAGCAAGAAGTCAGTCGGTACACCGCATATAAAGCAACAAGTCTGTTCATACACTGCATATTAAGCAAGAAGTCAGTCGGTACACCGCATACAAAGCAAGAAGTCTGTGCAAACACCGCATATTAAGCAAGAAGTCAGTCGGTACACCGCATATGAAGCAAGAAGTCTGTTCATACACCGCCTATAAATAAGAAGTCTGTTCATACACCGCATATCAAGCAAGAAGTCTGTTCATACACCGCATATTAAGCAAGAAGTCAGTCGGTAAACCGCATATAAAGCAAGAAGTCTGTTCATACACCGCATATGAAGCAAGAGGTCAGTCGGTACACTGCATATAAAGTAAGAAGTCTGTTCATACACCGCATATTAAGCAAGAAGTCAGTCGGGACACCGCATATTAAGCAAGAAGTCTGTTCATACACCGCATATAAAGCAAGAAGTTTGTTCATACACCGCATATTAAGCAAGAAGTCAGCCGTGACACCGCATATAAAGCAAGAAGTCTGTTCATACACCGCATATTAAGCAAGAAGTAAGTCGGTAGACCGCATATCAAGCAAGAAGTCTGTTCATACACCGCATATTAAGCAAGAAGTCAGTCGGTAAACCGCATATAAAGCAAGAAGTCTGTTCATACACCGCATATGAAGCAAGAGGTCAGTCGGTACACCGCATATGAAGTAAGAAGTCTGTTCATACACCGCATATTAAGCAAGAAGTCAGTCGGTACACCGCATATTAAGCAAGAAGTCTGTTCATACACCGCATATTAAGCAAGAAGTCAGTAGGTAGACCGCATATTAAGCAAGAAGACTGTTTATACACCGCATATTAAGCAAGAAGTCAGTCGGTACACCGCATATAAAGCAACAAGTCTGTTCATACACCGCATATGAAGCAAGAAGTAAGTCGGTACACCGCATATAAAGCAAGAAGTCTGTACATACACCGCATATTAAGCAAGAAGTCAGTCGGTACACCGCATATAAAGCAAGAAGTCTGTTCATACACCGCATATAAAGCAAGAAGTCTGTTCATACACCGCATATAAAGCAAGAAGTCTGTTCATACACCGCATATTAAGCAAGAAGTCAGTAAGTAGACCGTCTATTAAGCAAGAAGACTGTTCATACACCGCATATGAAGCAAGAAGTCAGTCGGTAAACCGCATATAAAGCCAGAAGTCTGTTCATACACTGCATATTAAGCAAGAAGTCAGTCGGTACACCGCATATAAAGCAAGAAGTCTGTGCATACACCGCATATTAAACAAGAAGTCAGTCGGTACACCGCATATAAAGCAAGAAGTCTGTTCATACACCGCATATAAAGCAAGAAGTCTGTTCATACACCGCATATTAAGCAAGAAGTCAGTAGGTAGACCGCATATTAAGCAAGAAAATTGTTTATACACCGCATATTAAGCAAGAAGTCAGTCGGTACACCGCATATTAAGCAAGAAGTCAGTCGGTACACCGCATATTAAGCAAGAAGTCTGTTCATACACCGCATATTAAGCAAGAAGTCAGTCGGTACACCGCATATGAAGCAAGAAGTCTGTTCATACACCGCATATTAAGCAAAAAGTCAGTCGGTAAACCGCATATAAAGCAAGAAGTCTGTTCATACACCGTATATTAAGCAAGAAGTCAGTCGGTACACCGCATATTAAGCAAGAAGTCTGTTCATACACCGCATATGAAGCAAGAAGTCAGTCGGTACACTGCATATTAAGCAACAAGTCTGTCGGTACACCGCATATAAAGCAAGAAGTCTGTGCATACACCGCATATTAAGCCAGAAGTCAGTCGGTACACCGCATATAAAGCAAGAAGTATGTTCATACACTGCATATTAAGCAAGAAGTAAGTCGGTAGACAGCATATTAAGCAAGAAGTCTGTTCATACACCGCATATTAAGCAAGAAGTAAGTAGGTAGACCGCATATTAAGCAAGAAGTCTGTTTATACACCGCATATTAAGCAAGAAGTAAGTCGGTACACCGCATAGGAAGCAAGAAGTCTGTTCATACACCGCATATTAAGCAAGAAGTCTGTCGGTAGACCGTATATTAAGCAAGAAGACTGTTTATACACCGCATATTAAGCAAGAAGTCAGTCGGTACACCGCATATTAAGCAAGAAGTCTGTTAATACACCGCATATGAAGCAAGAAGTAAGGCGGTACACCGCATATGAAGCAAGAAGTCTGTTCATACACCACATATTAAGCAAGAAGTCAGTCGGTACACCGCATATAAAGCAAGAAGTCTGTTCATACACTGCATATTAAGCAAGAAGTCAGTCGGTAGAGTGCATATAAAGCAAGAAGTCTGTTCATACACCGCCTATTAAGCAAGAAGTCAGTCAGTACACCGCATATGAAGCAAGAAGTCTGTTCATACACCGCATATTAAGCAAGTAGTAAGTCGTTAGACCGCATATGAAGCAAGAAGTCTGTTCATACACCGCAAATTAAGCAAGAAGTAAGTCGGCACACCGCATATGAAGCAAGAAGTCAGTCGGTAGACCGCATATAAAGCAAAAAGTCTGTTCATACACCGCATATTAAGCAAGAAGTCAGTCGGTACACCGCATATAAAGGAAGAAGTCTGTACATACACCGCATATTAAGCAAGAAGTCAGTCGGTACACCGCATATAAAGCAAGAAGTCTGTTCATACACCGCATATGAAGAAAGAAGTCAGCTGGTACACCGCATATTAAGCAAGAAGTCTGTTCATACGCCGAATATAAAGCAGGAAGTCAGTCGGTACACCGCATATAAAGCAAGAAGTCTGTTCATACACCGCATATTAAGCAAGAAGTCAGTAGGTAGACCGCATATTAAGCAAGAAGACTGTTTATACACCGCATATTAAGCAAGAAGTCAGTCGGTATGCCGCATATAAAGCAAGAAGTCTGTTCATACACTGCATATGAAGCAAGAATTCAGTCGGTACCCTGCATATAAAGCAAGAAGTCTGTTCATACACTGCATATTAAGCAAAGAAGTCAGTCGGTAAACCGCATATGAAGCAAGAAGTCAGCTGGTACACCGCATATTAAGCAAGAAGTCTGTTTATACACCGCATATAAAGCAAGAAGTCAGTCGGTACACCGCATATGAAGCAAGAAGTCTGTTCATACACCGCATATGAAGAAAGAAGTCAGCTGGTACACCGCATATTAAGCAAGAAGTCTGTTCATACACCGAATATAAAGCAGGAAGTCAGTCGGTACACCGCATATAAAGCAAGAAGTCTGTTCATACACCGCATATTAAGCAAGAAGTCAGTAGGTAGACCGCATATTAAGCAAGAAGACTGTTTATACACCGCATATTAAGCAAGAAGTCAGTCGGTACACCGCATATAAAGCAAGAAGTCTGTTCATACACTGCATATGAAGCAAGAATTCAGTCAATACCCTGCATATAAAGCAAGAAGTCTGTTCATACACCGCATATTAAGCAAAAAGTCAGTCGGTAAACCGCATATAAAGCAAGAAGTCTGTTCATACACCGTATATTAAGCAAGAAGTCAGTCGGTACACCGCATATTAAGCAAGAAGTCTGTTCATACACCGCATATGAAGCAAGAAGTCAGTCGGTACACTGCATATTAAGCAACAAGTCTGTCGGTACACCGCATATAAAGCAAGAAGTCTGTGCATACACCGCATATTAAGCCAGAAGTCAGTCGGTACACCGCATATAAAGCAAGAAGTATGTTCATACACTGCATATTAAGCAAGAAGTAAGTCGGTAGACAGCATATTAAGCAAGAAGTCTGTTCATACACCGCATATTAAGCAAGAAATAAGTAGGTAGACCGCATATTAAGCAAGAAGTCTGTTTATACACCGCATATTAAGCAAGAAGTAAGTCGGTACACCGCATAGGAAGCAAGAAGTCTGTTCATACACCGCATATTAAGCAAGAAGTCTGTCGATAGACCGCATATTAAGCAAGAAGACTGTTTATACACCGCATATTAAGCAAGAAGTCAGTCGGTACACCGCATATTAAGCAAGAAGTCTGTTAATACACCGCATATGAAGCAAGAAGTAAGGCGGTACACCGCATATGAAGCAAGAAGTCTGTTCATACACCACATATTAAGCAAGAAGTCAGTCGGTACACCGCATATAAAGCAAGAAGTCTGTTCATACACTGCATATTAAGCAAGAAGTCAGTCGGTAGAGTGCATATAAAGCAAGAAGTCTGTTCATACACCGCCTATTAAGCAAGAAGTCAGTCAGTACACCGCATATGAAGCAAGAAGTCTGTTCATACACCGCATATTAAGCAAGTAGTAAATCGTTAGACCGCATATGAAGCAAGAAGTCTGTTCATACACCGCAAATTAAGCAAGAAGTAAGTCGGCACACCGCATATGAAGCAAGAAGTCAGTCGGTAGACCGCATATAAAGCAAAAAGTCTGTTCATACACCGCATATTAAGCAAGAAGTCAGTCGGTACACCGCATATAAAGGAAGAAGTCTGTACATACACCGCATATTAAGCAAGAAGTCAGTCGGTACACCGCATATAAAGCAAGAAGTCTGTTCATACACCGCATATGAAGAAAGAAGTCAGCTGGTACACCGCATATTAAGCAAGAAGTCTGTTCATACACCGAATATAAAGCAGGAAGTCAGTCGGTACACCGCATATAAAGCAAGAAGTCTGTTCATACACCGCATATTAAGCAAGAAGTCAGTAGGTAGACCGCATATTAAGCAAGAAGACTGTTTATACACCGCATATTAAGCAAGAAGTCAGTCGGTACACCGCATATAAAGCAAGAAGTCTGTTCATACACTGCATATTAAGCAAGAAGTCAGTCGGTAGAGTGCATATAAAGCAAGAAGACTGTTCGTACACCGCCTATTAAGCAAGAAGTCAGTCAGTACACCGCATATGAAGCAAGAAGTCTGTTCATACACCGCATATTAAGCAAGTAGTAAGTCGTTAGACCGCATATGAAGCAAGAAGTCTGTTCATACACCGCAAATTAAGCAAGAAGTAAGTCGGCACACCGCATATGAAGCAAGAAGTCAGTCGGTAGACCGCATATAAAGCAAAAAGTCTGTTCATACACCGCATATTAAGCAAGAAGTCAGTCGGTACACCGCATATAAAGGAAGAAGTCTGTACATACACCGCATATTAAGCAAGAAGTCAGTCGGTACACCGCATATAAAGCAAGAAGTCTGTTCATACACCGCATATGAAGAAAGAAGTCAGCTGGTACACCGCATATTAAGCAAGAAGTCTGTTCATACGCCGAATATAAAGCAGGAAGTCAGTCGGTACACCGCATATAAAGCAAGAAGTCTGTTCATACACCGCATATTAAGCAAGAAGTCAGTAGGTAGACCGCATATTAAGCAAGAAGACTGTTTATACACCGCATATTAAGCAAGAAGTCAGTCGGTACACCGCATATAAAGCAAGAAGTCTGTTCATACACTGCATATGAAGCAAGAATTCAGTCGGTACCCTGCATATAAAGCAAGAAGTCTGTTCATACACTGCATATTAAGCAAAGAAGTCAGTCGGTAAACCGCATATGAAGCAAGAAGTCAGCTGGTACACCGCATATTAAGCAAGAAGTCTGTTTATACACCGCATATAAAGCAAGAAGTCAGTCGGTACACCGCATATGAAGCAAGAAGTCTGTTCATACACCGCATATGAAGAAAGAAGTCAGCTGGTACACCGCATATTAAGCAAGAAGTCTGTTCATACACCGAATATAAAGCAGGAAGTCAGTCGGTACACCGCATATAAAGCAAGAAGTCTGTTCATACACCGCATATTAAGCAAGAAGTCAGTAGGTAGACCGCATATTAAGCAAGAAGACTGTTTATACACCGCATATTAAGCAAGAAGTCAGTCGGTACACCGCATATAAAGCAAGAAGTCTGTTCATACACTGCATATGAAGCAAGAATTCAGTCAATACCCTGCATATAAAGCAAGAAGTCTGTTCATACACCGCATATTAAGCAAAAAGTCAGTCGGTAAACCGCATATAAAGCAAGAAGTCTGTTCATACACCGTATATTAAGCAAGAAGTCAGTCGGTACACCTCATATTAAGCAAGAAGTCTGTTCATACACCGCATATGAAGCAAGAAGTCAGTCGGTACACTGCATATTAAGCGACAAGTCTGTCGGTACACCGCATATAAAGCAAGAAGTCTGTGCATACACCGCATATTAAGCCAGAAGTCAGTCGGTACACCGCATATAAAGCAAGAAGTATGTTCATACACTGCATATTAAGCAAGAAGTAAGTCGGTAGACAGCATATTAAGCAAGAAGTCTGTTCATACACCGCATATTAAGCAAGAAATAAGTAGGTAGACCGCATATTAAGCAAGAAGTCTGTTTATACACCGCATATTAAGCAAGAAGTAAGTCGGTACACCGCATAGGAAGCAAGAAGTCTGTTCATACACCGCATATTAAGCAAGAAGTCTGTCGATAGACCGCATATTAAGCAAGAAGACTGTTTATACACCGCATATTAAGCAAGAAGTCAGTCGGTACACCGCATATTAAGCAAGAAGTCTGTTAATACACCGCATATGAAGCAAGAAGTAAGGCGGTACACCGCATATGAAGCAAGAAGTCTGTTCATACACCACATATTAAGCAAGAAGTCAGTCGGTACACCGCATATAAAGCAAGAAGTCTGTTCATACACTGCATATTAAGCAAGAAGTCAGTCGGTAGAGTGCATATAAAGCAAGAAGTCTGTTCATACACCGCCTATTAAGCAAGAAGTCAGTCAGTACACCGCATATGAAGCAAGAAGTCTGTTCATACACCGCATATTAAGCAAGTAGTAAATCGTTAGACCGCATATGAAGCAAGAAGTCTGTTCATACACCGCAAATTAAGCAAGAAGTAAGTCGGCACACCGCATATGAAGCAAGAAGTCAGTCGGTAGACCGCATATAAAGCAAAAAGTCTGTTCATACACCGCATATTAAGCAAGAAGTCAGTCGGTACACCGCATATAAAGGAAGAAGTCTGTACATACACCGCATATTAAGCAAGAAGTCAGTCGGTACACCGCATATAAAGCAAGAAGTCTGTTCATACACCGCATATGAAGAAAGAAGTCAGCTGGTACACCGCATATTAAGCAAGAAGTCTGTTCATACACCGAATATAAAGCAGGAAGTCAGTCGGTACACCGCATATAAAGCAAGAAGTCTGTTCATACACCGCATATTAAGCAAGAAGTCAGTAGGTAGACCGCATATTAAGCAAGAAGACTGTTTATACACCGCATATTAAGCAAGAAGTCAGTCGGTACACCGCATATAAAGCAAGAAGTCTGTTCATACACTGCATATGAAGCAAGAATTCAGTCGGTACCCTGCATATAAAGCAAGAAGTCTGTTCATACACTGCATATTAAGCAAAGAAGTCAGTCGGTAAACCGCATATGAAGCAAGAAGTCAGCTGGTACACCGCATATTAAGCAAGAAGTCTGTTTATACACTGCATATAAAGCAAGAAGTCAGTCGGTACACCGCATATGAAGCAAGAAGTCTGTTCATACACCGCATATTAAGCAAAAAGTCAGTCGGTAAACCGCATATAAAGCAAGAAGTCTGTTCATACACCGTATATTAAGCAAGAAGTCAGTCGGTACACCGCATATTAAGCAAGAAGTCTGTTCATACACCGCATATGAAGCAAGAAGTCAGTCGGTACACTGCATATTAAGCAACAAGTCTGTCGGTACACCGCATATAAAGCAAGAAGTCTGTGCATACACCGCATATTAAGCCAGAAGTCAGTCGGTACACCGCATATAAAGCAAGAAGTATGTTCATACACTGCATATTAAGCAAGAAGTAAGTCGGTAGACAGCATATTAAGCAAGAAGTCTGTTCATACACCGCATATTAAGCAAGAAGTAAGTAGGTAGACCGCATATTAAGCAAGAAGTCTGTTTATACACCGCATATTAAGCAAGAAGTAAGTCGGTACACCGCATAGGAAGCAAGAAGTCTGTTCATACACCGCATATTAAGCAAGAAGTCTGTCGGTAGACCGCATATTAAGCAAGAAGACTGTTTATACACCGCATATTAAGCAAGAAGTCAGTCGGTACACCGCATATTAAGCAAGAAGTCTGTTAATACATCGCATATGAAGCAAGAAGTAAGGCGGTACACCGCATATGAAGCAAGAAGTCTGTTCATACACCACATATTAAGCAAGAAGTCAGTCGGTACACCGCATATAAAGCAAGAAGTCTGTTCATACACTGCATATTAAGCAAGAAGTCAGTCGGTAGAGTGCATATAAAGCAAGAAGACTGTTCGTACACCGCCTATTAAGCAAGAAGTCAGTCAGTACACCGCATATGAAGCAAGAAGTCTGTTCATACACCGCATATTAAGCAAGTAGTAAGTCGTTAGACCGCATATGAAGCAAGAAGTCTGTTCATACACCGCAAATTAAGCAAGAAGTAAGTCGGCACACCGCATATGAAGCAAGAAGTCAGTCGGTAGACCGCATATAAAGCAAAAAGTCTGTTCATACACCGCATATTAAGCAAGAAGTCAGTCGGTACACCGCATATAAAGGAAGAAGTCTGTACATACACCGCATATTAAGCAAGAAGTCAGTCGGTACACCGCATATAAAGCAAGAAGTCTGTTCATACACCGCATATGAAGAAAGAAGTCAGCTGGTACACCGCATATTAAGCAAGAAGTCTGTTCATACACCGAATATAAAGTAGGAAGTCAGTCGGTACACCGCATATAAAGCAAGAAGTCTGTTCATACACCGCATATTAAGCAAGAAGTCAGTAGGTAGACCGCATATTAAGCAAGAAGACTGTTTATACACCGCATATTAAGCAAGAAGTCAGTCGGTACACCGCATATAAAGCAAGAAGTCTGTTCATACACTGCATATGAAGCAAGAATTCAGTCGGTACCCTGCATATAAAGCAAGAAGTCTGTTCATACACTGCATATTAAGCAAAGAAGTCAGTCGGTAAACCGCATATGAAGCAAGAAGTCAGCTGGTACACCGCATATTAAGCAAGAAGTCTGTTTATACACCGCATATAAAGCAAGAAGTCAGTCGGTACATCGCATATGAAGCAAGAAGTCTGTTCATACACCGCATATTAAGCAAAAAGTCAGTCGGTAAACCGCATATAAAGCAAGAAGTCTGTTCATACACCGTATATTAAGCAAGAAGTCAGTCGGTACACCGCATATTAAGCAAGAAGTCTGTTCATACACCGTATATGAAGCAAGAAGTCAGTCGGTACACTGCATATTAAGCAACAAGTCTGTCGGTACACCGCATATAAAGCAAGAAGTCTGTGCATACACCGCATATTAAGCCAGAAGTCAGTCGGTACACCGCATATAAAGCAAGAAGTATGTTCATACACTGCATATTAAGCAAGAAGTAAGTCGGTAGACAGCATATTAAGCGAGAAGTCTGTTCATACACCGCATATTAAGCAAGAAGTAAGTAGGTAGACCGCATATTAAGCAAGAAGTCTGTTTATACACCGCATATTAAGCAAGAAGTAAGTCGGTACACCGCATAGGAAGCAAGAAGTCTGTTCATACACCGCATATTAAGCAAGAAGTCTGTCGGTAGACCGCATATTAAGCAAGAAGACTGTTTATACACCGCATATTAAGCAAGAAGTCAGTCGGTACACCGCATATTAAGCAAGAAGTCTGTTAATACACCGCATATGAAGCAAGAAGTAAGGCGGTACACCGCATATGAAGCAAGAAGTCTGTTCATACACCACATATTAAGCAAGAAGTCAGTCGGTACACCGCATATAAAGCAAGAAGTCTGTTCATACACTGCATATTAAGCAAGAAGTCAGTCGGTAGAGTGCATATAAAGCAAGAAGTCTGTTCATACACCGCCTATTAAGCAAGATGTCAGTCAGTACACCGCATATGAAGCAAGAAGTCTGTTCATACACCGCATATTAAGCAAGTAGTAAGTCGTTAGACCGCATATGAAGCAAGAAGTCTGTTCATACACCGCAAATTAAGCA
The DNA here is from genome assembly GCA_963556195.1 of Sepiola atlantica. Classification (NCBI taxonomy): domain Eukaryota; kingdom Metazoa; phylum Mollusca; class Cephalopoda; order Sepiida; family Sepiolidae; genus Sepiola; species Sepiola atlantica. Next base: position 210,976,232 of record OY744520.1, read on the forward strand.
AGAAGTAAGTCGGCACACCGCATATGAAGCAAGAAGTCAGTCGGTAGACCGCATATAAAGCAAAAAGTCTGTTCATACACCGCATATTAAGCAAGAAGTCAGTCGGTACACCGCATATAAAGGAAGAAGTCTGTACATACACCGCATATTAAGCAAGAAGTCAGTCGGTACACCGCATATAAAGCAAGAAGTCTGTTCATACACCGCATATGAAGAAAGAAGTCAGCTGGTACACCGCATATTAAGCAAGAAGTCTGTTCATACACCGAATATAAAGCAGGAAGTCAGTCGGTACACCGCATATAAAGCAAGAAGTCTGTTCATACACCGCATATTAAGCAAGAAGTCAGTAGGTAGACCGCATATTAAGCAAGAAGACTGTTTATACACCGCATATTAAGCAAGAAGTCAGTCGGTACACCGCATATAAAGCAAGAAGTCTGTTCATACACTGCATATGAAGCAAGAATTCAGTCGGTACCCTGCATATAAAGCAAGAAGTCTGTTCATACACTGCATATTAAGCAAAGAAGTCAGTCGGTAAACCGCATATGAAGCAAGAAGTCAGCTGGTACACCGCATATTAAGCAAGAAGTCTGTTTATACACCGCATATAAAGCAAGAAGTCAGTCGGTACACCGCATATGAAGCAAGAAGTCTGTTCATACACCGCATATTAAGCAAAAAGTCAGTCGGTACACCGCATATAAAGCAAGACGTCTGTACATATACCGCATATGAAGCAAGAAGTAAGTCGGTACACCGCATATAAAGCAAGAAGTCTGTTCATACACCGCATATTAAGCAAGAAGTCAGTCGGTACACCGCATATTAAGCAAGAAGTCTGTTCATACACCGCATATGAAGCAAGAAGTCAGTCGGTACACCGCATATAAAGCAAGAAGTCAGTCGGTACACCGCATATAAAGTAAGAAGTCAGTCAGTACACCGCATATGAAGCAAGAAGTCAGTTGGTACACAGCATATAAAGCAAGAAGTCAGTCCGTACACCGCATATAAAGCAAGAAGTCTGTTCATACACCGCATATTAAGCAAGAAGTCTGTTCATACACCGCATATCAAGCAAGAAGTCTGTTCATACACCGCATATTAAGCAAGAAGTCAGTCGGTAGACGGCATATAAAGCAAGAAGTCTGTTCAAAAATGGCATGTGAAGCAAGAAGTCAGTCGGTTCACCGCATATAAAGCAAGTAGTCTGGTCATACACTGCATATTAAGGAGGAAGTAAGTCAGTAGACCGCATATTAAGCAAGAAGTCTGTTCATACACCGCATATTAAGCAAGAAGTCAGTAGGTAGACCGCATATTAAGCAAGAAGACTGTTTATACACCGCATATTAAGCAAGAAGTCAGTCGGTACACCGCATATAAAGCAACAAGTCTGTTCATACACTGCATATTAAGCAAGAAGTCAGTCGGTACACCGCATACAAAGCAAGAAGTCTGTGCAAACACCGCATATTAAGCAAGAAGTCAGTCGGTACACCGCATATAAAGCAAGAAGTCTGTTCATACACCGCATATTAAGCAAGAAGTCAGTAGGTAGACCGCATATGAAGCAAGAAGTCTGTTTATACACCGCATATTAAGCAAGAAGTCAGTCGGTACACCGCATATGAAGCAAGAAGTCTGTCTATACACTGCATATTAAGCAAGAGGTCAGTAGGTAGACCGCATATTAAGAAAGAAGACTGTTTATACACCGCATATTAAGCAAGAAGTCAGTCGGTACAACGCATATAAAGCAAGAAGTCTGTTCATACACCGCATATGAAGCAAGAAGTAAGTCGGTATACCGCATATAAAGCAAGAAGTCTGTTCATACACCGCATATTAAGCAAGAAGTATGTTGGTACACCGCATATGAAGCAAGAAGTCTGTTGGTACACCGCATATAAAGCAAGAAGTCAGTCGGTACACCGCATATAAAGCAAGACGTCTGTACATATACCGCATATGAAGCAAGAAGTAAGTCGGTACACCGCATATAAAGCAAGAAGTCTGTTCATACACCGCATATTAAGCAAGAAGTCAGTCGGTACACCGCATATTAAGCAAGAAGTCTGTTCATACACCGCATATGAAGCAAGAAGTCAGTCGGTACACCGCATATAAAGCAAGAAGTCAGTCGGTACACCGCATATAAAGTAAGAAGTCAGTCAGTACACCGCATATGAAGCAAGAAGTCAGTTGGTACACAGCATATAAAGCAAGAAGTCAGTCCGTACACCGCATATAAAGCAAGAAGTCTGTTCATACACCGCATATTAAGCAAGAAGTCTGTTCATACACCGCATATTAAGCAAGAAGTCTGTTCATACACCGCATATTAAGCAAGAAGTCAGTCGGTAGACGGCATATAAAGCAAGAAGTCTGTTCAAAAATGGCATGTGAAGCAAGAAGTCAGTCGGTACACCGCATATAAAGCAAGTAGTCTGGTCATACACTGCATATTAAGGAGGAAGTAAGTCAGTAGACCGCATATTAAGCAAGAAGTCTGTTCATACACCGCATATTAAGCAAGAAGTCAGTAGGTAGACCGCATATTAAGCAAGAAGACTGTTTATACACCGCATATTAAGCAAGAAGTCAGTCGGTACACCGCATATAAAGCAACAAGTCTGTTCATACACTGCATATTAAGCAAGAAGTCAGTCGGTACACCGCATACAAAGCAAGAAGTCTGTGCAAACACCGCATATTAAGCAAGAAGTCAGTCGGTACACCGCATATAAAGCAAGAAGTCTGTTCATACACCGCATATTAAGCAAGAAGTCAGTAGGTAGACCGCATATGAAGCAAGAAGTCTGTTTATACACCGCATATTAAGCAAGAAGTCAGTCGGTACACCGCATATGAAGCAAGAAGTCTGTCTATACACTGCATATTAAGCAAGAGGTCAGTAGGTAGACCGCATATTAAGAAAGAAGACTGTTTATACACCGCATATTAAGCAAGAAGTCAGTCGGTACAACGCATATAAAGCAAGAAGTCTGTTCATACACCGCATATGAAGCAAGAAGTAAGTCGGTATACCGCATATAAAGCAAGAAGTCTGTTCATACACCGCATATTAAGCAAGAAGTCTGTTGGTACACCGCATATGAAGCAAGAAGTCTGTTGGTACACCGCATATAAAGCAAGAAGTCAGTCGGTACACCGCATATAAAGCAAGACGTCTGTACATATACCGCATATGAAGCAAGAAGTAAGTCGGTACACCGCATATAAAGCAAGAAGTCTGTTCATACACCGCATATTAAGCAAGAAGTCAGTCGGTACACCGCATATTAAGCAAGAAGTCTGTTCATACACCGCATATGAAGCAAGAAGTCAGTCGGTACACCGCATATAAAGCAAGAAGTCAGTCGGTACACCGCATATAAAGTAAGAAGTCAGTCAGTACACCGCATATGAAGCAAGAAGTCAGTTGGTACACAGCATATAAAGCAAGAAGTCAGTCCGTACACCGCATATAAAGCAAGAAGTCTGTTCATACACCGCATATTAAGCAAGAAGTCTGTTCATACACCGCATATTAAGCAAGAAGTCTGTTCATACACCGCATATTAAGCAAGAAGTCAGTCGGTAGACGGCATATAAAGCAAGAAGTCTGTTCAAAAATGGCATGTGAAGCAAGAAGTCAGTCGGTACACCGCATATAAAGCAAGTAGTCTGGTCATACACTGCATATTAAGGAGGAAGTAAGTCAGTAGACCGCATATTAAGCAAGAAGTCTGTTCATACACCGCATATTAAGCAAGAAGTCAGTAGGTAGACCGCATATTAAGCAAGAAGACTGTTTATACACCGCATATTAAGCAAGAAGTCAGTCGGTACACCGCATATAAAGCAACAAGTCTGTTCATACACTGCATATTAAGCAAGAAGTCAGTCGGTACACCGCATACAAAGCAAGAAGTCTGTGCAAACACCGCATATTAAGCAAGAAGTCAGTCGGTACACCGCATATAAAGCAAGAAGTCTGTTCATACACCGCATATTAAGCAAGAAGTCAGTAGGTAGACCGCATATGAAGCAAGAAGTCTGTTTATACACCGCATATTAAGCAAGAAGTCAGTCGGTACACCGCATATGAAGCAAGAAGTCTGTCTATACACTGCATATTAAGCAAGAGGTCAGTAGGTAGACCGCATATTAAGAAAGAAGACTGTTTATACACCGCATATTAAGCAAGAAGTCAGTCGGTACAACGCATATAAAGCAAGAAGTCTGTTCATACACCGCATATGAAGCAAGAAGTAAGTCGGTATACCGCATATAAAGCAAGAAGTCTGTTCATACACCGCATATTAAGCAAGAAGTCTGTTGGTACACCGCATATGAAGCAAGAAGTCTGTTGGTACACCGCATATGAAGCAAGAAGTATTTTCATACACCGCATATGAAGCAAGAAGTCAGTCGGTACACCGCATAAAAAGCAAGAAGTTTGTTCATACACCGCATATTAAGCAAGAAGTACGTCGTTAGACCGCATATTTAGCAAGAAGTCTGTTCATACACCGCATATTAAGCAAGAAGTCAGTCGGTACACCGCATATGAAGCAAGAACTCAGTCGGTACACGGCATATGAAGCAAGAAGTCAGTTGGTACACCGTATATAAAGCAAGGAGTCAGTCAGTACACCGCATATAAAGCAAGAAGTAAGTTGGTACACAGCTGTAGTGACGGCTTGGAAGGAGACAGTCGTAACACCGAGGCGCGAACCCACGCCCATTAAATTACGAGACTGAGAGGGTTGCATTATGCAAATTAGGTGTAGCAAGAAGACTACATAAAAGGCGGTGTCTTTTGGAAGCGTGGCAGTCGAGTAGAGAACGTCACGAAGATCGGATACGTTTGGAGAAGACGGAAGAAAAAGAAGGAAAAACGCGTTGCACGGTTAAAGGAACACAATTCACAAAATACTATTACAAGCTATTTCGGCTGTTTTGCTATGGCGAAGGTACGCATACACAGTGACATGGTAAAGCCATTTACTGGCGAGGGAGACGTGGTAGCATGGCTTAAGAAACTGAGACTGGTGGCGAGACTTCAGAAGGTGGATGATGTGGCGAGCCTGCTCCCATTATATCTGGAGGGGGACGCGTTGGCCCTGTACTTGGAGATGGACGAGAGCGACCAACTGGACGTAGAGCAGATAGAGGCCCGGTTAAAGGAGGCGTTTACGGACGGCGCATTCACAGCCTATAGGAAGTTGACCATGGTTAGATGGGCTGGCGAGCAGGTGGATGTTTACGCCAATAACATCAGACGGTTGGTCGGACTAGCAGGTTTCGATGGCGTCGGACTAGCAGGTTTCGATGGCGTCGGACTTGAGAAATTTGTCAAACTGGTTTTTGTCACGGGATTCCCTGAGGCCATCTCTATTGGACTCCAACAGGCGCCAAACATTTAGACTCTAACCATGGGAGACCTAATAGCGAGAGCAAGGGTACTAACAACAGTTAGGGACCAAAGCCAACATGTGATTGCAGCCGTGTATCCACCTGGCAGTAAAACAGCAGTTCCCAAGAGCTGCCACAACACTGGTATAACCTGCTACAGATGCAGCGGCAGGGGTCACATAGCAAGAGACTGTCGAAGACGTGAAACACGTTGCTACCAATGCGGCAAGGTTGGACACTGGGCCCGGAACTGTTCGGGAAACGAGCCAGGGGACGAAGCATCAGCGCCAGCCTTCTCCCCCACCAGGATGTAAACAGGGCGCTCCCGGAGGTTATTATCCATGTTGATGGGATGCAGTGTTCGGCGTTAGTTCACACGGGATGTGCACAAACAATAGTGGATGCGAGCAGATGCCGATCCTGGAAGACGGCGAAGGTGGACATCGTGACCGTTGGAGGCGCGTCCGGTGCATGCTGCGGCAGTGGTGCGGTCACCATTGCCACAGATGAAGGCAATGCTGTCAGGATAGATGTTCTGGTGGTGCGTGGTAGACCACTGGGATTTGATCTATTATTGGGGATCGATGCGATTAAAGCGTTGGGAGGTGTCACTGTGGGACCGACAGGAGCGGTTCGGATCGGCGACAGGAAAGTTTCTACGTGTGCGGCTATCTCCATCAACGAACCCGACTTTACTGCTACTTTCGACAGTCAAAGACGATCATGGACCGCGGCGTGGAAGTGGGCAGATAACTGCGCACCTGAAGAGCTGCGTAATAAAGTGTCCGAGTATCGGGTGGCTGCGGAAATTCGACCAGAATATGATCAGGAGCTCCGCACGTGGATGAATAAGGGTTGGCTCGTGCCATACCCGGAAGAAAGGCTGGGACCTCCAAAGGGTTTGATTCCGTTGATGGCCGTGGTACAGCGGAATAAGGCAAAGGTGCGCCCAGTGATGGACTATCGCGAACTTAACGATCATGTGGACATATTCACGGCAAACGCTAATGTTTGCGCTGCTAAGATGCGTGAATGGCGCCAGAAAGGAGCTAACGCGTCTCTGCTGGACCTCAGGAGAGCGTACCTCCAAGTACGAATCCACGAGACACTGTGGCCGTACCAGACTGTGGAGATCAATGGAAAGAGGTACTGTCTGACGCGTCTAGGATTTGGATTGAATGTGGCTCCCCTTGTCATGAAGGCCATCGTCAGCACGGTTCTATCGCAGGAGGAAGCCATGGACCGCGCAACATCGGCTTACATCGATGATATCCTGGTCGACGAAGATGTTATGCCCGCGTCTTGTGTCAGGGAACATTTGGCTCGGTTCGGACTGGAATGTAAGGACCCGGAGCGGTTGGGGGACGGCACATGCGTGCTGGGATTAATGGTCTGGAGGGAGCGCGGCGTCTTGCGCTGGAAGCGAGGACACACAGTTCAAGAAGTTCCCGACATCGTCACACGACGAACTGTGTTCTCCTTATGTGGAAGGCTTGTTGGGCACTTCCCGGTGTGTGCATGGCTTCGTGTCGCATGCGGAGTGATTAAGAGGAGAGCCAGTTCGATCACAAAAGGCTGGGATGACAAAGTGACTGACCCCCTCCTCCGGAATATGATATGCGAGACTATGGATGCAGTGAAGCGGAGTGATCCAGCTTGTGGAGACTGGTGCGTGAACGGCCGGGAAGTGAATGTATGGGTCGATGCCAGCTCGCTAGCAACTGGGGTAGCATTGGAAAGACAGGGGACAGTGTTGGAGGATGCTTGTTGGCTGCGACCTGAGAACGATGCCCAGCATATTAATTTAGCCGAACTGGACGCCGTGTTGAAGGGCATCAACTTGGCTCTGCAGTGGCAGAGCAAGGTATTGCATATAAAGACCGACTCTGCATGTGTGTACCACTGGGTGTCGGACACTCTAACTGAGAAAACACGAGTTCGCACCAAGGCAGCCAGTGAGATGCTAATTAGGAGACGGTTGAGCACACTCAAGGAGCTTGTGATGGAGTACAAGCTCTCGGTGGACGTAACGTTGGTTGCATCGATTCAAAACGTGGCCGACCAACTGACTCGCGTGCCACAGCGGTGGTTTGACGCAATGAAAAGGGAAAAGGGGCCCAAGCCCCTGATAGGTGCTGTACACGTAGATGAACTGGACGCGGCCCAGATCATGGATATTCACAAACGCAGTGGACACCCAGGAGTGCGACGCACAACTTATTTCGCCAGAAGAGTTTGTCCTGCAACGACGAAAGCAACGGTTAAGTCGGCTATACAAACCTGCGTAGAATGCCAATCAATAGATCCAGCACCGGTCCACTGGGAGAAGGGAAAACTGGAGGTGAGCAGCAATTGGCAGAGGTTGGGGATGGACATTACACATTACGGTGGTTATCATTTCCTAACTATCACAGATTGTGGCCCGTCGCGGTTTTCTGTGTGGAGGCAGTTGGCACGACAAGACTCGGCAAGCGTGATTGGTCAACTGAGAGTTGTCTTTTTTGAGCGTGGCCCACCGCGGGAACTACTCACCGATAACGACACAGCCTTTCGCAGCAGGGAATTTAGGATTTTCGCAGATGAATGGGGCGTGAACCTGAGATTCCGTTGTGCATATGCCCCAGCCGGGAACGGAATTGCAGAGCGGTGCCACCGTACCGTAAAACGGATTGCGGCTAGAATGAGCTGCTCCATACAAGAGGCCGTCTACTGGCATAACGTCACACCAAAAGACGATGAGTCACATTTGACCGCACCAGCCAATGCGATCTACCGTTACGAAGTGAGGGTAAAAGGGGTTGACGTGGTGCCATCATCAGCAGGTCCTGAACACGGTCCTTACCAGGTTGGAGACTGCGTGTGGGTGAAGTCACCGGAGAATCGCTGCACCACGAGTTTTGGCCAAGGTCGGGTAACAGAACTAATAAGTCCACAATCTGTCGCGGTGAATGGAATGCCCAGACATGTGAAGGACCTGCGCCCACGCTACAGTATACTCTCGTTAGAGGAAGATTCTGACAGCGCAAAATCTTCAGAGAGTCTGATAACTGACGACGACACGGAGTCGGATGATTTACCCGAGACAAAAGTAGAAGCCCGCAATCCTAAAGAGTCCCACACCCCCGAAGAAGCCCATGCCTCTGAAGAAGCCCCACTTTTGCGAAGGAGCACCCGGCAAAGACGACCGCCGAGGTGTCATCTTTGTGATCATGAGATCAGGGGGGAGTGTAGTGACGGCTTGGAAGGAGACAGTCGTAACACCGAGGCGCGAACCCACGCCCATTAAATTACGAGACTGAGAGGGTTGCATTATGCAAATTAGGTGTAGCAAGAAGACTACATAAAAGGCGGTGTCTTTTGGATCGGCGGCAGTCGAGTAGAGAACGTCACGAAGATCGGATACGTTGGGAGAAGACGGAAGAAAAAGAAGGAAAAACGCGTTGCACGGTTAAAGGAACACAATTCACAAAATACTATTACAACAGCATATAAAGCAAGAAGTTACTCAGTACACCGCATATAAAGCAAGAAGTCTGTTTATACACCGCATATTAAGCAAGAAGTAAGTCGGTACATTGCATATGAAGCAAGAAGTCAGGCGGTAGACCGCATATAAAGCAAGAAGTCTGTTCATACACCGCATATTAAGCAAGAAATCAGTCGGTAGACCGCATATAAAGCAAGAAGTCTGTTCATACCCCGCATATTAAGCAAGAAGTAAGTCGTTAGAGCGCATATTAAGCAAGAAGTCTGTTCATACACCGCATATGAAGCAAGAAGTCAGTCGGTACAACGCATATAAAGCAAGAAGTCAGTCGGTACACCGCATATGAAGCAAGAAGTCAGTCAGTACACCGCATATGAAGCAAGAAGTCAGTCAGTACACCGCATATGAAGCAAGAAGTCAGGTAGTACACAGCATATAAAGCAAGAAGTCACTCAGTACACCGCATATAAAGCTAGAAGTCTGTTCATACACCGCATATTAAGCAAGAAGTAAGTCGGTACACCGCATATGAAGCAAGAAGTCAGTCGGTAGACCGCATATTAAGCGAGAAGTCTGTTCATACACAGCATATTAAGCAAGAAGTCAGTCGGTACATCGCATATAAAGCAAGAAGTTCTGTTCATACACCGCATATTAAGCAAGAAGTCCGTCGGTACACCGCATATAAAGGAAGAAGTCTGTACATACACCGCATAATAAGCAAGAAGTCAGTCGGTACACCGCATATAAAGAAAGAAGTCTGTTCAAAAACCGCATATGAAGCAAGAAGTAAGTCGGTAAACCGCATATAAAGCAAGAAGTCTGTTCATACACCGCATATTAAGCAAGAAGCTAGTCGGTACAACGCATATAAAGCAAGAAGTAAGTCGGTAAACCGCATATAAAGTAAGAAGTCTGTTCATACACCGCATATTAAGGAAAAGTCAGTCGGTTATCCGCATATCAGGCAAGAAGTCAGTCGGTATACCGCATATTAAGCAAGAAGTCTGTGCATACACCGCATATTAAGCAAGAAGTCAGTCGGTACACCGCATATAAAGTAAGAAGTCTGTTCATACACCGCATATGAAGCAAGAATTCAGTACGTACCCTGCATATAAAGCAAGAAGTCTGTTCATACACTGCATATTAAGCAAGAAGTCAGTCGGTAAACCGCATATGAAGCAAGAAGTCAGCTGGTACACCGCATATTAAGCAAGATGTCTGTTCATACACCGCATATTAAGCAAGAAGTCAGTCGGAACACCGCATATAAAGCAAGATGTCTGTTCATACACCGCATATTAAGCAAGAAGTCAGTAGCTAGACCGCATATTAACCAAGAAGACTGTTTATACACCGCATATTAAGCAAGAAGTCAGTCGGTACACCGCATATTAAGCAAGAAGTCTGTTCATACACCGCATATTAAGCAAAAAGTCAGTCGGTACACCGCATATGAAGCAAGAAGTCTGTTCATACACTGCATATTAAGCAAGACGTCAGTCGGTACACCGCATATAAAGCAAGAAGTCTGTTCATACACCGCCTATCAAGCAAGAAGGTAGTCGGTACACCGCATATGAAGCACGAAGTCAGTCGGTACACAGCATATAAAGCAAGAAGTCTGTTCATACACCGCATATTAAGCAAGAAGTCAGTCGGTAAACCGCATATAAAGCAAGAAGTCTGTTCATACACCGCATATTAAGCAAGAAGTCAGTCGGTACACCGTATTAAGCAAGAAGTCTGTTCATACACCGCATATTAAGCAAGAAGTCAGTCGGTACACCACATATAAAGCAAGAAGTCAGTCGGTACACCGCATATAAAGCAAGAAGTCAGTCGGTACACCGTATATAAAGCAAGAAGTCAGTTGGTACAGAGCATATAAAGCAAGGAGTCACTCAGTACACCGCATAAAAAGCAAGAAGTCTGTACATACACCGCATATTAAGCAAGAAGTAAGTCGGTACACCGCATATGAATCAAGAAGTCAGTCGGTAGACCGCATATAAAGCAAGAAGTCTGTTTATACACCGCATATTAAGTAAGAAGTCTGTAAGTAGACCGCATATAAAGCAAGAAGTCTGTTCATACACTGCATATAAGGAAGAAGTCAGTCGGTACACCGCATATAAAGGAAGAAGTCTGTACATACACCGAATATTAAGCAATAAGTAAGTCGGTACACCGCATATGAAGTAAGAAGTCTGTTCATACATCGCATATTAAGCAAAAAGTCAGTCGGTACACCGTACTAAGCAAGAAGTCAGTCGGTATACCGCATATGAAGCAAGAAGTCAGTCGGTACACCGCATATAAAGCTAGAAGTCTGTGCATACACCGCATATTAAGCAAGAAGTCAGTCGGTACACGTCATATGAAGAAAGAAGTCAGTCGGTACACCGGATATAAAGCAAGAAGTCTGTGCATACACCGCATATTAAGCAAGAAGTCAGTCGGTACACCGCATATAAAGCAAGAAGTCTGTTCATACACCGCATATTAAGCAAGAAGTCAGTCGGTACACCGCATATAAAGCAAGAAGTCAGTCGGTACACCGCATATAAAGCAAGAAGTCAGCCGGTACACCGCATAATAAGCAAGAAATCTGTTCATACAACGCATATAAATCAAGAAGTCAGTCGGTACACCGCATATGAAGCAAGAAGTCTGTTCATACACCGCATATTAACCAAGAAGTCAGTAAGTAGACCGCATATTAAGCAAGAAGCCTGTTTATACACCGCATATAAAGCAAAAAGTCAGTCGGTACGCTGCATATGAAGCAAGAAGTCCAATCATACACTGCATATGAAGCAAGAAGTAAGTCAGTACACCGCATATAAAGCAAGAAGTCTGTTCATGACCGCATATTAAGCAAGAAGTCAGTCGGTACACCGCATATAAAGCAAGAAGTCTGTTCATACACCGCATATCAAACAAGAAGGTAGTCGGTACACCGCATATAAAGCACGAAGTCAGTCGGTACACCGCATATAAAGCAAGAAGTCTGTTCATACACCGCATATGAAGCAAGAAGTCAGTTGGTAAACCGCATATAAAGCAAGTAGTCTGTTCATACACTGCATATTAAGCAAGAAGTCAGTCGGTACACCGCATATAAAGCAAGAAGTTTGTTCATACACCGCATATTAAGCAAGAAGTCAGTCGGTAGAGAGCATATTAAGCAAGAAGTCGGTTGGTACACCGCATATAAAGCAAGACGTCTGTTCATACACCGCATATGAAGCAAGAAGTAAGTCGGTACACTGCATATGAAGCAAGAAGTCTGTTCATCCTCCGCATATGAAGCAAGAAGTAAGCTGTTAGACCGCATATTAAGCAAGAAGTCTGTTTATACACCGCATATTAAGAAAGAAGTCAGTCGGTACACCGCATATGAAGCAAGAAGTCAGTCGGTACACCGCATATGAAGCAAGAAGTCAGTCGGTACACCGCATATGAAGCAAGAAGTCAGTCGGTACACCGCATATAAAGCAAGAAGTCAGTCAGTACACCGCATATGATGTAAGAAGTCAGTTGGTACACAGCATATAAAGCAAGAAGTCACCCGGTACACCGAATAAAAAGCAAGAAGTCTGTTCATACACTGCATATTAAGCGAGAAGTCAGTCGGTACACCGCATATAAAGCAAGAAATCAGTCGGTAGACCGCATATAAAGCAAGAAGTCTGTTCACACACTGCATATTAAGCAAGAAGTCAGTCGATAGACCGCATATAAAGCAAGAAGTCTGTTCATACACCGCATATTAAGCAATAAGTCAGTCGGTACACTGCATATAAAGCAAGAAGTCTGTTCATACACCGCATATGAAGCAAGAAGTAAGTCAGTACACTGCATATAAAGCAAGAAGTCGATTCATACACCGCATATTAAGCAAGAAGCTAGTCGGTACAACGCATATAAAGCAAGAAGTCAGTCGGTACACAGCATATGAAGCAAGAAGTCTGTTCATACACCGCATATTAAGCAAAAAGTCAGTCGGTACACCGCATATTAAGCAAGAAGTCAGTCGGTACACCGCATATTAAGGAAGAAGTACGTCGGTACACCGCATATTAAGCAAGAAGTTTGTTCATACACTGCATATTAAGCGAGAAGTCAGTCGGTACACCGCATATAAAGCAAGAAGTCTGTGCATACACCGCATATTAAGAAAGAAGTCAGTCGGTACACCGCATATAAAACAAGAAGTCTGTTCATACACCGCATATGAAGCAAGAAGTCTGTCGGTACACCGCATATAAAGCAAGAAGTCTGTTCATACACTGCATATTAAGCAAGAAGTCAGTCGTTAGACCGCATATTAAGCAAGAATCAGCCGGTACACCGCATATTAAGCAAGAAGTCTGTTTATACAGCGCATAATATGCAAGAAGTCAGTCGGTACACCGCATATGAAGCAAGAAGTCTGTTCATACACCGCATATTAAGCAAGAAGTCAGTAGGAAGACCGCATATTATGCAAGAAGTATGTTTATACACCGAATATCAAGCAATAAGTCAGTCGGTACACCGCATATGAAGCAAGAAGTCTGTTCATACACCGCATATTAAGCAAGAAGTCAGTCGGTACACCGCATATGAAGCAAGAATCTGTTAATACACCGCATATTAAGCAAGAAGTCAGTCGGTACACCGCATATAAAGCAAGAAGTCTGTTCATACACCGCATATGAAGCAAGAAGTAAGTCGGTAAACCGCATATAAAGACAGACGTCTGTTCATACACCGCATATGAAGCAAGAAGTAAGTCGGTAGTCTGCATATAAAGTAAGAAGTGTGTTCATACACCGCATATTAAGCAAGAAGCTAGTCGGTACACCCCATATAAAGCAAGAAGTCAGTCGGTACACCGCATATAAAGTAAGTAGTATTTTCATACACCGCATATTAAGCAAGAAGTCAGTCGGTACACCGCATATTAAGCAAGTAGTCAGTCGGTACACCGCATATAAGCAAGAAGTCTGTTTATACACCGCATATGAAGCAAGAAGTCAGTCGGTACACTGCATATAAAGCAAGAAGTCTGTTCATACACTGCATATTAAGGAAGAAGTAAGTCAGTAGACCGCATATTAAGCAAGAAGTCTGTTTATACACCGCATATTAAGCAAGAAGTCAGTCGGTACACCGCATATGAAGCAAGAAGTCTGTTCATACACCGCATATTAAGCAAGAGGTCAGTAGGTAGACCGCATATTAAGCAAGAAGTCTGTTCATACACCGCATATTAAGCGAGAAGCTAGTCGGTACACCGCATATGAAGCAAGAAGTCAGTCGGTACACCGCATATGAAGCAAGAAGTCTGTTCATACACCGCATATTAAGCAAGAGGTCAGTCGGTACACCGCATATTAAGCAAGAAGTCAGTCGGTACACCGCATATTAAGCAAGAAGTCTGTTCATACACAGCATATTAAGCAAGATGTCAGTCGGTACACCGCATATAAAGCAAGAAGTCTGTGCATACACCGCATATTAAGCAAGAAGTCAGTCGGTACACCGCATATAAAGCAAGAAGTCTGTTCATACACCGCATATGAAGCTAGAAGTCAGTCGGTACACCGCATATAAAGCAAGAAGTCTATTCATACACCGCCTATTAAGCAAGAATGGAGTCGGTACACCGCATATGAAGCACGAAGTCAGTCGGTACACCGCATATAAAGCAAGAAGTCTGTTCATACACCGCATATGAAGCAAGAAGTCAGTTGGTAAACCGCATATAAAGCAAATAGTCTGTTCATACACCGCATATGAAGCAAGAAGTAAGTCAGTAAACCGCATATAAAGACAGACGTCTGTTCATACACCGCATATGAAGCAAGAAGTAAGTCGGTAGTCTGCATATAAAGTAAGAAGTGTGTTCATACACCACATATTAAGCAAGAAGCTAGTCGGTACACCCCATATAAAGCAAGAAGTCAGTCGGTACACCGCATATAAAGTAAGTAGTATTTTCATACACCGCATATTAAGCAAGAAGTCAGTCGGTACACCGCATATTAAGCAAGTAGTCAGTCGGTACACCGCATATAAGCAAGAAGTCTGTTTATATACCGCATATGAAGCAAGAAGTCAGTCGGTACACTGCATATAAAGCAAGAAGTCTGTTCATACACTGCATATTAAGGAAGAAGTAAATCAGTAGACCGCATATTAAGCAAGAAGTCAGTCGGTACACCGCATATGAAGCAAGAAGTCTGTTCATACACCGCATATTAAGCAAGAGGTCAGTAGGTAGACCGCATATTAAGCAAGAAGTCTGTTCATACACCGCATATTAAGCGAGAAGTCAGTCGGTACACCGCATATGAAGCAAGAAGTCAGTCGGTACACCGCATATGAAGCAAGAAGTCTGTTTATACACTGCATATTAAGGAGGAAGTAAGTCAGTAGACCGCATATTAAGCAAGAAATCTGTTCATACACCGCATATTAAGAAAGAAGTCAGTCGGTAGACGGCATATAAAGCAAGAAGTCTGTTCATACACCGCATGTGAAGCAAGAAGTCAGTCGGTACACTGCATATAAAGCAAGAAGTCTGTTTATACACTGCATATTAAGGAGGAAGTAAGTCAGTAGACCGCATATTAAGCAAGAAATCTGTTCATACACCGCATATTAAGAAAGAAGTCATAAGGTAGACCGCATATTAAGCAAGAAGTCTGTTTACACAACGCATATTCAGCAAGAAATCAGTCGGTACACCGCATATGAAGCAAGAAGTCTGTTCATACACCGCATATTAAGCAAGAGGTCAGTAAGTAGACCGCATATTGCGCAAGAAGACTGTTTATACACCGCATATTAAGCAAGAAGTCAGTCGGTACAACGCATATAAAGCAAGAAGTCTGTTCATACACCGCATATGAAGCAAGAAGTAAGTCGGTACACCGAATAAAAAGCAAGAAGTCTGTTCATACACCGCATATTAAGCAAGAAGTACGTCGTTAGACCGCATATTAAGCAAGAAGTCTGTTCATACACCGCATATTAAACAAGAAGTCAGTCGGTACACCGCATATGAAGCAAGAAGTCGGTCGGTACACCGCATATGAAACAAGAAGTCAGTCGGTACACCGTATATAAAGCAAGAATTAAGTGGGTACACAGCATATAAAGCAAGAAGTCACTCAGTACACCGCATATAAAGCTAGAAGTCTGTTTATACACCGCATATTAAGCAAGAAGTAAGTCGGTACATTGCATATGAAGCAAGAAGTCAGTCGGTAGACCGCATATAAAGCAAGAAGTCTGTTCATACACCGCATATTAAGCAAGAAGTCAGTCGGTAGACCGCATATAAAGCAAGAAGTCTGTTCATACACCACCTATTAAGCAAGAAGTCAGTCAGTACACCGCATATGAAGCAAGAAGTCTGTTCATACATCGCATATGAAGCAAGAAGTCAGTCGGTACACCGCATAAAAAGCAAGAAGTCTGTTCATAAACCGCATATTAAGCAAGAAGTAAGTCGTTAGACCGCATATTAAGCAAGAAGTCTGTTCATACACTGCATATTAAGCAAGAAGTCAGTCGGTACACCGCATATGAAGCACGAAGTCTGTTCATACACCGCATATTAAGCAAAAAGTCAGTCGGTACACCGCATATAAAGCAAGAAGTCTGTTCATATACCGCATATGAAGCAAGAAGTCAGTATGTAGACCGCATATTAAGCAAGAAGTCTGTTTATACACCGCATATGAAGCAAGAAGTAAGTCGGTATACCGCATATAAAGCAAGAAGTCTGTTCATACACCGCATATTAAGCAAGAAATCAGTCGGTACACCGCATATTAAGCAAGAAGACTGTTTATACACCGCATATTAAGCAAGAAGTCAGTCGGTACACCGAATAAAAAGCAAGAAGTCTATTCATACACCGCATATTAAGCAAGAAGTACGTCGTTAGACCGCATATTAAGCAAGAAGTCAGTCGGTACACCGAATAAAAAGCAAGAAGTCTATTCATACACCGCATATCAAGCAAGAAGTACGTCGTTAGACCGCATATTAAGCAAGAAGACTGTTTATACACCGCATATTAAGCAAGAAGTCAGTCGGTACACCGCATATAAAGCAAGAAGTCTGTTCATACACCGCATATGAAGCAAGAATTCAGTCGGTACCCTGCACATAAAGCAAGAAGTCTGTTCATACACTGCATATTAAGCAAGAAGTCAGTCGGTAAACCGCATATGAAGCAGGAAGTAAGCTGGTACACCGCATATCACCACGAAGTCTGTTTATACAGCGCATATAAAGCAAGAAGTCAGTCGGTACACCGGATATAAAGCAAGAAGTCTGTACATGTACCGCATATGAAGCAAGAAGTAAGTCGGTACACCGCATATAAAGCAAGAAGTCTGTTCATACACCGCATATTAAGCAAGAAGTCAGTCGGTACACCGCATATTAAGCAAGAAGTCAGTCGGTACTCCGCATATAAAGCAACAAGTCAGTCGGTACACCGCATATAAAGCAAGAAGTGAGTTAGTACACCGCATATGAAGCAAGAAGTCAGTTGGTACACAGCATATAAAGCAAGAAGTCAGTCGGTACACCGCATATGAAGCAAGAAGTCTGTTCATACACCGCATATTAAGCAAGAAGTCAGTCGGTACACCGAATAAAAAGCAAGAAGTCTATTCATACACCGCATATTAAGCAAGAAGTACGTCGTTAGACCGCATATTAAGCAAGAAGACTGTTTATACACCGTATATTAAGCAAGAAGTGAGTCGGTACACCGCATATAAAGCAAGAAGTCTGTTCATACACCGCATATGAAGCAAGAATTCAGTCGGTACCCTGCATATAAAGCAAGAAGTCTGTTCATACACTGCATATTAAGCAAGAAGTCAGTCGGTAAACCGCATATGAAGCAAGAAGTCAGCTGGTACACCGCATATTAAGCAAGAAGTCTGTTTATACAGCGCATATAAAGCAAGTCTGTTTATACAGCGCATATAAAGCAAGAAGTCAGTCGGTACACCGCATATAAAGCAAGACGTCTGTACATGTACCGCATATGAAGCAAGAAGTGAGTCGGTACACCGCATATAAAGCAAGAAGTCTGTTCATACACCGCATATTAAGCAAGAAGTCAGTCGGTACACCGCATATTAAGCAAGAAGTCAGTCGGTACTCCGCATATAAAGCAAGAAGTCAGTCGGTACACCGCATATAAAGCAAGAAGTGAGTCAGTACACCGCATATGAAGCAAGAAGTCAGTTGGTACACAGCATATAAAGCAAGAAGTCAGTCGGTACACCGCATATAAAGCAAGAAGTCTGTTCATACACCGCATATTAAGCAAGAGGTCAGTCGGTAGACGGCATATAAAGCAAGAAGTCTGTTCAAACACCGCATGTGAAGCAAGAAGTCAGTCGGTACACTGCATATAAAGCAAGAAATCTGTTTATACACTGCATATTAAGGAGGAAGTAAGTCAGTAGACCGCATATTAAGCAAGAAATCTGTTCATACACCGCATATTAAGAAAGAAGTCAGTAGGTAGACCGCATATTAAGAAAGAAGTCTGTTTACACACCGCATATTAAGCAAGAAGTCAGTCGGTACACCGCATATGAAGCAAGATGTCTGTTCATACACCGCATATTTAGCAAGAAGTACGTCGTTAGACAGCATATTAAGCAAGAAGTCTGTTCATACACCGCATATTAAACAAGAAGTCAGTCGGTACACCGCATATGAAGCAAGAAGTCAGTCGGTACACCGCATATAAAGCAAGAAGTCAGTCGGTACACCGTATATAAAGCAAGAAGTCAGTCAGTACACCGAATATAAAGCAAGAAGTCAGTTGGTACACAGCATATAAAGCAAGAATTAAGTGTGTACACAGCATATAAAGCAAGAAGTCACTCAGTACACCGCATATAAAGCAAGAAGTCTGTTTATACACCGCATATTAAGCAAGAAGTAAGTCGGTACATTGCATATGAAGCAAGAAGTCAGTCGGTACACCGCATATAAAGCAAGAAGTCTGTTCATACACCGCATATTAAGCAAGAAGTCAGTCGGTAGACCGCATATAAAGCAAGAAGTCTTTTCATACACCGCATATTAAGCAAGAAGTCAGTCAGTACACCGCATATGAAGCAAGAAGTCAGTCAGTACACCGCATATGAAACAAGAAGTCTGTTCATACACCGCATATTAAGCAAGAAGTCAGTCGGTACACCGCCTATAAAGAAAGAAGTCTGTTCATACATTGCATATTAAGCAAGAAGTCAGTCGGTACACCGCATATTAAGCAAGAAGTCAGTCGTTATACCGCATATATAGCAAGAAGTCTGTGCATACACCGAATATTAAGCAAGAAGTCAGTCGGTACACCGCATATAAAGCAAGAAGTCAGTCGGTACACCGCATATAAAGCTAGAAGTTCTGTTCATACACCGCATATTAAGCAAGAAGTCCGTCGGTACACCGCATATAAAGGAAGAAGTCTGTACATACACCGCATAATAAGCAAGAAGTCAGTCGGTACACCGCATATAAAGAAAGAAGTCTGTTCATACACCGCATATGAAGCAAGAAGTCAGTCGGTACACCGCATAAAAAGCAAGTAGTCTGTTCATACACCGCATATTAAGCAAGAAGTAAGTCGTTAGACCGCATATTAAGCAAGAAGTCTGTTCATACACTGCATATTAAGCAAGAAGTCAGTCGGTACACCGCATATGAAGCAAGAAGTCAGTCGGTACACCGCATATGAAGCAAGAAGTCAGTCGGTACACCGCATATGAAGCAAGAAGTCAGTCGGTACACCGCATATGAAGATAGAAGTCAGTCGGTACACCGCATATGAAGCAAGGAGTCAGTCAGTACACCGCATATCAAGCAAGAAGTCAGGTTGTACACAGCATATAAAGCAAGAAGTCACTCAGTACACCGCATATAAAGCAAGAAGTCTGTTAATACACCACATATTAAGCAAGAAGTAAGTCGGTACACCGCATATGAAGCAAGAAGTCGGTCGGTAGACTGCATATAAAGCAAGAAGTCTGTTCATACACCGCATATTAAGCAAGAAGTCAGTCGGTACACCGCATATAAAGCAAGAAGTTCTGTTCATACACCGCATATTAAGCAAGAAGCTAGTCGGTACAACGCATATAAAGCAAGAAGTAAGTCGGTACACCGCATATAAAGTAAGAAGTCTGTGCATACACCGCATATTAAAGAAAAAGTCAGTCGGTACACCGCATATTAAGCAAGAAGTCAGTCGGTATACCGCATATTAAGCAAGAAGTCTGTGCATACACTGCATATTAAGCAAGAAGTCAGTCGGTACACCGCATATAAAGCAAGAAGTCTGTTCATACACCGCATATGAAGCAAGAATTCAGTCGGTAAACCGCATATGAAGCAAGAAGTCAGCTGGTACACCGCATATTAAGCAAGAAGTCTATTCATACACCGCATATAAAGCAAGAAGTCAGTCGGTACACCGCATATAAAGCAAGAAGTCTGTTCATACACCGCATATTAAGCAAGAAGTCAGTAGGTAGACCGCATATTAACCAAGAAGACTGTTTATACACCGCATATTAAGCAAGAAGTCAGTCGGTACACCGCATATTAAGCAAGAAGTCTGTTCATACACCGCATATTAAGCAAGAAGTCAGTCGGTACACCGCATATGAAGCACAGAAGTCTGTTCATACACCGCATATTAAGCAAAAAGTCAGTCGGTACACCGCATATAAAGCAAGAAGTCTGTTCATACACTGCATATTAAGCAAGAAGTCAGTCGGTACACCGCATATGAAGCACGAAGTCTGTTCATACACCGCATATTAAGCAAAAAGTCAGTCGGTACACCGCATATAAAGCAAGAAGTCTGTTCATATACCGCATATGAAGCAAGAAGTCAGTATGTAGACCGCATATTAAGCAAGAAGTCTGTTTATACACCGCATATGAAGCAAGAAGAAAGTCGGTATACCGCATATAAAGCAAGAAGTCTGTTCATACACCGCATATTAAGCAAGAAATCAGTCGGTACACCGCATATTAATCAAGAAGACTGTTTATACACCGCATATTAAGCAAGAAGTCAGTCGGTACACCGAATAAAAAGCAAGAAGTCTATTCATACACCGCATATTAAGCAAGAAGTACGTCGTTAGACCGCATATTAAGCAAGAAATCAGTCGGTACACCGCATATTAAGCAAGAAGACTGTTTATACACCGCATATTAAGCAAGAAGTCAGTCGGTACACCGAATAAAAAGCAAGAAGTCTATTCATACACCGCATATTAAGCAAGAAGTACGTCGTTAGACCGCATATTAAGCAAGAAGTCAGTCGGTACACCGAATAAAAAGCAAGAAGTCTATTCATACACCGCATATTAAGCAAGAAGTACGTCGTTAGACCGCATATTAAGCAAGAAGACTGTTTATACACCGTATATTAAGCAAGAAGTCAGTCGGTACACCGCATATAAAGCAAGAAGTCTGTTCATACACCGCATATGAAGCAAGAATTCAGTCGGTACCCTGCATATAAAGCAAGAAGTCTGTTCATACACTGCATATTAAGCAAGAAGTCAGTCGGTAAACCGCATATGAAGCAAGAAGTCAGCTGGTACACCGCATATTAAGCAAGAAGTCTGTTTATACAGCGCATATAAAGCAAGAAGTCTGTTTATACAGCGCATATAAAGCAAGAAGTCAGTCGGTACACCGCATATAAAGCAAGACGTCTGTACATGTACCGCATATGAAGCAAGAAGTGAGTCGGTACACCGCATATAAAGCAAGAAGTCTGTTCATACACCGCATATTAAGCAAGAAGTCAGTCGGTACACCGCATATTAAGCAAGAAGTCAGTCGGTACTCCGCATATAAAGCAAGAAGTCAGTCGGTACACCGCATATAAAGCAAGAAGTGAGTCAGTACACCGCATATGAAGCAAGAAGTCAGTTGGTACACAGCATATAAAGCAAGAAGTCAGTCGGTACACCGCATATAAAGCAAGAAGTCTGTTCATACACCGCATATTAAGCAAGAGGTCAGTCGGTAGACGGCATATAAAGCAAGAAGTCTGTTCAAACACCGCATGTGAAGCAAGAAGTCAGTCGGTACACTGCATATAAAGCAAGAAATCTGTTTATACACTGCATATTAAGGAGGAAGTAAGTCAGTAGACCGCATATTAAGCAAGAAATCTGTTCATACACCGCATATTAAGAAAGAAGTCAGTAGGTAGACCGCATATTAAGAAAGAAGTCTGTTTACACACCGCATATTAAGCAAGAAGTCAGTCGGTACACCGCATATGAAGCAAGAAGTCTGTTCATACACCGCATATTTAGCAAGAAGTACGTCGTTAGACAGCATATTAAGCAAGAAGTCTGTTCATACACCGCATATTAAACAAGAAGTCAGTCGGTACACCGCATATGAAGCAAGAAGTCAGTCGGTACACCGCATATAAAGCAAGAAGTCAGTCGGTACACCGTATATAAAGCAAGAAGTCAGTCAGTACACCGAATATAAAGCAAGAAGTCAGTTGGTACACAGCATATAAAGCAAGAATTAAGTGTGTACACAGCATATAAAGCAAGAAGTCACTCAGTACACCGCATATAAAGCAAGAAGTCTGTTTATACACCGCATATTAAGCAAGAAGTAAGTCGGTACATTGCATATGAAGCAAGAAGTCAGTCGGTACACCGCATATAAAGCAAGAAGTCTGTTCATACACCGCATATTAAGCAAGAAGTCAGTCGGTAGACCGCATATAAAGCAAGAAGTCTTTTCATACACCGCATATTAAGCAAGAAGTCAGTCAGTACACCGCATATGAAGCAAGAAGTCAGTCAGTACACCGCATATGAAGCAAGAAGTCTGTTCATACACCGCATATTAAGCAAGAAGTCAGTCGGTACACCGCCTATAAAGAAAGAAGTCTGTTCATACATTGCATATTAAGCAAGAAGTCAGTCGGTACACCGCATATTAAGCAAGAAGTCAGTCGTTATACCGCATATATAGCAAGAAGTCTGTGCATACACCGAATATTAAGCAAGAAGTCAGTCGGTACACCGCATATAAAGCAAGAAGTCAGTCGGTACACCGCATATAAAGCTAGAAGTTCTGTTCATACACCGCATATTAAGCAAGAAGTCCGTCGGTACACCGCATATAAAGGAAGAAGTCTGTACATACACCGCATAATAAGCAAGAAGTCAGTCGGTACACCGCATATAAAGAAAGAAGTCTGTTCATACACCGCATATGAAGCAAGAAGTCAGTCGGTACACCGCATAAAAAGCAAGTAGTCTGTTCATACACCGCATATTAAGCAAGAAGTAAGTCGTTAGACCGCATATTAAGCAAGAAGTCTGTTCATACACTGCATATTAAGCAAGAAGTCAGTCGGTACACCGCATATGAAGCAAGAAGTCAGTCGGTACACCGCATATGAAGCAAGAAGTCAGTCGGTACACCGCATATGAAGCAAGAAGTCAGTCGGTACACCGCATATGAAGATAGAAGTCAGTCGGTACACCGCATATGAAGCAAGGAGTCAGTCAGTACACCGCATATCAAGCAAGAAGTCAGGTTGTACACAGCATATAAAGCAAGAAGTCACTCAGTACACCGCATATAAAGCAAGAAGTCTGTTAATACACCACATATTAAGCAAGAAGTAAGTCGGTACACCGCATATGAAGCAAGAAGTCGGTCGGTAGACTGCATATAAAGCAAGAAGTCTGTTCATACACCGCATATTAAGCAAGAAGTCAGTCGGTACACCGCATATAAAGCAAGAAGTTCTGTTCATACACCGCATATTAAGCAAGAAGCTAGTCGGTACAACGCATATAAAGCAAGAAGTAAGTCGGTACACCGCATATAAAGTAAGAAGTCTGTGCATACACCGCATATTAAAGAAAAAGTCAGTCGGTACACCGCATATTAAGCAAGAAGTCAGTCGGTATACCGCATATTAAGCAAGAAGTCTGTGCATACACTGCATATTAAGCAAGAAGTCAGTCGGTACACCGCATATAAAGCAAGAAGTCTGTTCATACACCGCATATGAAGCAAGAATTCAGTCGGTAAACCGCATATGAAGCAAGAAGTCAGCTGGTACACCGCATATTAAGCAAGACGTCTGTTCATACACCGCATATAAAGCAAGAAGTCAGTCGGTACACCGCATATAAAGCAAGAAGTCTGTTCATACACCGCATATTAAGCAAGAAGTCAGTAGGTAGACCGCATATTAACCAAGAAGACTGTTTATACACCGCATATTAAGCAAGAAGTCAGTCGGTACACCGCATATTAAGCAAGAAGTCTGTTCATACACCGCATATTAAGCAAGAAGTCAGTCGGTACACCGCATATGAAGCACAGAAGTCTGTTCATACACCGCATATTAAGCAAAAAGTCAGTCGGTACACCGCATATAAAGCAAGAAGTCTGTTCATACACTGCATATTAAGCAAGAAGTCAGTCGGTACACCGCATATGAAGCACGAAGTCTGTTCATACACCGCATATTAAGCAAAAAGTCAGTCGGTACACCGCATATAAAGCAAGAAGTCTGTTCATATACCGCCTATGAAGCAAGAAGTCAGTATGTAGACCGCATATTAAGCAAGAAGTCTGTTTATACACCGCATATGAAGCAAGAAGAAAGTCGGTATACAGCATATAAAGCAAGAAGTCTGTTCATACACCGCATATTAAGCAAGAAATCAGTCGGTACACCGCATATTAAGCAAGAAGACTGTTTATACACCGCATATTAAGCAAGAAGTCAGTCGGTACACCGAATAAAAAGCAAGAAGTCTATTCATACACCGCATATTAAGCAAGAAGTACGTCGTTAGACCGCATATTAAGCAAGAAATCAGTCGGTACACCGCATATTAAGCAAGAAGACTGTTTATACACCGCATATTAAGCAAGAAGTCAGTCGGTACACCGAATAAAAAGCAAGAAGTCTATTCATACACCGCATATTAAGCAAGAAGTACGTCGTTAGACCGCATATTAAGCAAGAAGTCAGTCGGTACACCGAATAAAAAGCAAGAAGTCTATTCATACACCGCATATTAAGCAAGAAGTACGTCGTTAGACCGCATATTAAGCAAGAAGACTGTTTATACACCGCATATTAAGCAAGAAGTCAGTCGGTACACCGCATATAAAGCAAGAAGTCTGTTCATACACCGCATATGAAGCAAGAATGCAGTCGGTACCCTGCATATAAAGCAAGAAGTCTGTTCATACACTGCATATTAAGCAAGAAGTCTGTTTATACAGCGCATATAAAGCAAGAAGTCTGTTTATACAGCGCATATAAAGCAAGAAGTCAGTCGGTACACCGGATATAAAGCAAGAAGTCTGTACATGTACCGCATATGAAGCAAGAAGTAAGTCGGTACACCGCATATAAAGCAAGAAGTCTGTTCATACACCGCATATTAAGCAAGAAGTCAGTCGGTACACCGCATATTAAGCAAGAAGTCAGTCGGTACACCGCATATTAAGCAAGAAGTCAGTCGGTACTCCGCATATAAAGCAACAAGTCAGTCGGTACACCGCATATAAAGCAAGAAGTGAGTCAGTACACCGCATATGAAGCAAGAAGTCAGTTTGTACACAGCATATAAAGCAAGAAGTCAGTCGGTACACCGCATATAAAGCAAGAAGTCTGTTCATACACCGCATATTAAGCAAGAAGTCAGTCGGTACACCGAATAAAAAGCAAGAAGTCTATTCATACACCGCATATTAAGCAAGAAGTACGTCGTTAGACCGCATATTAAGCAAGAAGACTGTTTATACACCGCATATTAAGCAAGAAGTCAGTCGGTACACCGCATATAAAGCAAGAAGTCTGTTCATACACCGCATATGAAGCAAGAATTCAGTCGGTACCCTGCATATAAAGCAAGAAGTCTGTTCATACACTGCATATTAAGCAAGAAGTCAGTCGGTAAACCGCATATGAAGCAAGAAGTCAGCTGGTACACCGCATATTAAGCAAGAAGACTGTTTATACAGCGCATATAAAGCAAGAAGTCAGTCGGTACACCGCATATAAAGCAAGAAGTCTGTACATGTACGGCATATGAAGCAAGAAGTGAGTCGGTACACCGCATATAAAGCAAGAAGTCTGTTCATACACCGCATATTAAGCAAGAAGTCAGTCGGTACACCGCATATTAAGCAAGAAGTCAGTCGGTACTCCGCATATAAAGCAAGAAGTCAGTCGGTACACCGCATATAAAGCAAGAAGTGAGTCAGTACACCGCATATGAAGCAAGAAGTCAGTTGGTACACAGCATATAAAGCAAGAAGTCAGTCGGTACACCGCATATAAAGCAAGAAGTCTGTTCATACACCGCATATTAAGCAAGAGGTCAGTCGGTAGACGGCATATAAAGCAAGAAGTCTGTTTATACACTGCATATTAAGGAGGAAGTAAGTCAGTAGACCGCATATTAAGCAAGAAATCTGTTCATACACCGCATATTAAGAAAGAAGTCAGTAGGTAGACCGCATATTAAGAAAGAAGTCTGTTTACACACCGCATATTAAGCAAGAAGTCAGTCGGTACACCGCATATGAAGCTAGAAGTCTGTTCATACACCGCATATTAAGCAAGATGTCAGTAAGTAGACCGCATATTAAGCAAGAAGACTGTTTATACACCGCATATTAAGCAAGAAGTCAGTCGGTACAACGCATATAAAGCAAGAAGTCTGTTCATACACCGCATATGAAGCAAGAAGTAAGTCGGTATACCGCATATAAAGCAAGAAGTCTGTTCATACACCGCATATTAATCAAGAAGTCAGTCGGTACACCGCAACTGAAGCAAGAAGTCTGTTCATACACCGCATATAAAGCAAGAAGTCAGTCGGTACACCGAATAAAAAGCAAGAAGTCTGTTCATACACCGCATATTTAGCAAGAAGTACGTCGTTAGACAGCATATTAAGCAAGAAGTCTGTTCATACACCGCATATTAAACAAGAAGTCAGTCGGTACACCGCATATGAAGCAAGAAGTCAGTCGGTACACCGTATATGAAACAAGAAGTCAGTCGGTACACCGTATATAAAGCAAGAAGTCAGTCACTACACCGAATATAAAGCAAGAAGTCAGTTGGTACACAGCATATAAAGCAAGAATTAAGTGTGTACACAGCATATAAAGCAAGAAGTCACTCAGTACACCGCATATAAAGCAAGAAGTCTGTTCATACACCGCATATTAAGCAAGAAGTCAGTCGGTAGACCGCATATAAAGCAAGAAGTCTTTTCATACACCGCATATTAAGCAAGAAGTCAGTCAGTACACCGCATATGAAGCAAGAAGTCTGTTCATACACCGCATATTAAGCAAGAAGTCAGTCGGTACACCGCCTATAAAGAAAGAAGTCTGTTCATACATTGCATATTAAGCAAGAAGTCAGTCGGTACACCGCATATTAAGCAAGAAGTCAGTCGTTATACCGCATATTAAGCAAGAAGTCTGTGCATACACCGCATATTAAGCAAGAAGTCAGTCGGTACACCGCATATAAAGCAAGAAGTCAGTCGGTACACCGCATATAAAGCTAGAAGTTCTGTTCATACACCGCATATTAAGCAAGAAGTCCGTCGGTACACCGCATATAAAGGAAGAAGTCTGTACATACACCGTATAATAAGCAAGAAGTCAGTCGGTACACCGTATATAAAGACAGAAGTCTGTTCATACACCGCATATGAAGCAAGAAGTCAGTCGGTACACCGCATAAAAAGCAAGTAGTCTGTTCATACACCGCATATTAAGCAAGAAGTAAGTCGTTAGACCGCATATTAAGCAAGAAGTCTGTTCATACACTGCATATTAAGCAAGAAGTCAGTCGGTACACCGCATATGAAGCAAGAAGTCAGTCGGTACACCGCATATGAAGCAAGAAGTCAGTCGGTACACCGCATATGAAGCAAGAAGTCAGTCGGTACACCGCATATGAAGATAGAAGTCAGTCGGTACACCGCATATGAAGGAAGGAGTCAGTCAGTACACCGCATATCAAGCAAGAAGTCAGGTGGTACACAGCATATAAAGCAAGAAGTCACTCAGTACACCGCATATAAAGCAAGAAGTCTGTTAATACACCACATATTAAGCAAGAAGTAAGTCGGTACACCGCATATGAAGCAAGAAGTCAGTTGGTAGACTGCATATAAAGCAAGAAGTCTGTTCATACACCGCATATTAAGCAAGAAGTCAGTCGGTACACCGCATATAAAGCAAGAAGTTCTGTTCATACACCGCATATTAAGCAAGAAGCTAGTCGGTACAACGCATATAAAGCAAGAAGTAAGTCGGTACACCGCATATAAAGTAAGAAGTCTGTGCATACACCGCATATTAAAGAAAAAGTCAGTCGGTACACCGCATATTAAGCAAGAAGTCAGTCGGTATACCGCATATTAAGCAAGAAGTCTGTGCATACACTGCATATTAAGCAAGAAGTCAGTCGGTACACCGCATATAAAGCAAGAAGTCTGTTCATACACCGCATATGAAGCAAGAATTCAGTCGGTAAACCGCATATGAAGCAAGAAGTCAGCTGGTACACCGCATATTAAGCAAGAAGTCTGTTCATACACCGCATATAAAGCAAGAAGTCAGTCGGTACACCGCATATAAAGCAAGAAGTCTGTTCATACACCGCATATTAAGCAAGAAGTCAGTAGGTAGACCGCATATTAACCAAGAAGACTGTTTATACACCGCATATTAAGCAAAAAGTCAGTCGGTACACCGCATATTAAGCAAGAAGTCTGTTCATACACCGCATATTAAGCAAGAAGTCAGTCGGTACACTGCATATGAAGCACAGAAGTCTGTTCATACACCGCATATTAAGCATAAAGTCAGTCGGTACACCGCATATAAAGCAAGAAGTCTGTTCATATACCGCATATGAAGCAAGAAGTAAGTCGGTACACCGCATATAAAGCAAAAAGTCTGTTTATGATTGCATATTAAGCAAGACGTCAGTCGGTACACCGCATATAAAGCAAGAAGTCTGTTCATACACCGCATATTAAGCAAGAAGTCAGTCGGTAAACCGCATATAAAGCAAGAAGTCTGTTCATACACCGCATATTAAGCTAGAATACAGTCGGTACACCGCATATTAAGCAAGAAGTCTGTTCATACACCGCATATGAAGCAAGAAGTCAGTCGGTACACCGCATATAAAGCAAGAAGTCAGTCGGTACACCGAATATAAAGCAAGAAGTCAGTCAGTACATCGCATATAAAGCAAGAAGTCAGTTGGTACACAGCATATAAAGCAAGAAATCAGTCGGTACACCGCATATAAAGCAAGAAGTCTGTTCATACACCGCATATTAAGCAAGAAGTCAGTCGGTAGACCGCATATTAAGCAAGAAGTCTGTTAATACACCGCGTATTAAGAAAGAAGTCAGTCGATACACCGCATATGAAGCAAGAAGTCAGTCGGTACAACGCATATGAAGCAAGAAGTCTGTCGGTACACCGCATATGAAGCAAGAAGACAGTCGGTACACCGCATATGAAGCAAGAAGTCAGTCAGTACACCGCATATGAAGCAAGAAGTCAGGTGGTACACCGCATAAAAAGCAAGAAGTCCCTCAGTACACCGCATATAAAGCAAGAAGTCTGTTCATACACCGCATATTAAGCCAGAAGTAAGTCTGTATACCGCATATGAAGTAAGAAGTCAGTCGGTAGACCGCATATAAAGCAAGAAGTCTGTTCATACACCGCATATTAAGCAAGATGTCAGTCGGTACACCGCATATAAAGCAAGAAGTTCTGTTCATACACCGCATATTAAGCAAGAAGTCCGTCGGTACACCGCATATAAAGGAAGAAGTCTGTACATACACCGCATAATAAGCAAGAAGTCAGTCGGTACACCGCATATAACGAAAGAAGTCTGTTCATACACCGCATATGAAGCAAGAAGTAAGTCGATACACCGCATATAAAGCAAGAAGTCTGTTCATACACCGCATATTAAGCAAAAAGCTAGTCGGTACAACGAATATAAAGCAAGAAGTAAGTCGGTACACCGCATATAAAGTTAGAAGTCTGTTCATACATTGCATATTAAGCAAGAAGTCAGTCGGTACACCGCATATTAAGCAAGAAGTCTTTCGTTATACCGCATATTAAGCAAGAAGTATGTGCATACACCGCATATTAAGCAAGAAGTCAGTCGGTACACCGCATATAAAGCAAGAAGTCAGTCGGTACACCGCATATAAAGCTAGAAGTCTGTTCATACACCGCATATCAAGAAAGAAGTCAGTCGGTACAACGCATATAAAGCAAGAAGTAAGTCGGTACACCGCATATAAAGTAAGAAGTCTGTTCATACACCGCATATTAAGCAAGAAGTCAGTCGGTACACCGCATATTAAGCAAGAAGTCAGTCGGTACACTGCATATTAAGCAAGAAGTCTGTTCATACACAGCATATTAAGCTAGATGTCAGGCGGTACACCGCATAATAAGCAAGAAGTCTGTGCATACACCGTATATTAAGCAAGAAGTCAGTCGGTACACCGCATATAAAGCAAGAAGTCTGTTCATACACTGCATATGAAGCAAGAAGTCAGTCGGTACACCGCATATAAAGCAAGAAATCTGTTCATACACTGCATATTAAGCAAGAAGTCAGTCGGTAGACGGCATATGAAGCAAGAAGTCAGCCGGTACACCGCATATCAAGCAAGAAGTATGTTCATACACCGCATATGAAGCAAGAAGTCTGTTCATACACCGCATATTAAGCAAGAAGTCAGTATGTAGACCGCATATTAAGCAAGAAGTCTGTTCATACACTGCATATTAAGCAAGAAGTCAGTCGGTACACCGTATATAAAGCAAGAAGTCTGTGCATACACCGCATATTAAGCAAGAAGTCAGTCGGTACACCGCATATAAAGCAAGAAGTCTGTTCATACACCGCATATAAAGAAAGAAGTCTGTTCATACCATGCATATTAAGCAAGAAGTCAGTAGGTAGACCGCATATTAAGCAACAAAACTGTTTATACACCGCATATTAAGCAAGAAGTCAGTCGGTACACCGCATATTAAGCAAGAAGTCCGTCGGTACACCGCATATTAAGCAAGAAGTCTGTTCATACACTGCATATAAAGCAAGAAGTCAGTCGGTACACTGCATATGAAGCAAGAAGTCTGTTCAGACACAGCATATTAAGCAAAAAGTCAGTCGGTACACCGCATATAAAGCAAGAAGTCTGTTCATACACCGCATATGAAGCAAGAAGTCAGTCGGTAAACCGCATATAAAGCAAGAAGTCTGTTCATACACCGCATATTAAGCAAGAAGTCAGTCGGTACACCGCATATTAAGCAAGAAGTCTGTTCATACACCGCATATGAAGCAAGAAGTCAGTCGGTACACCGCATATAAAGCAAGAAGTCTCTGCATACACCGCATATTAAGCAAGAAGTCAGTCGGTACACCGCATATAAAGCAAGAAGTCTGTTCATACACTATATATTAAGCAAGAACTTAGTCCGTAGACCGCATATTAAGCAAGAAGTCTGTTCATACACCGCATATTAAGCAAGAAGTCAGTAGGTAGACCGCATATTAAGCAAGAAGTCTGTTTATACACCGCATATTAAGCAAGAAGTAAGTCGGTACACCGCATATAAAGCAAGAAGTCTGTTCATACACCGCATATTAATCAAGAAGTTAGTCGGTAGACTGCATATTCAGCAAGAAGACTGTTTATACACCGCATATTAAGCAAGAAGTCAGTCGGTACACCGCATATTAAGCAAGAAGTCTGTTCATACACCGCATATGAAGCAAGAAGTAAGTCGGTACACCGCATATAAAGCAAGAAGTCTGTTCATACACCGCATATTAAGCAAGAAGTCAGTCGGTACACCGCATATAAAGCAAGAAGTCTGTTCATACACTGCATATGAAGCAAGAAGTCAGTCGGTAGACATCATATGAAGCAAGAAGTCTGTTCATACACCGCCTATTAAGCAAGAAGTCAGTCAGTACACCGCATATGAAGCAAGAAGTCTGTTCATACACAGCATATTAAGCAAGAAGTAAGTCGTTAGACCGCATATTAAGCAAGAAGTCTATTCATACACCGCAAATAAAGCAAGAAGTCAGTCGGTACACCGCATATAAAGCAAGAAGTCTGTTCATACACTATATATTAAGCCAGAACTTAGTCCGTAGACCGCATATTAAGCAAGAAGTCTGTTCATACACCGCATATTAAGCAAGAAGTCAGTAGGTAGACCGCATATTAAGCAAGAAGTCTGTTTATACACCGCATATGAAGCAAGAAGTCAGTCGGTAGACCGCATATAAAGCAAGAAGTCTGTTCATACACTGCATATTAAGCAAGAAGTCAGTCGGTACACCGCATATAAAGGAAGAAGTCTGTACATACACCGCATATAAAGGAAGAAGTCAGTCGGTACACCGCATATAAAGAAAGAAGTCTGTTCATACACCCCATATGAAGCAAGAAGTAAGTCGGTACACCGCATATAAAGGAAGAAGTCTGTACATACACCGCATAATAAGCAAGAAGTCAGTCGGTACACCGCATATAAAGAAAGAAGTCTGTTCATACACCGCATATGAAGCAAGAAGTCAGTAGGTAGACCGCATATTAAGCAAGAAGACTGTTTATACACCGCATATTAAGCAAGAAGTCAGTCGGTACACCGCATATTAAGCAAGAAGTCTGTTCATACACCGCATATTAAGCAAAAAGTCAGTCGGTACACCGCATATAAAGCAAGAAGTCTGTTCATACACCGCATATGAAGCAAGAAGTATGTCAGTACACCGCATATGAAGCAAGAAGTCTGTTCATACACCGCATATTAAGCAAGAAGTCAGTAGGTAGACCGCATATTAAGCAAGAAGACTGTTTATACACCGCATATTAAGCAAGAAGTCAGTCGGTACACCGCATATTAAGCAAGAAGTCTGTTCATACACCGCATATTAAGCAAGAAGTCAGTCGGTACACCGCATATAAAGCAAGAAGTCTGTTCATACACCGCATATGAAGCAAGAAGTAAGTCGGTACACCGCATATAAAGCAAGAAGTCTGTTCATGACCCTATATTAAGCAAGAAGTCAGTCGGTACGCCGCATATGAAGCAAGAAGTCTGTTCATACACCGCCTATCAAGCAAGAAGGTAGTCGGTACACCGCATATGAAGCAAGAAGTCAGTCGGTACACCGCATATAAAGCAAGAAGTCTGTTCATACACCGCATATGAAGCAAGAAGTCAGTCGGTAAACCGCATATAAAGCAAGAAGTCTGTTCATACACCGCATATTAAGCAAGAAGTCAGTCGGTACACCGCATATTAAGCAAGAAGTCTGTTCATACACCGCATATGAAGAAAGAAGTCAGTCGGTACACCGCATATAAAGCAAGAAGTCTGTTCATACACCGCCTATCAAGCAAGAAGGTAGTCGGTAAACCGCATATGAAGCACGAATTCAGTCGGTACACCGCATATCAAGCAAGAAGTCTGTTCATACACCGCATATGAAGCAAGAAGTCAGTAGGTAGACCGCATATTTAGCAAGAAGACTGTTTATACACCGCATATTAAGCAAGAAGTCAGTCGGTACACCGCATATTAAGCAAGAAGTCTGTTCATACACTGCATATTAAGCAAGAAGTCAGTCGGTACACCGCATATGAAGTAAGAAGTCTGTTCATACACCGCATATTAAGCAAAAAGTCAGTCGGTACACCGCATATAAAGAAAGAAGTCTGTTCATACACCGCATATGAAGCAAGAAGTAAGTCGGTACACCGCATATAAAGCAAGGAGTCTGTTCATACACCGCATATGAAGCAAGAAGTCAGTCGGTACACTGCATATTAAGCAAGAAGTCTGTTCACACACCGCATATTAAGCTAGAAGTCAGTCGGTAGACCGCATATTAAGCAAGAAGTCTGTTCATACACCGCATATTAAGCAAGAAGTCAGTCGGTACATCGCATATTAAGCAAGAAGTCAGTCGGTACACCGCATATGAAGCAAGAAGTCTGTTCATACACCGCATATGAAGCAAGAAGTCAGTGGGTCGATCGTATATTTAGGTAGACGTCAGTCAATAGACCGTCTATTAAGTATACCGCATATAACGCAAGGAGTCAATTAGTAGACCCCATTTAAAGCAAGAGGTCTGTTCATACACTGCGTATGAAGAAGTCAGTCGGTAGACCGCATATTACAACAGAAGTTGGTCGCTAGACAGTATACTTAACAGGAAGCCTGTCAGTAGACAGCATACTTAGCAGGAAGTCTGTCGGTCGACCGTATATTAAGCTAGACGTCAGTCAATAGACCGTCTATTAAGATAGAAGTCAGTCGGTACACTGGTTATTAAGCAAGAAGTTAGTCGGTACACTGTTTATTAAGCAAGAAGTCCGTCGATACACCGCATGTTAAGCAAGAAGTCAGTCGATACACCACTTACTTAGCAGGAGGTTTGTCGGTAGACCACATATTAAGCAAGTAATCAGTTGGTAGACCCCATATTAAGCAAGAAGTCAGTCAGTAGACCGCATACTTAGCAGGAAGTTCGTCCGTACCGTAGACTACATATTAAGTAAGAAGTCACTAAGTACACCGCATATAAAGCAAGAAGTCGGTCGGTATACCGCCTATTCAGCAAGAAGTCAGTCAATACACCGCATATTAAGCTAGAAGTCAGTCGGAAGACCGCATATTAAGCAAGAGGTCAGTTTACACACACGATATAAAGAAAGAAGTCAGTCGGTACACTGCACATTAAGAAAATAGTCAGTCAGTACACGCATATAGAGCAAGAAGTCAGTTGGTACACCGCATATCAAGCAAGAAGTCAGTCGGTACACCACATATTAAGAAGAAAGTTCGTCGGTAGACCACATATTAAGCAAGAAGCAAGTCAGGCACCGCATAATAAGCAAGAAATCCGTCGATAACTCGCATAATAACAAGAAGTCCGTCGATACAAAGATATCAAGCAAGAAATCCGCACGTAGACAATATATTAGCAGGAAGTCTGTCGGTAGACCACATATGAAGCAAGTAGTCAGTTGGTAAACGCATATTAAGCATAAAGTCAGTCAGTAGACCACATATTAAGTAAGAAGTCAGTCGATACACCGCATATCAAGCAAGAAGTCAGTCGGTACCCTGCATATTAAGCCAGAAGTCAGCCGGTAGACCGTATATAAAGCAAGAAGCCCGTCGGTACGCCGCATATTAAGAAAGACGTCAGTTCGTAGACCACATACTAAGCAAGACGTCAGTCTGTACACCGCACATTAAGCAATAAGTCCGTCGATACACCGCCTATTAAGCAAGAAGGCAGTCGAAACCCTTCATGTTTAGCAAGACGTTAGTAGATACACCGCATATTAAAGTAAGACGTCTGTCGGTACATGACCTACTTAGCAAGATGTATATCAGTATGCCACATATAGACGTCAGTCGGTAGACAGTATATTAAGCAAGAAGTCAGTCGGTAGACTGCATATTAAGCAAGATGTCCGTTCATAAACTTGCTATTAAGCAAGAAGTCAGTCGATACACCGTATATTAAGAAAGAAGTTTGTCTGTAGACAGCATACTTAGTAGGAAGACTGTCGGTAGACCAAATAAATAGCAAGAAGTAAGTCGTTAGACTGCATATTAAGCAAAAAGTTAGTCGGTAAACCGCCTATAAACGAGAAGTTAGTCGGTAGATTGCATACTTAGCAGGAAGTCTTTCAGAAGACCAAATATTAAGCCAGAAGTCAGACGGTACACTGCATATTAAGCAAAAAGTCCGTCGGTAGAGCATATATTTCGCAGAAAGTCTGTCGATAGACCACATACTAAGCAGGAAGTCTGCTGGTACACCACATATTTAGCAAGAAGTCTGTAGGTAGACCACATATGAAGCAAGTAGTCAGTTGGTAAACCGCATATTAAGCAAGCAGTCAGTCAGTGCACCGCATATTAAGAAAGAAGCCAGTCGCTTGACCGCATATCACCCAAAAAGTCAGTCGGTAGATTGCATACTTAGCAGGAAGTCAGTCGATACACCGCATATTAAGCAGGAAGTTGATTTGTACACCGCCTATTAAGCAAGGAATCTGTCGGTAGACAGTATATTAAGCAAGAAGTCAGTCGGTAGACCGCATATGAAGTAATAAGTCAGTCGGTAGACCGCATATGAAGTAATAAGTCAGTCGGTAGACCGCATATGAAGTAATAAGTCAGTCGATACACCGCATATTAAGCAAGAAGTCTGTCAGTAGACCGCATACTTAGCAGGAAGTCTGGTGGTAGACCGCCTATTAAGCAAGAAGTCAGTCGGTACACCGCATATAAAGCAAGAGGTCCGTTGAAACACAGCATATAAAGCAAGAAGTCCGTCGATACACCGCATATGAAGCTAGAAGTTGGTCGGTAAACGGCTTATTAACCAAACGTCAGAATAATATGCAAGAAGTAAGTCGGTACACCGCATATTAAGCAAGAAGTCAGTCGATGCACCGCATATTAGACAGGATGTCAGTCGGTAAACAGCATATTAAGCAAGAAGTCAGTCGGTACACCGCAGATAAAGCAAGAAGTCAGTCGGTACACCGCAGATAAAGCAAGAAGTCAGTCGGTAAACCGCAGATAAAGCAAGAAGTCAGTCGGTACACCAAATATAAAGCAAGAAGTCAGTCGGTACACCAAATATAAAGCTAGAAGTCAGTCGGTAGACCGCATATATGCCAAGAAGTCAGTCGGTAGACTGCATATTAAGCAAGAAGTTAGTCTGTAGACCGCCTATTAAGCAAGTAGTCAGATGGTAGACCGCATATCAAGCTAGAAGTCAGTCGGTAGACCGCATATAAACCAGCAGTCAATCGGTAGATTGCATATAAACAAGCAGTCAGTCGGTAGATTGCATACTTAACTGAAAGTCTGTCGGTACACTGCATACTTAACTGAAAGTCTGTCGGTACACTGCATAATAAGCAAGAAGTTAGTCGGTACACCGCATATTAAGCAAGAAATCCGTCGAAAAAAACGCATATTAAGCAAGAAGTCCGTCGATACACCGCATATTAGACAGGATGTCAGTTGGTAAACCACATATGTAGCAAGAAGTCAGTCGGTACACCGCAGATAAAGCAAGAAGTCAGTCGGTACACCGCAGATAAAGCAAGAAGTCAGTCGGTACACCAAATATAAAGCAAGAAGTCAGTCTGGAGACAGCATATAAAGCAAGAAGTCAGTCGGTAGACCGCATATATGCCAAGAAGTCAGTCGGTACAGTGCATATTCGGGAAGAAGTCTGTCGATAAACAGCATATTAAGCAAAAAGTCAACTGATACACCGCATATTAA
The DNA here is from genome assembly GCA_963556195.1 of Sepiola atlantica. Taxonomy (NCBI): domain Eukaryota; kingdom Metazoa; phylum Mollusca; class Cephalopoda; order Sepiida; family Sepiolidae; genus Sepiola; species Sepiola atlantica. The sequence continues at coordinate 211,013,661 of OY744520.1, forward strand.
GCCAGAAGTTAGTCGGTTGACGGCATATAAAGCAAGAAGTCAGATGGTAGACGGCATATCAACTAAGAAGTCAGTCGGTAGATAGCATATTAAGCAAGAAGTCGATCGGGTCACCGCACAGTAAGCAAGAAGTCAGTCGGAACACCGCATATTAAGCAAGAAGGCAGTCGGAACACCGCATATTAAGCAAGAAGTCAGTCGGTAGACCGCATATTATGCCACTTTGTCAGTCGGTAGACAACATATTAAAGGAGAAGCCAGTCGGAAGACCGCATATTAAGCAAGAAATCCGTTCATAAACTTCATATTAAGAAAGAAGCAAGTTTATACACAGTATATTAAGCAAGAAGTTTGTCGGTAGACCGCCTATTAAGCAAGTAGTCAGACGGTAGACAGCATATCAAGCATAAAGTCAGTCTGTAAACCGCATATAAACAAGCAGTCAGTCGGTAGATTAAATACTACCGACTTACTACTTGCTTAATAGGCGGTCTACCGACTGACTTATTGTTTACAGCCTTACTTCTTAATATCTATGCGGTCAGTCGGTAGATTACATACTTCTTAATATCTATGCAGTCAGTCGGTAGATTACATACTTAGTAAGTAATCTACCGACTGACTGCTTGTTTATATGCGGTACACCGCATATTAAGCAAGAAGCTGGTTAGTACACCGCAAGAAGTCATTGTGTCCACATAATATAAAGAAAGAAGTCAGTCGTTATATTTCATACGTAGCAGGAAGTCTGTCGGTAGACCATATATTAAGCAAAATTCAGTTGGTAAACCGCATATTAAGCTAAAAGTCAGTCGATACACCGCATATTAAGCAAGAAGTCAGTCGGTACACTGCATATTAAGCAGGAAGTTCGTCGGTAGACAACATACTTGGCCGGTGGTCTGTCGGTAGACAAAATACTACGCCGGAAATTTGTAGGTAGACCACATACTTAGCAGAAAGTCCGTCGGTAGACAACATAATTAGCAGGAAATCTGTCGGTAGACCACATACTTAGCAGAGAGTCTGTCAGTAGACCACATGTTAAGCCAGTAGTCAGTTGGTAGACCGCATATTAAGCAAGAAGTGAGTCGGTAAACCGCATATTTAGCAAGAAGTTAGTCGGTACACCGCATATTCAGCAAGAAGTCAGTCGGTGCACCGCAATATAAAGCAAGAAGTCAGTCGGTACACCGCATATAATAAGAAAAAATTCTGTCTGTAGACCGTATATCATGCATGAAGTCAGTCGGTAGACAGCCTATTTAGCAAGACGTCAGTCGGTAAACCACATATAAAGCAAGAAGCCAATCGGTAGACCGTCTATTTAGAAAAGAAGTGCGTTTATCAAATTCATATTAAGCAAAAAGTCAGTCGATAAACCAAATATACAGTAAGAAGTCAGTCGGCAGCCGCATATTAAGCTAGAAAGTAGTCAGTAGACGGAATATAAAGCAAAATGTCAGTCGGTAGACCTCATATAAAGCAAGAAGTCAGTCGGTAGACCGCATATTAAACAAGAAGTCAGTCAGTAGACTGCATATTAAGCAAGAAGTCAGTCGGTAGACCTTATATTAAGCACGAAGTCAGTCGGTACACCGCATATTAAGAAAGAAGTCAGTCGGTACGCCACATATTCAGCATATAGTCAGTCAATACACCGCATATTAAGCAAGAAATCAGACGGTACACTGCATATTAAGCAATAAGTCCGTCGGTAGACAACATACTTAGCAGGAAGTCCGTCGGTAGACCACATACTTAGCAGGAAGTCCGTCGGTAGACCACATACTTAGCAGAAAGTCCGTCGGTAGACCACCTACTTAGCAGGAAGTCCGTCGGTAGACCACCTACTTAGCAGGAAGTCCGTCGGTAGACCACCTACTTAGCAGGAAGTCCGTCGGTAGACCACCTACTTAGCAGGAAGTCCGTCGGTAGACCACCTACTTAGCAGGAAGTCCGTCGGTAGACCACCTACTTAGCAGGAAGTCCGTCGGTAGACCACCTACTTAGCAGGAAGTCCGTCGGTAGACCACCTACTTAGCAGGAAGTCCGTCGGTAGACCACCTACTTAGCAGGAAGTCCGTCGGTAGACCACCTACTTAGCAGGAAGTCCGTCGGTAGACCACCTACTTAGCAGAAAGTCCGTCGGTAGACCACCTACTTAGCAGAAAGTCCGTCGGTAGACCACCTACTTAGCAGAAAGTCCGTCGGTAGACCACCTACTTAGCAGAAAGTCCGTCGGTAGACCACCTACTTAGCAGAAAGTCCGTCGGTAGACCACCTACTTAGCAGAAAGTCCGTCGGTAGACCACCTACTTAGCAGAAAGTCCGTCGGTAGACCACCTACTTAGCAGAAAGTCCGTCGGTAGACCACCTACTTAGCAGAAAGTCCGTCGGTAGACCACCTACTTAGCAGAAAGTCCGTCGGTAGACCACCTACTTAGCAGAAAGTCCGTCGGTAGACCACCTACTTAGCAGAAAGTCCGTCGGTAGACCACCTACTTAGCAGAAAGTCCGTCGGTAGACCACCTACTTAGCAGAAAGTCCGTCGGTAGACCACCTACTTAGCAGAAAAGTCCGTCGGTAGACCACCTACTTAGCAGAAAAGTCCGTCGGTAGACCACCTACTTAGCAGAAAAGTCCGTCGGTAGACCACCTACTTAGCAGAAAAGTCCGTCGGTAGACCACCTACTTAGCAGAAAAGTCCGTCGGTAGACCACCTACTTAGCAGAAAAGTCCGTCGGTAGACCACCTACTTAGCAGAAAAGTCCGTCGGTAGACCACCTACTTAGCAGAAAAGTCCGTCGGTAGACCACCTACTTAGCAGAAAAGTCCGTCGGTAGACCACCTACTTAGCAGAAAAGTCCGTCGGTAGACCACCTACTTAGCAGAAAAGTCCGTCGGTAGACCACCTACTTAGCAGAAAAGTCCGTCGGTAGACCACCTACTTAGCAGAAAAGTCCGTCGGTAGACCACCTACTTAGCAGAAAAGTCCGTCGGTAGACCACCTACTTAGCAGAAAAGTCCGTCGGTAGACCACCTACTTAGCAGAAAAGTCCGTCGGTAGACCACCTACTTAGCAGAAAAGTCCGTCGGTAGACCACCTACTTAGCAGAAAAGTCCGTCGGTAGACCACCTACTTAGCAGAAAAGTCCGTCGGTAGACCACCTACTTAGCAGAAAAGTCCGTCGGTAGACCACCTACTTAGCAGAAAAGTCCGTCGGTAGACCACCTACTTAGCAGAAAAGTCCGTCGGTAGACCACCTACTTAGCAGAAAAGTCCGTCGGTAGACCACCTACTTAGCAGAAAAGTCCGTCGGTAGACCACCTACTTAGCAGAAAAGTCCGTCGGTAGACCACCTACTTAGCAGAAAAGTCCGTCGGTAGACCACCTACTTAGCAGAAAAGTCCGTCGGTAGACCACCTACTTAGCAGAAAAGTCCGTCGGTAGACCACCTACTTAGCAGAAAAGTCCGTCGGTAGACCACCTACTTAGCAGAAAAGTCCGTCGGTAGACCACCTACTTAGCAGAAAAGTCCGTCGGTAGACCACCTACTTAGCAGAAAAGTCCGTCGGTAGACCACCTACTTAGCAGAAAAGTCCGTCGGTAGACCACCTACTTAGCAGAAAAGTCCGTCGGTAGACCACCTACTTAGCAGAAAAGTCCGTCGGTAGACCACCTACTTAGCAGAAAAGTCCGTCGGTAGACCACCTACTTAGCAGAAAAGTCCGTCGGTAGACCACCTACTTAGCAGAAAAGTCCGTCGGTAGACCACCTACTTAGCAGAAAAGTCCGTCGGTAGACCACCTACTTAGCAGAAAAGTCCGTCGGTAGACCACCTACTTAGCAGAAAAGTCCGTCGGTAGACCACCTACTTAGCAGAAAAGTCCGTCGGTAGACCACCTACTTAGCAGAAAAGTCCGTCGGTAGACCACCTACTTAGCAGAAAAGTCCGTCGGTAGACCACCTACTTAGCAGAAAAGTCCGTCGGTAGACCACCTACTTAGCAGAAAAGTCCGTCGGTAGACCACCTACTTAGCAGAAAAGTCCGTCGGTAGACCACCTACTTAGCAGAAAAGTCCGTCGGTAGACCACCTACTTAGCAGAAAAGTCCGTCGGTAGACCACCTACTTAGCAGAAAAGTCCGTCGGTAGACCACCTACTTAGCAGAAAAGTCCGTCGGTAGACCACCTACTTAGCAGAAAAGTCCGTCGGTAGACCACCTACTTAGCAGAAAAGTCCGTCGGTAGACCACCTACTTAGCAGAAAAGTCCGTCGGTAGACCACCTACTTAGCAGAAAAGTCCGTCGGTAGACCACCTACTTAGCAGAAAAGTCCGTCGGTAGACCACCTACTTAGCAGAAAAGTCCGTCGGTAGACCACCTACTTAGCAGAAAAGTCCGTCGGTAGACCACCTACTTAGCAGAAAAGTCCGTCGGTAGACCACCTACTTAGCAGAAAAGTCCGTCGGTAGACCACCTACTTAGCAGAAAAGTCCGTCGGTAGACCACCTACTTAGCAGAAAAGTCCGTCGGTAGACCACCTACTTAGCAGAAAAGTCCGTCGGTAGACCACCTACTTAGCAGAAAAGTCCGTCGGTAGACCACCTACTTAGCAGAAAAGTCCGTCGGTAGACCACCTACTTAGCAGAAAAGTCCGTCGGTAGACCACCTACTTAGCAGAAAAGTCCGTCGGTAGACCACCTACTTAGCAGAAAAGTCCGTCGGTAGACCACCTACTTAGCAGAAAAGTCCGTCGGTAGACCACCTACTTAGCAGAAAAGTCCGTCGGTAGACCACCTACTTAGCAGAAAAGTCCGTCGGTAGACCACCTACTTAGCAGAAAAGTCCGTCGGTAGACCACCTACTTAGCAGAAAGTCCGTCGGTAGACCACCTACTTAGCAGAAAAGTCCGTCGGTAGACCACCTACTTAGCAGAAAAGTCCGTCGGTAGACCACCTACTTAGCAGAAAAGTCCGTCGGTAGACCACCTACTTAGCAGAAAGTCCGTCGGTAGACCACCTACTTAGCAGGAAAGTCCGTCGGTAGACCACCTACTTAGCAGAAAGTCCGTCGGTAGACCACCTACTTAGCAGAAAGTCCGTCGGTAGACCACCTACTTAGCAGAAAGTCCGTCGGTAGACCACCTACTTAGCAGAAAGTCCGTCGGTAGACCACCTACTTAGCAGAAAGTCCGTCGGTAGACCACCTACTTAGCAGAAAGTCCGTCGGTAGACCACCTACTTAGCAGAAAGTCCGTCGGTAGACCACCTACTTAGCAGAAAGTCCGTCGGTAGACCACCTACTTAGCAGAAAGTCCGTCGGTAGACCACCTACTTAGCAGAAAGTCCGTCGGTAGACCACCTACTTAGCAGAAAGTCCGTCGGTAGACCACCTACTTAGCAGAAAGTCCGTCGGTAGACCACCTACTTAGCAGAAAGTCCGTCGGTAGACCACCTACTTAGCAGAAAGTCCGTCGGTAGACCACCTACTTAGCAGAAAGTCCGTCGGTAGACCACCTACTTAGCAGAAAGTCCGTCGGTAGACCACCTACTTAGCAGAAAGTCCGTCGGTAGACCACCTACTTAGCAGAAAGTCCGTCGGTAGACCACCTACTTAGCAGAAAGTCCGTCGGTAGACCACCTACTTAGCAGAAAGTCCGTCGGTAGACCACCTACTTAGCAGAAAGTCCGTCGGTAGACCACCTACTTAGCAGAAAGTCCGTCGGTAGACCACCTACTTAGCAGAAAGTCCGTCGGTAGACCACCTACTTAGCAGAAAGTCCGTCGGTAGACCACCTACTTAGCAGAAAGTCCGTCGGTAGACCACCTACTTAGCAGAAAGTCCGTCGGTAGACCACCTACTTAGCAGAAAGTCCGTCGGTAGACCACCTACTTAGCAGAAAGTCCGTCGGTAGACCACCTACTTAGCAGAAAGTCCGTCGGTAGACCACCTACTTAGCAGAAAGTCCGTCGGTAGACCACCTACTTAGCAGAAAGTCCGTCGGTAGACCACCTACTTAGCAGAAAGTCCGTCGGTAGACCACCTACTTAGCAGAAAGTCCGTCGGTAGACCACCTACTTAGCAGAAAGTCCGTCGGTAGACCACCTACTTAGCAGAAAGTCCGTCGGTAGACCACCTACTTAGCAGAAAGTCCGTCGGTAGACCACCTACTTAGCAGAAAGTCCGTCGGTAGACCACCTACTTAGCAGAAAGTCCGTCGGTAGACCACCTACTTAGCAGAAAGTCCGTCGGTAGACCACCTACTTAGCAGAAAGTCCGTCGGTAGACCACCTACTTAGCAGAAAGTCCGTCGGTAGACCACCTACTTAGCAGAAAGTCCGTCGGTAGACCACCTACTTAGCAGAAAGTCCGTCGGTAGACCACCTACTTAGCAGAAAGTCCGTCGGTAGACCACCTACTTAGCAGAAAGTCCGTCGGTAGACCACCTACTTAGCAGAAAGTCCGTCGGTAGACCACCTACTTAGCAGAAAGTCCGTCGGTAGACCACCTACTTAGCAGAAAGTCCGTCGGTAGACCACCTACTTAGCAGAAAGTCCGTCGGTAGACCACCTACTTAGCAGAAAGTCCGTCGGTAGACCACCTACTTAGCAGAAAGTCCGTCGGTAGACCACCTACTTAGCAGAAAGTCCGTCGGTAGACCACCTACTTAGCAGAAAGTCCGTCGGTAGACCACCTACTTAGCAGAAAGTCCGTCGGTAGACCACCTACTTAGCAGAAAGTCCGTCGGTAGACCACCTACTTAGCAGAAAGTCCGTCGGTAGACCACCTACTTAGCAGAAAGTCCGTCGGTAGACCACCTACTTAGCAGAAAGTCCGTCGGTAGACCACCTACTTAGCAGAAAGTCCGTCGGTAGACCACCTACTTAGCAGAAAGTCCGTCGGTAGACCACCTACTTAGCAGAAAGTCCGTCGGTAGACCACCTACTTAGCAGAAAGTCCGTCGGTAGACCACCTACTTAGCAGAAAGTCCGTCGGTAGACCACCTACTTAGCAGAAAGTCCGTCGGTAGACCACCTACTTAGCAGAAAGTCCGTCGGTAGACCACCTACTTAGCAGAAAGTCCGTCGGTAGACCACCTACTTAGCAGAAAGTCCGTCGGTAGACCACCTACTTAGCAGAAAGTCCGTCGGTAGACCACCTACTTAGCAGAAAGTCCGTCGGTAGACCACCTACTTAGCAGAAAGTCCGTCGGTAGACCACCTACTTAGCAGAAAGTCCGTCGGTAGACCACCTACTTAGCAGAAAGTCCGTCGGTAGACCACCTACTTAGCAGAAAGTCCGTCGGTAGACCACCTACTTAGCAGAAAGTCCGTCGGTAGACCACCTACTTAGCAGAAAGTCCGTCGGTAGACCACCTACTTAGCAGAAAGTCCGTCGGTAGACCACCTACTTAGCAGAAAGTCCGTCGGTAGACCACCTACTTAGCAGAAAGTCCGTCGGTAGACCACCTACTTAGCAGAAAGTCCGTCGGTCGACCACCTACTTAGCAGAAAGTCCGTCGGTAGACCACCTACTTAGCAGAAAGTCCGTCGGTAGACCACCTACTTAGCAGAAAGTCCGTCGGTAGACCACCTACTTAGCAGAAAGTCCGTCGGTAGACCACCTACTTAGCAGAAAGTCCGTCGGTAGACCACCTACTTAGCAGAAAGTCCGTCGGTAGACCACCTACTTAGCAGAAAGTCCGTCGGTAGACCACCTACTTAGCAGAAAGTCCGTCGGTAGACCACCTACTTAGCAGAAAGTCCGTCGGTAGACCACCTACTTAGCAGAAAGTCCGTCGGTAGACCACCTACTTAGCAGAAAGTCCGTCGGTAGACCACCTACTTAGCAGAAAGTCCGTCGGTAGACCACCTACTTAGCAGAAAGTCCGTCGGTAGACCACCTACTTAGCAGAAAGTCCGTCGGTAGACCACCTACTTAGCAGAAAGTCCGTCGGTAGACCACCTACTTAGCAGAAAGTCCGTCGGTAGACCACCTACTTAGCAGAAAGTCCGTCGGTAGACCACCTACTTAGCAGAAAGTCTGTCGGTAGACCACCTACTTAGCAGAAAGTCTGTCGGTAGACCACCTACTTAGCAGAAAGTCTGTCGGTAGACCACCTACTTAGCAGAAAGTCTGTCGGTAGACCACCTACTTAGCAGAAAGTCTGTCGGTAGACCACCTACTTAGCAGAAAGTCTGTCGGTAGACCACCTACTTAGCAGAAAGTCTGTCGGTAGACCACCTACTTAGCAGAAAGTCTGTCGGTAAGACCACCTACTTAGCAGAAAGTCTCTCGGTAGACCACCTACTTAGCAGAAAGTCTCTCGGTAGACCACCTACTTAGCAGAAAGTCTCTCGGTAGACCACCTACTTAGCAGAAAGTCTCTCGGTAGACCACCTACTTAGCAGAAAGTCTCTCGGTAGACCACCTACTTAGCAGAAAGTCTCTCGGTAGACCACCTACTTAGCAGAAAGTCTCTCGGTAGACCACCTACTTAGCAGAAAGTCTCTCGGTAGACCACCTACTTAGCAGAAAGTCTCTCGGTAGACCACCTACTTAGCAGAAAGTCTCTCGGTAGACCACCTACTTAGCAGAAAGTCTCTCGGTAGACCACCTACTTAGCAGAAAGTCTCTCGGTAGACCACCTACTTAGCAGAAAGTCTCTCGGTAGACCACCTACTTAGCAGAAAGTCTCTCGGTAGACCACCTACTTAGCAGAAAGTCTCTCGGTAGACCACCTACTTAGCAGAAAGTCTCTCGGTAGACCACCTACTTAGCAGAAAGTCTCTCGGTAGACCACCTACTTAGCAGAAAGTCTCTCGGTAGACCACCTACTTAGCAGAAAGTCTCTCGGTAGACCACCTACTTAGCAGAAAGTCTCTCGGTAGACCACCTACTTAGCAGAAAGTCTCTCGGTAGACCACCTACTTAGCAGAAAGTCTCTCGGTAGACCACCTACTTAGCAGAAAGTCTCTCGGTAGACCACCTACTTAGCAGAAAGTCTGTCGGTAGACCACCTACTTAGCAGAAAGTCTGTCGGTAGACCACCTACTTAGCAGAAAGTCTGTCGGTAGACCACCTACTTAGCAGAAAGTCTGTCGGTAGACCACCTACTTAGCAGAAAGTCTGTCGGTAGACCACCTACTTAGCAGAAAGTCTGTCGGTAGACCACCTACTTAGCAGAAAGTCTGTCGGTAGACCACCTACTTAGCAGAAAGTCTGTCGGTAGACCACCTACTTAGCAGAAAGTCTGTCGGTAGACCACCTACTTAGCAGAAAGTCTGTCGGTAGACCACCTACTTAGCAGAAAGTCTGTCGGTAGACCACCTACTTAGCAGAAAGTCTGTCGGTAGACCACCTACTTAGCAGAAAGTCTGTCGGTAGACCACCTACTTAGCAGAAAGTCTGTCGGTAGACCACCTACTTAGCAGAAAGTCTGTCGGTAGACCACCTACTTAGCAGAAAGTCTGTCGGTAGACCACCTACTTAGCAGAAAGTCTGTCGGTAGACCACCTACTTAGCAGAAAGTCTGTCGGTAGACCACCTACTTAGCAGAAAGTCTGTCGGTAGACCACCTACTTAGCAGAAAGTCTGTCGGTAGACCACCTACTTAGCAGAAAGTCTGTCGGTAGACCACCTACTTAGCAGAAAGTCTGTCGGTAGACCACCTACTTAGCAGAAAGTCTGTCGGTAGACCACCTACTTAGCAGAAAGTCTGTCGGTAGACCACCTACTTAGCAGAAAGTCTGTCGGTAGACCACCTACTTAGCAGAAAGTCTGTCGGTAGACCACCTACTTAGCAGAAAGTCTGTCGGTAGACCACCTACTTAGCAGAAAGTCTGTCGGTAGACCACCTACTTAGCAGAAAGTCTGTCGGTAGACCACCTACTTAGCAGAAAGTCTGTCGGTAGACCACCTACTTAGCAGAAAGTCTGTCGGTAGACCACCTACTTAGCAGAAAGTCTGTCGGTAGACCACCTACTTAGCAGAAAGTCTGTCGGTAGACCACCTACTTAGCAGAAAGTCTGTCGGTAGACCACCTACTTAGCAGAAAGTCTGTCGGTAGACCACCTACTTAGCAGAAAGTCTGTCGGTAGACCACCTACTTAGCAGAAAGTCTGTCGGTAGACCACCTACTTAGCAGAAAGTCTGTCGGTAGACCACCTACTTAGCAGAAAGTCTGTCGGTAGACCACCTACTTAGCAGAAAGTCTGTCGGTAGACCACCTACTTAGCAGAAAGTCTGTCGGTAGACCACCTACTTAGCAGAAAGTCTGTCGGTAGACCACCTACTTAGCAGAAAGTCTGTCGGTAGACCACCTACTTAGCAGAAAGTCTGTCGGTAGACCACCTACTTAGCAGAAAGTCTGTCGGTAGACCACCTACTTAGCAGAAAGTCTGTCGGTAGACCACCTACTTAGCAGAAAGTCTGTCGGTAGACCACCTACTTAGCAGAAAGTCTGTCGGTAGACCACCTACTTAGCAGAAAGTCTGTCGGTAGACCACCTACTTAGTAGAAAGTCTGTCGGTAGACCACCTACTTAGTAGAAAGTCTGTCGGTAGACCACCTACTTAGTAGAAAGTCTGTCGGTAGACCACCTACTTAGCAGAAAGTCTGTCGGTAGACCACCTACTTAGTAGAAAGTCTGTCGGTAGACCACCTACTTAGCAGAAAGTCTGTCGGTAGACCACCTACTTAGCAGAAAGTCTGTCGGTAGACCACCTACTTAGCAGAAAGTCTGTCGGTAGACCACCTACTTAGCAGAAAAGTCTGTCGGTAGACCACCTACTTAGTAGAAAGTCTGTCGGTAGACCACCTACTTAGTAGAAAGTCTGTCGGTAGACCACCTACTTAGTAGAAAGTCTGTCGGTAGACCACCTACTTAGTAGAAAGTCTGTCGGTAGACCACCTACTTAGCAGAAAGTCTGTCGGTAGACCACCTACTTAGCAGAAAGTCTGTCGGTAGACCACCTACTTAGTAGAAAGTCTGTCGGTAGACCACCTACTTAGTAGAAAGTCTGTCGGTAGACCACCTACTTAGCAGAAAGTCTGTCGGTAGACCACCTACTTAGCAGAAAGTCTGTCGGTAGACCACCTACTTAGCAGAAAGTCTGTCGGTAGACCACCTACTTAGCAGAAAGTCTGTCGGTAGACCACCTACTTAGCAGAAAGTCTGTCGGTAGACCACCTACTTAGCAGAAAGTCTGTCGGTAGACCACCTACTTAGCAGAAAGTCTGTCGGTAGACCACCTACTTAGCAGAAAGTCTCTCGGTAGACCACCTACTTAGCAGAAAGTCTCTCGGTAGACCACCTACTTAGCAGAAAGTCTCTCGGTAGACCACCTACTTAGCAGAAAGTCTCTCGGTAGACCACCTACTTAGCAGAAAGTCTCTCGGTAGACCACCTACTTAGCAGAAAGTCTCTCGGTAGACCACCTACTTAGCAGAAAGTCTGTCGGTAGACCACCTACTTAGCAGAAAGTCTCTCGGTAGACCACCTACTTAGCAGAAAGTCTCTCGGTAGACCACCTACTTAGCAGAAAGTCTCTCGGTAGACCACCTACTTAGCAGAAAGTCTGTCGGTAGACCACCTACTTAGCAGAAGTCTGTCGGTAGACCACCTACTTAGCAGAAAGTCTCTCGGTAGACCACCTACTTAGCAGAAAGTCTCTCGGTAGACCACCTACTTAGCAGAAAGTCTGTCGGTAGACCACCTACTTAGCAGAAAGTCTGTCGGTAGACCACCTACTTAGCAGAAAGTCTGTCGGTAGACCACCTACTTAGCAGAAAGTCTGTCGGTAGACCACCTACTTAGCAGAAAGTCTGTCGGTAGACCACCTACTTAGCAGAAAGTCTGTCGGTAGACCACCTACTTAGCAGAAAGTCTGTCGGTAGACCACCTACTTAGCAGAAAGTCTGTCGGTAGACCACCTACTTAGCAGAAAGTCTGTCGGTAGACCACCTACTTAGCAGAAAGTCTGTCGGTAGACCACCTACTTAGCAGAAAGTCTGTCGGTAGACCACCTACTTAGCAGAAAGTCTGTCGGTAGACCACCTACTTAGCAGAAAGTCTGTCGGTAGACCACCTACTTAGCAGAAAGTCTGTCGGTAGACCACCTACTTAGCAGAAAGTCTGTCGGTAGACCACCTACTTAGCAGAAAGTCTGTCGGTAGACCACCTACTTAGCAGAAAGTCTGTCGGTAGACCACCTACTTAGCAGAAAGTCTGTCGGTAGACCACCTACTTAGCAGAAAGTCTGTCGGTAGACCACCTACTTAGCAGAAAGTCTGTCGGTAGACCACCTACTTAGCAGAAAGTCTGTCGGTAGACCACCTACTTAGCAGAAAGTCTGTCGGTAGACCACCTACTTAGCAGAAAGTCTGTCGGTAGACCACCTACTTAGCAGAAAGTCTGTCGGTAGACCACCTACTTAGCAGAAAGTCTGTCGGTAGACCACCTACTTAGCAGAAAGTCTGTCGGTAGACCACCTACTTAGCAGAAAGTCTGTCGGTAGACCACCTACTTAGCAGAAAGTCTGTCGGTAGACCACCTACTTAGCAGAAAGTCTGTCGGTAGACCACCTACTTAGCAGAAAGTCTGTCGGTAGACCACCTACTTAGCAGAAAGTCTGTCGGTAGACCACCTACTTAGCAGAAAGTCTGTCGGTAGACCACCTACTTAGCAGAAAGTCTGTCGGTAGACCACCTACTTAGCAGAAGTTCTGTCGGTAGACCACCTACTTAGCAGAAAGTCTGTCGAGTACTGACCACCTACTGTACACCTACTTAGCAGAAAGTCTGTCGGGTAACCACCTACTAAGCAGAAAGTCCAGTCGGTAGACCTAACTACTAGCTGAAAGTCTGTC
>OY744520.1:211026735-211249235 GCA_963556195.1 Sepiola atlantica
AGAAAGTCTGTCGGTAGACCACCTACTTAGCAGAAAGTCTGTCGGTAGACCACCTACTTAGCAGAAAGTCTGTCGGTAGTACTTAGCAGTATCGGTATAAGTCTGTCGGTAGACCACCTACTTAGCAGAAAGTCTGTCGGTAGACCACCTACTTAGCAGAAAGTCTGTCGGTAGACCACCTACTTAGCAGAAAGTCTGTCGGTAGACCACCTACTTAGCAGAAAGTCTGTCGGTAGACCACCTACTTAGCAGAAAGTCTGTCGGTAGACCACCTACTTAGCAGAAAGTCTGTCGGTAGACCACCTACTTAGCAGAAAGTCTGTCGGTAGACCACCTACTTAGTAGAAAGTCTGTCGGTAGACCACCTACTTAGTAGAAAGTCTGTCGGTAGACCACCTACTTAGTAGAAAGTCTGTCGGTAGACCACCTACTTAGTAGAAAGTCTGTCGGTAGACCACCTACTTAGTAGAAAGTCTGTCGGTAGACCACCTACTTAGTAGAAAGTCTGTCGGTAGACCACCTACTTAGTAGAAAGTCTGTCGGTAGACCACCTACTTAGCAGAAAGTCTGTCGGTAGACCACCTACTTAGCAGAAAGTCTGTCGGTAGACCACCTACTTAGCAGAAAGTCTGTCGGTAGACCACCTACTTAGCAGAAAGTCTGTCGGTAGACCACCTACTTAGCAGAAAGTCTGTCGGTAGACCACCTACTTAGTAGAAAGTCTGTCGGTAGACCACCTACTTAGTAGAAAGTCTGTCGGTAGACCACCTACTTAGTAGAAAGTCTGTCGGTAGACCACCTACTTAGTAGAAAGTCTGTCGGTAGACCACCTACTTAGTAGAAAGTCTGTCGGTAGACCACCTACTTAGTAGAAAGTCTGTCGGTAGACCACCTACTTAGTAGAAAGTCTGTCGGTAGACCACCTACTTAGTAGAAAGTCTGTCGGTAGACCACCTACTTAGTAGAAAGTCTGTCGGTAGACCACCTACTTAGTAGAAAGTCTGTCGGTAGACCACCTACTTAGTAGAAAGTCTGTCGGTAGACCACCTACTTAGTAGAAAGTCTGTCGGTAGACCACCTACTTAGTAGAAAGTCTGTCGGTAGACCACCTACTTAGTAGAAAGTCTGTCGGTAGACCACCTACTTAGTAGAAAGTCTGTCGGTAGACCACCTACTTAGTAGAAAGTCTGTCGGTAGACCACCTACTTAGTAGAAAGTCTGTCGGTAGACCACCTACTTAGTAGAAAGTCTGTCGGTAGACCACCTACTTAGTAGAAAGTCTGTCGGTAGACCACCTACTTAGTAGAAAGTCTGTCGGTAGACCACCTACTTAGTAGAAAGTCTGTCGGTAGACCACCTACTTAGTAGAAAGTCTGTCGGTAGACCACCTACTTAGTAGAAAGTCTGTCGGTAGACCACCTACTTAGTAGAAAGTCTGTCGGTAGACCACCTACTTAGTAGAAAGTCTGTCGGTAGACCACCTACTTAGTAGAAAGTCTGTCGGTAGACCACCTACTTAGTAGAAAGTCTGTCGGTAGACCACCTACTTAGTAGAAAGTCTGTCGGTAGACCACCTACTTAGTAGAAAGTCTGTCGGTAGACCACCTACTTAGTAGAAAGTCTGTCGGTAGACCACCTAATTTTGAGAAAGTCTGTCGGTAGACCACCTACTTAGTAGAAAGTCTGTCGGTAGACCACCTACTTAGTAGAAAGTCTGTCGGTAGACCACATACTCAGCAGAAAGTCTGTCGGTAGACGACATAAATCGCAAGATGTAAGTCGGTAGACCGCATATTAAGCAGTAAGAAAGTTGGTAGACCGCCTAATAAGCAAGACGTCAGTCGGTAAACCACATATTAAGCTATAAGTCCGTCGGTACCCCGCTTATTAAGAAAGTAGTCCGTTCATAAACTTAATATTTAGCAAGAAGTCAGTCGATACACCAAACATAAAGAAAGTAGTCTGTCGGTAGACCACACATTACGCAAGAAGTCAGTCGGTAAATTACATATTAAGCAAGAAGTCCGTCGTTAGACCACATACTTAGCAGGAAGTCAGTCGTTAGACCACATACTTAGTAGGAAGTCTGTCGGTAGACTACATATAGAGCAAGTAGTAAGTTGGTAAACCGCATATTAAGCAAGAAGTTAGTCAGTAGACCACATATTAAGTAAGAAGTCAGTCGATAGACCGCATATTAAGCAAGAAGTCGGTCGGTACACTTCATATTTAGCAATAAGTCATTAGGTAAACTGCATATTAAGAAAGAATTCAGTCGCTTGACCGCCTATCAAAAAAAAGTCAGTCATACTTAGCAGGAAATCTGTCGGTAGACCACATATTAAGCATGAAGTCAGGCGGTACACCGCATATTAAGCAAGAAGTCAGTCGGTACACCGCATATTAAGCAAGATGTCAGTCGGTACACCGCATATTAAAGCAACAAGTTTGTCAGTACACCACATACTTAGCAAGAAGTATGTCGGTAGACCACATATTAAGCAAGAAGTCAGTCGGTAGACAACATATTAAGCTAGAAGTCAGTCGGTAGACCGCATATGAAGCAAAGAAGTCAGTCGATACACACATATCAAGCAAGAAGTTTGTCGGTAGACAGCATACTTGGCAGTAAGTCTGTCGGTAGACCACATAAATAGCAAAGAAGTCAGTCATTTGCCTGAATATTAAGCAAGTAGTCAGACGGTAGACCGCATATTAAGCAATAAGTCAGCCGGTAGACCGCATATTAAACAAATAGTCAGACGGTAGACCGCATATTAAGCAAGATATCAGTCGATACACTGCATATTTAGCAAGAAGTCAATCGGTACACTGTATATAAACAAGAGGTAAGTCAGTAGATTGCATACTTAGCAGGAAGTCTGTCGGTAGACCACATATTAAGAAAGAAGTCAGTCGGTACATTGCATATTAAGAAAGAAGTCCGTCGGAACACCGCCTATTCAGCAAGTAGCTAGTGTGTACACATCATATAAAGCAAGTAGTCAGTCGGTAGACTGCATATTAAGTAAAACTTCCGTCGGTAGACAGTATATTAAGCAAGAAGTCTGTCGATACACGGCATATTAAGCAAAAAGTCAGTTTGTCAACCGAATATTAATAAGAAGTCAGTCGATACACAGCATGTTAAGCAAAAATCAGTCGGTACACCACATATTAAGCAAGAAGTCAGTCGGTAGACTGCATATTAAGAAAAAGGAGTGAGTCGGTAGACAGCATATTTAGCAAGAAGTTAGACGGTAGACCGCATATCAAGCAAGAAGTCAGTCGGTAGACCGCATATCAAGCAAGAAGTCAATCGGTAGACCGCATATTTAGCAAGAAGTCAGTCGGTAGACTGCATATAAACAGGCAGTCAGTCGGTAGATTACATACTCAGCAGGAAGTCTGTCGGTACACCGCATATTAAGCAAGAAGTCAGTCAGTACACAGTCTATTCAGCAAGAAGTCAGTGTGTACACATAATATAAAGCAAGAAGTCAGTCGGTAGATTGAATACGTAGCAGTCCGTAGACAACATATTTAGCTAGATTCAGTCGGTAAACCGCACATTAAGCTAGAAGACAGTCGGAACACCGCATATTGAGCAAGAAGTCAGTTGGTAAACCACCTATTAAGCCAGAAGTCAGTCGATACACTGCATATTAAGCAAGAAGTCTATCGGTACACTGCATATTAAGCACGAAGTCAGTCGGTACACCGCATATTAAGCAAGAAGTCACTCAGTACACTGCATATTAAGCAGGAAGTAAGTCGGTACACTACATATAATAAGAAAAAAGTCTGTCTGTAGACCGTATATCATGCATGAAGTCAGTCGGTAAACAGCCTATTTAGCAAGACGTAAGTCGGTATACCACATATAAAGCAAGAAGTCAATCGGTAGACCACATATAAAGCAAGAAGTTTATCGGTAGACCGCCTATTAAGAAAGAAGTGCGTTCATCAACTTCATATTAAGCAAAAAGTCAGTCGATAAACCAAATATACAGACCGCTTATTAAGAAAGTAGTCGGTTCATCAACTTAATATTAAGCAAGAAGTCAGTCGATACACCAAACATAAAGCAAGTAGTAAGTCAGTAGACCACATATAAAGCAAAAAGTCTGTCAGTAGACCACACATTAAGCAAGAAGTCAGTCGGTAAATCACATATTAAGCAAGAAGTCAGTCGGTAGACTGCACACTGAGCAAGAAGTCAATCGGTACACTGCATATTAAGCAAAAAGTAAGTCAGTACTCTGCCTATTAAGCAAGAAGTCAGTCGGTAGACAACATACTTAGCAGGAAGCCCGCTGGTAGACCACATACTTAGCAAGAAGTCCGTCGGTAGACCACATACTTAGCAGGAAGTCCGTCGGTAGACCACATACTTAGCAGGAAGTCCGTCGGTAGACCACATATTTAGCAGGAAGTCCGTCGGTAGACCACATACTTAGCAGGAAGTCCGTCGGTAGACCACATACTTAGCAGGAAGTCCGTCGGTAGACCACATACTTAGCAGAAAGTCCGTCGGTAGACCACATACTTAGCAGGAAGTCCGTCGTTAGACCACATACTTAGCCGGAAGTTTGTCGGTAGACTACATATGAAGCAAGTAGTCAGTTGGTAAACCGCATATTAAGCAAGAAGTCAGTAAGTAGACCACATATTAAGTAAGAAGTCAGTCGATAGACCGCATATTAAGCAAGAAGTGGGTCGGTACACTGCATATTAAGCAAGATGTCAGGCGGTACAGCGCATATTAAGCAAGAAGTCAGTCGGTACACCGCATATTAAGCAAGATGTCAGTAGGTACACCGCATATTAAGCAAGAAGTCAATCAGTAGAGCACTAATATAGCAAAATGTCAGTCTGTAAACCGCATACAATACAAGAAGTCTGTCGGTAGACCGTATATTAAGCAGGAAGTCAGTAGTTAGACTGTATATAAAGTAATAAGTCAGTCGATATACTGCATATTAAGCAAGAAGGTTGTCGGTAGACCGCATATTAAGCAAGAAGTCAGTCGGTAGACCGCCTATTAAGTAAGATGTCAGTCAGTACATCGAATATTAAGCCAGAAGTCCGTAGATACACAGCATATTAGGCAAGAAATCTTCTGGTAGACCACATACTTTACATGAAGTCTGTCGGTAGACTACATATTTAGCAAGAAATCAGTCGGTAGACCGCATATTAAGCAAGAAGTCAGTGATACACAGCATATTAAGCAAGAAGTCTCTCAGTAGAGCACATATTTAGCAAAATTTCAGTCGGTAAACCGCATATAAAGCAAGAAGTCAGATGGTAGACCGCATAGAAGCAAGAAGACTGTTGGTAGACCGCATAATAAGCAAGTAGACTGTCGGTAGACCGCATAATAAGCAAGAAAACTTTCGGTAGACCGCATAATAAGTAAGAAGTCAGTCGATACACCGCATATTAAGCAAGAAGTCTGTCGGTAGACCACATACTTTGCACAAAGTTTGTCGGTAGACCACATATTTAGCAAGAAGTCAGTCGGTAGACCGCATATAAAGCAAGAAGTCAGTCGATACACCGCGTATTAAGCATGAAGTCAGTCGATACACCGCATATTAAGCAAGAAGTCTGCTGGTAGACCACATACTTAGCAGGAAGCTGGTCGCTTGATTACATATGAAGCAAGAAGTCTGTTAATACATCGCATATCAAGCAAGAAGTCAGTCGATACACCACATATTAAGCAAGAAGTCGTTCGAAAAAGTTAGACATGAACGCGCGTATGTCATCAGCAGGCTTCTCCGAAAATAAATAAGTAAACATATATATATATATATATATATATATATACACATACATGCACACATACACACTAAGAGAATCCTAGCCCTAGGTCAGGTAAAACTAATTCTCCGAGCAGAAAAGTTGTGCACCATGTTAATGTCCACTTACAGAGATTAAAATCAAGATATAATAATATTAAACCTCATGTCTAGAGTCCTTGTTCCAATTTATATCTAAATAAATTATATTCTCAATTCTAGTAAACATTTAAAATTCAAGGCTTAAGGGATCTCAATAAATGTAAATTCAAGGAAACTTGCTTAATTAGTGTCTAATAACTATGAATTAAATTTAATGCTTATCTCAAATATTTGAATTTTCACATTGGAGGTTGTGACCATATTATGCCCCCTAAAAATCCTTAAAAAAACTCAAAAGAACTGAAATTTCTAAAATATTTATTAATTGACATCTAATAAGTATAGTTAAAATTTCACATAAAATCAGAGGTATCTGAATTTTCACCAAGGGCTTGCACCCCCTTTTTACCCTCTTTGCATGAAACTAAATGTAGCCCACATTACAATCCCTCACGCCTAGTAGCTATGTTCCAAAATTCATAATGATTGGTTAATTAGTTAAGGAGTGAATTGTGTACATTTAAAAAATATTTTAAACCTTAAACAAGAAACATTGTCACTGAACCGTAAGGGGCTATTGTTATATGAGTCAGGGCTATTTTTAGGGGACAGCCTTAGGTAGGAGCTGAATAGCAAGATTCTTTTTTACATTGCATTTAAACTTCTGTACGTTTGTATGATTAGGGAAACAGAGAGCAGAGAGGGGATTCCAAAGGCAATCGATCAGCAGAAAGAATCTATCAGAATAGAAAATCCAGGCAAATCTATAGTGAAAGGGTGAGATTTTGCTGTTAGATGAGTCAGTCAGGAGTATTTACGTTGGGGGATACAAATGCAGTGAGTTCATAAGAGCATATTCTGTGGAAGTACTTGTAAAACAGGTACTGCTGCGATGTGCCAGACGCTGGAGCTTAGCAGACAGTGCGGAATCTATTAGGTTACAAACTCTTCTTTTTTTTTTTACACTGTCCAAGAGGAGGATTTTGTTTGGTGCACCAGCCCAGATGTGGGGCAACAATACTCCATGCATTCAGCATCTTCTTGGCCTTTTGGCTAAGATCAAAGTGTAGTATCTGTTCCGATGGATACTACACCCCATACTGGTGTTGTCTTGGCCTTCGGGTCTTGATTTACGCCAGTCAATGGGTCTGTCCTGTGCAGTTCTAGGAGGTCCACCTTCCCAGGCTTTGCCTCCCCTCTTTGGGGAGGAGTAAGTTTATTGCTTACTGCCTGAGGCGCCCCTACCGGGGAATGCCGGCGGGGCTGCCCAGGCAATTTTTAAACCCCACTTTCTTGACCCGACCTTGGGTCACATCTTACTTGTGGGAGTAAGATAAAAACTGGCCTTGTGCCTTACTCCTGGAGAGGAGTAAATCAATACTCCATGCACGGGCGAATGGTGGCTATGTAGCGATATAAGATACTGCCAGATGTAAGGAGTTTTCTAGCCGGATAAAGGGTAAGGTAAGATATTGCTTAATGGCACATCAACCTTAAGGGTCATTTCATGACATGAATGTAGAAGGAAATATCCTTCATTAGAGTCTTAAGTCAGTGGGTCATTTATAGTCATTAGTTAAGAGCTTTGGTATTTTGAATTGTTCTCATTTTGGTGAAGGTTTTTATGCTTCAAGTTTTTTATGTCTTCAACTGTTTAATCATGGTTTTTTGTTTGGTTGTTTTTGTTTCATGGCATATCGACCCCTTTTGGGTCATTCAATGCCGAATCTAGTCATTTTGGCAACGGTTTCCATGCTTCAAGTTCTTTATATGTTCAAGCATCCATTCACGATAAAGGGAGCTTACCTTCTTTGCAGCAGACTTTGTACCATATTCTATGTACTGATTTCAGTTCATGTTTCTTGAGAATGTCAGTCCAACGCGTTTGAATGTTGGATTCCCGGGACGGTGGTTATCAGCCATAACAATCGGTGGTTGGAAAGGTTTCTTGTAGTGTTTTTATGGAGACGATCTTTAGCATTAAACATATACACATACCTAACTTTATTTAGATAGAGATATGTAAATTATTCATATGGCGACTGCTTGCTAGGAGAAGATACTCTAACACGTGGTCATTACACAAACGTATAAAGTGATATATCAAATATTCTTATTTTACAGTATAACAAAAAATATTTTAATTTTTTTTTAAAAGATGAGTGTGAGAGATTATAGATTTCAGTGTTCGGATTGATTTCCTCATCTTGGCTGCCATGTTCACAACGTTTCGCCCGTTCTGCTCTCCGGGCTTCATCAGGTGTCCTTCATCGAACTCGGGGACCATCTGTCTCGACTTTCAAACCCAATCCCTTCATTGTCACGGGTGTGAAAGTAACAGTCAGCGACAGCAGCAATACGGCGATAAGCAGCAGCAGAACTTAAAACAACGGAGAATTAACGAGTGTGTCCCGGATCCAGAAAATAGAATCCGAGCGTGGTACCCCCGTGACGTTGTGAGCATGGCAGCCAAGATGAGGAAGTCAGTCCGAACACTGAAATCCTAATCTCAGAAATAAAGACGAGTGTGAGAGAGTTAAGAGATTGTTTTTTTCATAGTTCACTCCCAAACAAGGCAAGTTGTAGATATAAGGGGCTTCTGAGTATTAGGATGAAAGTTTTGTGAGTCATCCTAAATAGGGATCTGTGCAGCAAGATGCTTGTTCACATTAGTTTAAATTTCTGCATGTCAGTACTGTCAGGGAAACAGGGAGCAGTGAGAGAGTTCCAAAGGCCGGCAGCTCGAGGAAAGAAGCTATTGGAGTAGAAGGCTCTCTGGCATCTTGGGACCTCCACAGTGAATGGATGGGATTTAGCTGATTGTCGGGTTGGTCGAGTGTATTTACATCAAGGAGACATAAGAGCAGCAAGTTAATTGGAGTACATTCCATTGAAGTACTTGTTAAACAAGCACAAGGATGCCATGTTGTGACGATGAGGCAGGGGCTAGGGCTTGGTGAATAGTGAGGAACCTATTAAATTAGCGACTCTTTTTTGGACCTTGTCTAAGAGAGAGAGACTAGTGGATGGTGCACTAGCCCAGATGTGACAACAATACTCCATACATGAGCGGTTGGTGGCTTTGTAGAGATATAGGACACTGTCAGGTGTGAGAAGTTTACTAGCACGATAGAGGGACCCTACTTTCTTTGCAACAGCGTTGGCAATGTCTTCTATGTATTTGTTTAAATTCATGTTACCTGTGTATGTTAGGCTGGGGAGTTTGAACGTTGAACTCTCAGGTAGGGTGTTATTTGCCATTGCAATCTGGTTGGTTGAAGAAGTTTCTTGTAGTCGTTGAGGGAAAGGATCTTTGTCTTAGCAGCATTAAATGTTACCATCCATTTATGACCCCATTCCACTACAGATAGGAGGTCACTTTCCAAGGATTCAGCCATTGCCTTGAATATGCGCGTTCGTTTTGCTCACATGACGAGAGTCAAATCTCAATTCTTCTGTTTATTGCTGAAACCAGAATTTGGTATGAAACATGAAACAATTTCTGTATGTCTAACAACTGTTTCAAACTGCAGCTTTTTATAGCTGAAACCAGAATTTGGTATGAAACATGAAACAATTTCTGTATGTCTAACAACTGTTTCAAACTGTAGCTTTTTATAGCTGAAACCAGAATTTGGTATGAAACATGAAACAATTTCTGTATGTCTAATAACTGTTTCAAACTGCAGCTTTTTATAGCTGAAACCAGAATTTGGTATGAAACATGAAACAATTTCTGTATGTCTAACAACTGTTTCAAACTGCAGCTTTTTATAGCTGAAACCAGAATTTGGTATGAAACATGAAACAATTTCTGTATGTCTAACAACTGTTTCAAACTGCAGCTTTTTATAGCTGAAACCAGAATTTGGTATGAAACATGAAACAATTTCTGTATGTCTAATAACTGTTTCAAACTGCAGCTTTTTATAGCTGAAAATAGAATTATGTTTCAGAACAAAGACCATTTATTTCCGAAAGAAACAATTCTATTTCTAATACAAATCTATTCTTATCCTCCTCAAAACAGAATTCGGATTTAAATTCGTTTTTGCGGATTTGACGATTGCATGGCAAGTGACATGGTTGCTGCCAAAGTAATTAATTCAATAACGCATGCGCAGTCATTCATAGAGAAACTGTTTCGCTGTATCACAGCTCTTTATCATGGCTAACCAAGCAAGTGCTTCAAGCCAGGATTGAAACTCGACAGTCTAGTTGATAGTCAGCGCTCCTAACAATTCGGCTATTAGTCACCTGCCATGAGAAAGCTAAATCTTAATACTTATATAAAGACTGTTGAAGAAAGTTCCATTTATGATGATGGCAGTTGCCGATTTCACTTACCAAAGTTCTTAACCCATATAATAATGAGTGTTTAGCATGGAGGCATCAAGTACCATTTTTGAGCATTTGGTATTGTCGTGCCGACCCTGCTTATGATTCGGAACTCCTAATAAAAACGGCAAAAGCAGCTTACAGCAATAATGTATGGCCATCATAATAACTATCGCCACAACAGCTATAGCAGCTATCAACCGATCCATGCATCATCATTATCATTAACATCTGCAGCCTGTTAACCTCAGGGACATCCACATCAGACTCAGTGTCATGCCATCCCATGTTGTCCAGGTTCCAGTGATGCCATCCCATGTTGTCCAGGTTCCAGTGATTCCACCTCAGCTTTCCAGCTTCCAGTGATGCCACTCCAGCTTTCCAGCTTCCAGTGATGCCACTCCAGCTTTCCAGCTTCCAGTGATGCCACTCCAGCTTCCCAGCTTCCAGTGATGCCACTCCAGCTTTCCAGCTTCCAGTGATGCCACTCCAGCTTTCCAGCTTCCAGTGATGCCACTCCAGCTTCCCAGCTTCCAGTGATGCCACTCCAGCTTCCCAGCTTCCAGTGATGCCACTCCAGCTTCCCAGCTTCCAGTGATGCCACTCCAGCTTCCCAGCTTCCAGTGATGCCACTCCAGCTTCCCAGCTTCCAGTGATGCCACTCTAGTCTTTTCCTGCTTCCAGTGACATCTCTCCTGTCAGTCAAGTATTCCTGCTTCCAGATATCAATCTTTTTCCTAAAGTTCTTCTCCTCTTGTAGTTATGGTGCTGATATCTGATTCGGAATTAATCTAGTTAACAGTTGTCGTTTTTGAACTTGTAAGGAGCTAAAACAAAGACTACTTCATCAAGTTGCTTTATGCTTTTTCTGGAGCAATTTCCATTTAAAAATAGAACGATTCTTTTACACCGTTCATCTGCGTTTGTCCCCTCTTCTTTGCCATTGCCATATTTTTGCCTTTGTCTACATTCTTAGACCGACCATTCTGCAACAACATGCAGCTCCGAACAACCAAAGTTCTACATCAGCTACGTCAAAAGCAACAGCTCCCAGCGAAAAGACCAAAGGACACTTCAGCCAGGATAACCATCACAACCAGCCTGAATCATGAACTCTTATTAATGGTCACATATTTATTTCTTTGAAATAAATGGCACCTTTACATTTTGTTAAACACATGACTTTGTTTATCCCTCTTCGCCATTGCCGTATTTATGTGTCTCTTTTCTTAGTTGTGGGGCCGATCACATATAACAGTAAAACTCGACCAAGGATTGAACACTAGCCTCCCAGCCCATTAGCGAATACTCTAACCATTATGCCAAATTTTACCTAGGACTAGTGAAGCTTATTTGATTAAGAAGTTGATAAGTTAAAATTTTAATTGTTTTATTTTATCAAGGTTTATTGTTATGACGATTTGTCTGTCTAAGGGAAATAACTCTGTGATTTCTAAGAAATAGAGGTAATTAAACTATATACAATTTCACAGAGCTATTTGGAAATGAAGGATTAAATAATATAGTTAGAATTATTAATGTATTTATAAATTTTTAGTAATTAAAAACCGTTTGTTAAATAAAGAATTTAGTTTATTAATTTGTCAAGAAGACATAGATTATTTGAGTCTGGGTGCAAAAGAAGAAAAGAGTAAGTATATTGCTTTGTTCCAAGGTAAAGCTGATCATTGATTAAAAAGCTATCACCATCATCATCATCATCATCATCATCATCATCATATTCGGTTTCACGTTCGTTTTACATGTTGGCATGTGTTGGACAAACTGTTTCATTGTTTCAGGATTCATCAGTGGAGCGAACCTGTACTAGGACGAACTGTTTCATTGTTTCAGGATTCATCAGTGGAGCGAATCTGTACTAGGACGAACTGTTTCATTGTTTCAGGATTCATCAGTGGAGCGAACCTGTACTAGGACGAACTGTTTCATTGTTTCAGGATTCATCAGTGGAGCGAACCTGTACTAGGACGAACTGTTTCATTGTTTCAGGATTCATCAGTGGAGCGAACCTGTACTAGGACGTACTGTTTCATTGTTTCAGGATTCATCAGTGGAGCGAACCTGTACTAGGACGAACTGTTTCATTGTTTCAGGATTCATCAGTGTAGCGAACCTGTACTAGGACGAACTGTTTCATTGTTTCAGGATTCATCAGTGGAGCGAACCTGTACTAGGACGAACTGTTTCATTGTTTCAGGATTCATCAGTGGAGCGAACCTGTACTAGGACGAACTGTTTCATTGTTTCAGGATTCATCAGTGGAGCGAACCTGTACTAGGACGAACTGTTTCATTGTTTCAGGATTCATCAGTGGAGCGAACCTGTACTAGGAGTTGGAGAAATGATATCGTTTATAAGTTAGATTATTTATTTGTTTACATTTTCTTTACGATGCTAATAATCGAGAGAACTTGATTCTTTTTATGAAGATTATTGCTCTATACTAAATATACATGTAGTAGCAGTGAGAGAGAGAGAGAGAGGGAGAGAAAGATAGAACGAGAGGGAAAGAGAGAATGACAATTAAAATATAAGAATGAGAGAGAGAAAGAGAATAAGAGAGAAAAAGAGAAAGAGAGAAAAAGAGAGAGAAAGAGAGAGAAAAAGAGAGAAACAGAAAGGGAGAGAAAGAAAAATGGAGAGAAAGAAAAATGGAGAGAAAGAAAAAAGGAGAGAAAGAAAAAAGGAGAGAAAGAGAAAGTGAAAGGAAGAGAAAGAGAAAGGAAGAGAGAGTGAGAGAGAGAAAAAGAAAGAGAGAATCTAGTCCTGATTTATTTCGACCAAATGAAACATTTATATTGGCAACACACCTCCATTGGTGGCCAGCCAAAGATTGTGACTTGATTCTATGGCAGTTAACCCACAATTAGAAATGCTTGAATCGTTGTAATTTTCGGATTGCTTACTTTGATATGGAAGTCCCCAAGTGATTATTTTATCCGGTTTTGAACGTCGACAATTAGACAATAGAAGAAAAACGGAAGCGGCAAAGGTGGTGCCAACGCATCACATACAAGACATGACCGAAAAGAATGCGAGTTATT
Organism: Sepiola atlantica; assembly: GCA_963556195.1. Taxonomy (NCBI): domain Eukaryota; kingdom Metazoa; phylum Mollusca; class Cephalopoda; order Sepiida; family Sepiolidae; genus Sepiola; species Sepiola atlantica. Next base: position 211,040,048 of record OY744520.1, read on the forward strand.
AAAATAAATCTTTTCTCCCGCCCCCCCCCCTAGATTAGCCTCATTAGTTTCAGACGATTGTAATTGCTCGAGATAAAACGAGACGACCATTAGATGAGCCTGAGCTGCAATTAGAGCGCAGCCGAGAGATAAGGTTGAGGAAGTCTCGCCAAACAGTTGAGAAAGATGACCAAGTTAGACAACAAAAGAAAATCGTGGGGCTTGTGTTGGTGTCGGACATTACATGGGTGGAAGGCGTGGAAGTACAGTGTCGCAATTCCCTCAAATGTTTCAACTCTTATACCAAGGAACCGGACATTTCTCAAGTTTGATACTTCTCTATGAGGTGTGGGTGAACCAGTATAAAACTATATTTAATAATAATGGGTTATTAACATGACCACAGGACGTCTGTAGTTGTAATAATGTACTTATAAATAAGCAAGTAAGTAAGTAAAATAAAATAATAATAATAATAACTAGCGGGACCCGTGTAAATTACACGAAATGATGTTTTCAATACTAATTATCTTGTTCCTAACCTATGCATTACTTTGTAAATGCTTTAGATTAAATTAAATTTGGCTCCAATTTATAAGTAGCATACAAAGATTCGGAAGAAATGATATGTTCAATACTAATTATCTTGTTCCTAACCTATACATGTTTGAATAAAATATGATAAGATTTGACTTGTATATTTATTTTTAAAAAAATGAACAATACATGAAACAATTTACAAAACTTCTTTATATACAATATTTCTAGTTAAGGTAATATTTCGACGACTAAACCTTACTTTGTAAATGCTTTAGATTAAATTAAATTTGGCTCCAATTCATGAGTAGCATACAAAGATTCGGAAGGTCGTTGCTTTTGATGTAAACGTGACACACAAAATAACACACTCGCTATCGTATTAATATGTCTTCCCGGTCGTCCCCTCCCTTCACCCTTCGATGTAGAAAATAAAATCTTAGAGGTTGGTTGGGATCGAACTATAAACCAGTCGGGCCAACGTCAAAATCTTACGTTGCTAACCGTTGCGCTAAAGGGAAATACTTGAAAATATTACGAAAATTAGGTGACTTGGATGCTTTTCCAAATCTAGGTGCGGCACGCGTGCACATAGCTTTTGATGTAAGCGTGACACACGAACACACACGCTATCGTATTAATATAGAAGAAGAAGAAGAAGAAGAAGATAATAATAATAATAATAATAATAATAATAATAATAATAATATACCCGAGACAATACTAGAAAACGAAAATCACAAAATCCTCCAAGATATGGAGGTGCAAACAGATAAAATCATACAAGCAAAGAGACCGGATGTCATAATAGTCAACAAGAAGAAAAATCCTGTCAAATCGTCGATTTTGCCGTTCCAGCTGACCTCTGGGTGAAGATCAAGGGAATAGAAAACCGAAACAAATTCACAGAACTAGTCAGCGATGAAGAAAGTCAATATAAAACCAATAATCGTAGGAACACTAGGAACAATCCCCAAAACACTGGAAAAATAACTGGGAGAAATTGAAGTCAAAGGAATCACTGAGACCATACAAAGGACGGTAATGATGAAAACAGTTGCAATCTTAAAGAAAATCCTTGAATGCAGAAACCAACCTGTATAAACTACGAACAGTAACCGATCACATGGTAGTAACAATAGGAAGAAAACAAAACCACAGAAAGAACACCACATGAACCCAAGGAACAGAAACTGCAAGAAATTTCATAACCTGCCCCCACCCCCACAAAACTGATGGCACCAGCTCTAGGTGATAGCACACAAAATAGTCATGAAGGGTCAGGGACGATGGGAAGACAGAGGAAGGAGAGCTCTAACCAGACCTCTGCTAGAAGTATGCAGAGAGTACTGGGGTCTTGGGGAGGCTTATTGTTACCACATTTCAGAGGAGACCAATGGTCATTAACATCAAGAAATCAATGGTAAGCAGCTGTTGTGATAATGCAAAATCATTTGTCGTTGTTATTGAAAAGTGTTGGAGAGTACTGAAAATCTGGGGAGGCTTGTTGTCACTCAGATTCCAGGGAACCCCACCGGTTGTTGTCGATGAGCAATCACTGACGATGACCTGTGTGATAACTCCTAGTGAGTACAAATAATAATAAAAATCTCCTTCCCATTCTCTTTCTCTCTCATTCTTATATTGTCATTGTCATTCTCTCTTTCTCTCTCATTCTCTTTCTCTTTCAGTGAATCAGTTTCTTAAAATCTGGGGCCCCGATAAAAAGAGAAATAAAAATAGTAATTAATTAACAAATCAGTAATCAATGCAACTACTTATAGTCTATTAGATGTAAGAACTTGAAATTTGAGCAGAACAATCCATTATCTTTCTAAATCGTCGTAAAGGGATGCAATTCATCTTTCTATACTTTTTATTTTCATTTACTTGTGTTCTCTCCAAACAAGGCATATTGCCACTGAAGTGTAAGGGGCTACTGTGATAGCAGCCAGATTTATAAAGGGGCAACCTGGTTAGGGAATTAGGCAGTGAGATGCGTGCCCACATTACATTTGAATTTCTGCATGTTGGTACACTCAGGGAAATGGAGCGAATTTCAAAGGCAAGCGGTTCAAGGAAAGAAAATATTCGATTAGGAAATCTTCCAGCATCTAGGGACCTCTACAGTGAAAGGATGGGATTTTGCTGTTAGTCGGGTGGGTTGAGCGGTATTTTCGTTGATGGGGGTACAAGTGTAGTAAGTTCATCACAGCACATTCTGTGGAAGTACTTGTAAAACAAACACAGGGATGCGACACTGCAATGATGCGACACTGCAATGATGCGACAGTTAAGTTATAAATTCGTTTTTTTGCACCGTGTCCAAGGCAAGTGGTTGGCGCACCGACCCATAATAGGATATCCACGGGGGCATGGTCCTCCATTGAAAATGTTTGCCTCCGATTTTAATGAGAGTTAAAACACACGAAAATTAAAAAACAAAAAACACGGATTCTTAAAATGTAAGCACATCTTGAAATATTTTAAGACTTTCAAGTCTGGCTTAATTCATAAAGTATCCATTTCTAAGCCAGTACCTTTAGTTGCATAAACTATTTTCATATAGTTTTTTTTTTTTAATTTTCCCCAAATTATACAGATTCTAAAAATTGAAGAAAATTGCGATCCTTTCTATAGAATTTAGTAGCCAGTACTCAACTGCTCGGACCAATTAATCTACAAACAAATAAATTGAAAAGAACACTAAAAAGCCGGTTTATATAAAGGCTTAAATGTTACAGATGGGCAAATCCATTCTCTGAGTTTCGATTGGCTTCTAGTCCAGGAATGGGTAATCTAAACGAAAATGTTTGCTTGAATTAAGCAATATTAACTCATCAACTATTGGAGCACTTTATGCCGGTAAGTATCAATTTGATTCTACAATTTCAGACCCCTTTATGGCAGCTTAATTCTTCAAAATTAAACATTTTCTAAGACCATAACTTCAGACATGTAAGCTGTATTTAACCACACATTTTTCACCATAGTGTTTTTTATTGGTTTGACAATCCAGAAGTAATCATGAGCTCCTTAATAAATGGAAGAGGTTCAGTTACTAAATAGTTCACGACCGTCACTAAGAATTATTCAGCCCGCCATTTTGTTCAAATTTTATTGTGGTTGGGTGAGTAATTTGTGGTGGCGGTCAAAGGAGGGTATAAAAATCGAAAAATAGGAGTAAAGAAAAATGATTGCAAGTATACGTGGGTTGAAAACAGTTTCTTTATTTGTTTTCTTGTGTGTATTCTCTTGGAAAAAAACTAATGGTATACCTTATGAAAAAAGATAACATCATTTTTTTTTAGTGTCTTTTGAAATTGTTTGAATCTTATTTTTGGGGAAGATTTCCATATGAACGCCCGGAATTGTTTTCGTTGGTTTGTCAATAAGTGAAATGAAGTAAGATGTTAACGATTTTGATTTTGAGTTTTTGTTTTGGGGATTTAATTTGATTAGAGACAAAAGTTCACTGAGAAAGCTGTTTGAGAACATATCTTGAATTTATTAATTATCAAGAAAAAATGTGTGTTTTGAAATGGGCAGAAATAATTGTATGAATAAATATGTTTTTTAGTAAATAAACTCAGATGATTCATTAAGTTATATATTTTAATATACATACGATTGAGCTTTTGTGTGAATTTAAAGGAATTTAAATAACTATCCCTTAATAGACTTCAAAAACGACCTATGCTAGAAATCTCATTTCTTTGATCAGTCATAACTCAAAAACCAATACACCAAATTAGTTAAAACTTTGCACACAATTTTCATTTGATAGGTTCTATAAGTGTGTAGAATTTCAGCATCATTAGTCAAGGCAACCCAGAGATCCAGAAAGGTCAGGAGTGATTTTGTGTTATCCGTGTGTACGTACGTACGTACGTGTGTGCCACCGTGTATCTCAACAACTATTTGATGGATTCAGCTGATTTTTGGCAGAGATAGAGGTTCTAGGGTCTAGTTGATGGCATTTTAATTTCAGTTTACCATATACCTTAGTTTTCCAGAAAATTAAAAAAAAACTTTAAAATTACCATTGTCTTGAGGCATAGCCTTTACAAAAGTAGTTACATTCCATGATAAATGCCAGTATACTGAAATCATGTGCCCTTAATAGGGTTAAGATGAAAATTCATATACACTAAATGTACAAAAGCAAGGAAATTCCCAAATTTTTACACTTTTATTGTCATTAAGGGTATGACTACATATCAACCAAACCATTTCATAATCACACTACGACAGTATAAATATGCATGAATGGATGAAGTGTGTGAAGAAAACTTCCTACAAGTAAAATACATAGCCTTGTTGTGCTCGCATAGTTCCCCCGGTATTCCTCCACATTTGAGGGAACTATACACATAAAGTGTTTACTTTGATTTTCCATCTTTTGTTGTAACGATGGGAGGTGATGCTGTAAAGGAGGTGTTCTCTCTCTCGTACTGGGTCTAAATCCATCAAATCTGACAGTGACAGCTGGATGCCAGCCCATATATGCCAACACCATCCACAAAGTTGAACACACATCAACACGCTCACAGTTTGTGCCAGCGATAATTGTCATATTTCCAGGGACGTGCAATTTTATTTTGAACCAATCATATACGTACTAAATACACTTTATCCACACACATATATGTACATAAACACACATCAAGATTGTCGTTGTCATACACGCATAATTACATATTCTAACATATACAAGAAAAAGAATTCACGAGATACATACATATATGGACACACACATTTTGTTATTTGCATTTAAAAAAAATACTTTATAATTGTAAAAACATAGTTTAATTAAAATTGTAAATTTATTTTTATTTAAAAAAATAATTTTTACTTTTCATTTTCTAATAGAAAATCCTGGATTTTAATTTTTAAATAAAAAATAAGTATTTTAATTTCAATATTTAGTTTTAATGGTTTTATATATATTTTTACATGAATTTATTATAAATATCACAAGAAATATATATTAAGTTACATATTTTGTTATTGTTTTGTCTGGCGATAGAAACATCGTTATTTTTTATGTATTTTTCCACTTCCTAATCTGTAAAAAGCATTCAGAATATAGCATTAAGTCGCCCTTAATAGGACGTGTCACTATTTTTATTTTATATATATATATATATATATATATATATTTATTAATTTTCACGTACATGAAAGTAATCCATGGTAATGTGTTTCTGACTATCATCTATCATCAGAATGGTTAACCTAGACAAGGATCAAACCTTAGATTCTATTGTCTGTAGTTTGACGTCTTACCACCAGACAAGACACCTTGCTTTGAATATGCACGATTTTCTTTCATCTAAATATATTAAGTTATGTAGTTTGTTATTGTTTTTACTGGCAATAGAAACAGCGTCGTTTTTTTTTGTTTTTTTAAGTATTTTTCCACTTCCTAAGCAGTAAAGAACATTCTGAATATTGCATTAAGTCGCCCTTAGTAGAACGTGTCATAGTAAGGAATATATATATATATATATATATATATATATAGAGAGAGAGAGATAGAGATATGTTACTCACCAAACCGGTGTGTAACATGACCACATTATTTGTTTCTTTTGTAAACGTTAACATTTAGGGTGCGCACTCATCCAAACTAGTACATCTTGCCCCCCCCCCCCAAAGTTTTAGGTAGATATAAAAATTTTAATAGAGAAAAGAATTGTGGCAATTTACATTAACACATAACTTCTTAAATTAACTTTTTTCAAAAACTATATTAAACTATTTTATTCAATTAATGTAATGACCAAACGATAAATTTAATTAAACTTTACATAAATGGAAAACGGACCAGCATGCAACAGCTGTTTTTAAATACATAATATTTTGTATCATGTCTATTTCGTCGTTAAAAGAGATTTAAAAAGTTGAAAGTATTTATTGGATTTAAATATTTCGACATTTCATAAGACGTCATTTCTATCAAAACTGATTTTTAAATGACATATATTACAAAGTTTAACTCTATAATGAAGTTTTCCATAAACATATCATATGACTGTATCAATTCACGTTCAAACGTAACTTTAAATAGACGTGTGTTATAATTTAATTAAGTGGGGTTCAGTGAGCTAGACAAGAGTACAAGTAATCTCCCGGCAAATCATGAATTTGAATCCTTTTACAAAATAGTAGCAGAAAATGTACAAAATGAGAAAGACATACATTCACTTCTTCTTAAATTACTAATTAACTGTTGCAGTTAAAAAGAAACCCCACTCACTTTTCTTTTCGGAGAGATTAAAAAAAAATTAATCCATGTTCGTTCTAAGTTTCATATCAATAAAACCATTTGATTTTATGTTTGTTCATCCTTACACGTTCATCCTCTGCACAAATTGGTGACCCAAACATGACAAATCGTCACACGTCGGAGGTCACCAATATTTGTAACTTGTTAATACTTACACAGTAATCCTCTACGCTCTTATGCTTTGTACAGAATGTAGTATTATAGCATACGGTACAAATCACGTTGACACACCGGTTCCCGTTAGATCACCGAAGTTAAGCGACGTTGAGCCTGGCCAGTATTAAATGGGTGACCATTTGGGACTACCAGGTACTGTATGTGCCCTCTGTTTATCTCGGCATTGTTTCCAGTCGTCTTGAACTGCTTGCCATTGGAATCAAGTAGTGCCGACTCAGGAGAGGTGTTGTTAGGGATTGCGCAACCCTTGCTTCATAATTACACGCGCAGCCAGCCCCTTATAGGGGTATCCATAGTCTCTCTAGACTGAACGGAGGGCCTGTCTGTCTGTCTAGTATTATAACAAGTCTTTTGTTAAAATAAAAGTAAGGGTTAGATTTTTGGTTCCATTTTGACATGCTTTTATTTACCATATAAGTGGAAAGCGCTTGAAGCGGAAGTGAACATACAGTAATATCTATGTGCATATAAATATATCTTTCTCTTGTATATATATTTTTTGATCCCTCTTTTACCCCCTATCCCCATATAAAAGAAAATCCCTTGATTCTCTTATTTTACCTCATTCATTTCATTGTGATTTTTCCAAAATACTAACTTTTTTCTCTTGGCTTACATGTCATACATTTTGTCAAAACATCATATAAATACATACGTCTAGACATGTGTTTTCTTGATGATTTAATAATTTTAAAAATTAAGAAAATAGATTTTCGATTTAAAAATAAAAATTCTATGTTTCGGAATTTCTTAGATACAGATTGCGATTTTGTATTATTTGGATTATTCAGACTACTGTTCTCATCAAGGACCCGTGTCACAATGGATAAAAGTGCTAAGTAATAATGTTTAGAGGTAGACTTGTTTGTCTGCCAGCCTTTAACCCCTTTCCTTCTCTATAAGGCGGTTGAAGGGCTGACTTTTTGGCTAAACTGTTTGGTGTCCAGAGGATAGAACACTGGTGATAGGGTCTCTTTCAGGCTTGGTTTGTCTTGAAGTGATCCACCCTTCCTCTCCCTTTTTATTATTATGATTAGTGGCTTTCATCAAGTGATTACAAGCCTTTTCTTGATCGACTTACAATAAAAAAAATACAGTGTTCTGGAGGTTGAAGGTTCAATTCTCAGTACGGGCAATACTAAGAATACAATTTCGAATTACTTAAAACTTCTACCTGGTCATGGCTGACGGAACGAGAGCAAGCTACCTCCGGAGATTAAATAAAAGGCTCCGTTCAAAATTCTGTACAGATACTAGAATTCGATAGAAAGATTCCAGAGTCCAACAAGACACACCTGGAGAAGGTTGGAGGTTACATCGGCCGCAACGTTGTAAGAATATTCACCAATATGAGAACAGTAGTCCGAATAATATAAATAATACAAAGTTCTATCATTCTTTTTTTTCAAGCTGTACTTAACAAACAAAACTCTACAACAAATGCCTGGCTGAATCTTGCTTCCCTGATAGCTGAAAAATTGCCTCTGTGGTACTAGTCTTCAAGAACTCTGGAGATAGAAATGATCTGCAGAATTATCGCCCCCCCATCAGACTACCCCCACTCTCCGCTAAAATCTTTGAATCCTGAATCAATCTAGCGATAGCCCGGTGCGTCATTAATGCTAAACTTCTTTCTAACCATCAGCATGGATTTAAGAAAGCACAGTTTTCTGCTGATATACTAACAGTCATCTCTGAACGCATATACCATACACTGGACAAAGCAGGTCAAGCTAGGGCGGTAGCCCGTGATATACCAAAAGCCTTTGACAAGGTCTGGCATGAAGGTCTTCTCATAAAAATTAATTCATATGGTATTATTGGACGACGAATCCTTCCTATCCAACAGAAAGATTCAGGTTGTCCTCGATGGCTGTTCATCCAAACAATATGACATAAATGCAGGTGTACCCAACGAATCGATTCTTGGACCTTTATTGTTCCTAATCTTCATAAACGACCTCCCTGAGGACATTGTGTCTGAGATGGAGATATTTGCTGACAACACCATGCTCTACTCTCATCATGTGGGTAAAACAAACGCGCACATATATCCGAGACAATGGCTGAATCCTTATAAAGTGACCTTCAGTCTGTAGTGGAATGGGGTCATAAATGGATGTTAACATTTAATGCTGCTAAGACAAAGCTCCTTTCCTTCAACGACTACAAGAAACGTCTTCAACTACCGAATGACATGGCTAATAACACCCTACCTGAGAGTCCAAAGTTCAAACTCCTCAGCCTACCATACACAGATGACATTGATTGGAACAAATACATAGAAGACTTTGCCAAGGCTGCTACAAAGAAAGTGGGCTCCCTCTACCGTGCTAGAAAACTTCTCATACCTGACAGTATCCTATATTTCTACATTTCCGCCCATGCATGAAGTATTTCTGTCACATCTTGACTGGTGCAACATCCACTAGTCTCTCCCTCTTAGATAAGGTCCAAAAAAGAGTCTCTAATCTGATGGGTCCCTCATTATCTACCAAGCTCCAGCCCCTGTCCAATCGCCGTACTTCAATGGAATATACTTCAATGAACTTGCTGCTCTAGTGGCCCCTCGATGTAAATACACTCGACCTACCCGACAATCAGCTAAATCCCATCTATTCACTGTGAAGATCTTCAGAAGCCGGAGAGCGTTCTACTCCAATAGCTTCTTTCCTCGTGCTACCGGCCTTTATTACTCCTTCCCTGCTCACTATATCCTCGACTGTACTGACATGCATAAATTTAAAACTAATCTGAACAAACACTTAGTTGCACAGTTCCCAATTTAGGATGACTCCCTAAACTTTCACCCTAATTCTCAGTAGCCCCTTACGTCTACAGTGGAAACTTACTTTTTTTGGAGTGAACTAAGTTAAAAAAAACAAAAACTAAAGTTTAGTTGTTAATATCTGGAAGAAAAAAAACATTTAATACATTTTTAGAAAGAATATCAAAGTTTTCATTGATAGCTATTGAATTTAACAACTAGAGCTCAGCTATTTGACCAGTTAACTTAATACGAAATAGAGATCAAAAGTCAGAAAGTTGTTATATAAACAGGCTGGGATGTTCTATTGTGCTGGATTCTGATTGGTTGCTAGTCTATAAGTGAAGATTCTAGTTTAAGAATATTTCTTCATTCAAGCAAGAAAAACCAAAGACTCTGCAGATAAAGAAATAAACTACAAATGAAATTAGACTAGTAATAAAAGAGTGCCATTACAAAAGCAATCCCAACACAAAAATATCTCCCTGACACATATAGAACATAAGCCCAAAGTTATGCCATCAATTATCCAAACACCCTGTATGTATATATATATATATTGGCGATATTATATTAAGTTTCAACCGGCTTTAAATAAAGTATACCTAACACGTGTGCAGTAAAATAGACAAACGAAACCAGAAAAAAACAACAACTGGCAAAGCCCCATATGATCGTTTGCAGGTTACAGCATTTTTTTTTTAGATTGTTTTTTCTTTATATAAGATATTGGCGACGCCGTATTTAAGTTTCAACTGACTTAGGGCACAAACAATTTGTGCTTATAAATAGCAACTTGCCATTTTCAATGAATTATTGTTTTCCTTGTGCTCAAACATCGATTTTCTTTCTCTCCGTTCTTTCAATCTCATTTCAGAGAAACCAGATTTATGTTGGAGACTAATAGAAAGTTTGATCAAACGGAGGAGCGGCAAGGCCTGCTGTTTGTTGGCAAACGTTAAACAGGAAAATATATTAGAGAGAAGGGGAAAGAGAGGGAGATAGAGGGAGAAGAGGAAAGAGAGAGAGAGGGAGGGAGAAGAGGAAAGAGAGAGAGAGAGGGAGGGAGAAGAGGAAAGATAGAATGAGGGAGAAGAGGAAAGAGAGAGAGAGGGAGAAGAGGAAAGAGAGTGAGAGGGAGAAGAGGAAAGAGAGAGAGAGGGAGAAGAGGAAAGAGAGAGAGAGAGGAGAGGAAAGAGAGAGAAAGGGAGGGAGGGAGAAGAGGAAAGAGAGAGAGGGAGAAGAGGAAAGAGAAAGAGAGGGAGAAGAGGAAAGAGAGAGAGAGGGAGAAGAGGAAAGAGAAAGAGAGGGAGAAGAGGAAAGAGAGAGAGAGGGAGAAGAGGAAAGAGAGAGAGAGGGAGAAGAGGAAAGAGAGAGAGAGGGAGAAGAGGAAAGAGAGAGAGAGGGAGAAGAGGAAAGAGAGAGAGAGGGAGAAGAGGAAAGAGAGAGAGAGGAGAGGAAAGAGAGAGAGAGGAGAGGAAAGAGAGAGAGAGGAGAGGAAAGAGAGAGAGAGGAGAGGAAAGAGAGAGAGAGGGAGGGAGAAGAGGAAAGAGAGAGAGAGGGAGAAGAGGAAAGAGAGAGAGAGAGAGGGAGAAGAGGAAAGAGAGAGAGAGAGAGAGGGAGAAGAGGAAAGAGAGAGAGAGAGAGAGAGGGAGAAGAGGAAAGAGAGAGAGAGAGAGGGAGAGAGAGGGAGAAGAGAAAAGAGAGAGAAGGAGAACACGATAGAGTGGAGGGGGGTGAGGTAAATAGATAAATAATAGACGCTGTTGTTGTTGTTTGGAGTTGGTTAACTTCTTGTAATGTCCATTTTCTCGCTTATTTGTCATGCGGTTATTGGACGGATGTTGGCTGGAACTATCGGAGGCCAATACGTCTGGGCAATTCTTCAATCTCTCTTTCTGATCTTGACACGTACAAAACATATCGTAAGGATAAGGTCACCTCGGTTATAGTCTATAAATTCTAGGAGTGGGTGGATGCAGGATTTTTTTATATTAAAAACACAAAAAAAACCCTAAATCAAATAAGATAAAAACAAACAAACTGCAAAGCGAAGAGAAATAAAAATAGAGATTTTATTATTTTGCTTCTTTGAAGATTAGATGATAATTTTTATTTGTTTTTTCTTTTCTTCGGAGCTGCATTGCACATATGAGGCTTATCTAGGAGAATATGTACTTAGAACTGGAATCAAACGTCTTCCTTTCATAATCAAATATACCCGGGTTTCATTAAATACACTCAGCATATGCAGAAACCATTCAAGTTAAATGGAAGCTCCAAAACACGATCTTGCAGTGTACTAGATAACCCTAACCCTAGCCAATAGGAATTCCGATTTGTATCAACAAGTTACTATTCTCTTTTTGACTTGCTTGATTCTGCTCTGTTAGCACTATTGAATAAATACCCATTAGAAGGACCACGTGAAGGTTGCCAACATCATGCAATCAATGGATTGTGCTCTGATGAACTTGCTGCTCTAGTGCCCCCCTCGACATAAATTCACTAGACCAACCCAACAAACATCCAAATCCCATCCATTCACTGTGGAGGTCCCCAGATGCTGAAGAGCCTTCTACTCCAATAGCTTTTTTCTTTGTGCGGCCGGCCTCTGGAACTCCCTACCTGCTACCTTGACTGTACTGACATGCAGAAATTTAAAACTAATGTAAACAGGCATCTCACTGAACAGCTCCCAACTTAGGATGACCCCCATAACTTACAGCCTAGCTTTCAGTAGCCCCTTATGTCTACAGTGGCGGCCTGTCTGGTTTGGGGTGAACTATGTTAAAAAATAAAAATTTAAAAAAGCAGTGGTACTATGGATCGAATAGAACTTGAACGTAGCATGCTGGGTCGTCAGTCCACACAAATATCGACTTGACCACCATTATCTCACACAAAGTATTGCATTTGTTAATGAACAGCAGAAGTAGAGACACTAGCAATTCCTATTTGCTACCAACAAGTAACTGTTTTTTTATTCTGCTTTGATGGCATTTTTGAAAAAAATTTATTCAACTATAAGGTTTTGTTGTTTTGTTTTACGGCATATCAACCATTTTCGGACATCAAGAGATCACGCCGAGAAGATGTGATACTGACTCGACGGCGCATAGGACACACCAACTTTACTCATTCTTATATACTTAATGGAGAATCGGCGCCAGAGTGCATCCCATGCCAGGAGACACTCACAGTAAAACATATCCTAGTTGGGTGTGATGACCTCTCCCCAACTAGAAAACTATATTATACAGAAAGCAGTATGGAAGACCTGTTCGAAAAGGTCAACTCAGCAAATATTTTAGCATACCTAAGAAAAGTAAATTTATATAAGAAAATTTAAGGAAATTTAAAGTTACCCAAATATACTTATCCATGTATAAATACAACATTTAATTTCTTAGTTCGATTTTATAAAAAAGGGAGGAAAGGCTAAAAAAGTCTCTCGCCCCCCCCATAAAAAAACAAAAAAACTCCGGCATTAAATGACCACATAGGTTGATATGCCGCAAAACCAACCAATCCAATCCAATCCAATCCATTTTCGGGTTATTTAATGCCGAATCCATTCATTTTGGTAAAAGTGTTTATGCTTCAAGTTCTTATCTTTTCTTCTATGCTTTTTTGCAAGATAGATGAAAATAATTGTTTTAACAGACTAAAGTTGACATTATACAATCTTCTCTAAAAGCAAAGTGTCTCCATGGATCTGACAGACAGAACATAATTATAAAAGTCACTCCCTTGAATCTGGGTTAGGATTAGGGATGATATGGAATTACATCCGGTGGTCTACACACACATTTACATCATGAATAATTATTTAAAGACATCAAGGACTTAAGTCAGAAAAGGGTTTCTACCGAAATAGTAGGATTCAGCAAAAAATAAAACAAAATAACCAAACAGCAGCAAAAGTGATATGAACTGTTTGAACAGACTAAAATAGATGCTATAATATCCCCCCCCCAAATGCATTATGGAAAGATTTAAATGTCTGACAAATAAAAAAAAATATAAAAGTGATCAAAGTATATTAATACAAGTCGTCGTCGTCGTCGTCGTCGTCATGATGGTGATGATGATGATGATGATACCACGACACTCACTGATAGTGAAGAGGAGGGGTTTGGTGCGTCTACCGTGCAGGTCTAAAACTCACTCATCTGAATTTAACGAAGAAATAAAAGCATTCTTTTACAACAAAACCAGGAAAACTTATTTTTGTTATAGTAAGGAAAGCAACTTTGATTGGACGAGAAACGAGAAAGTGAATTGAATTATTTCCCTTGCATCCGACTCTTAGGAGCAAGTATATATATAGACTTTGTCATTACTTTTTCTTTTATTTCAATAAACCCCAAACAAGGCAGACTGCCACTGAGAAGCAAGGGGCTACTGTGAATTAGGGGGCAGATTTATAAGGGCTTCCCAAGTGGGGAGTTATGCAGCGAGATGCTTGTTCACATTACATTTAAATTGTTGCATGTTGGTACAGTCAGGGTAACAGGTCCGAGGAAAGGAATTCCAAATGCAAGCAGTTCAAGGAAAAACGCTACTAGAGTAGAAAGCCTTCCGGTATCTGAGGACTATTGCATTAAAGGGATGTGATTTTGCTGCTTGTCAGACAAACAGTAAAACCGGTGTCAATCGTGGTACATTTGAGCGGAAACATTGTAGAAAACTTATCAGGAATTCAAAGAAGGAAAAGCCTATTTCTCCCTGGAAAAAAAAATAATTTTTTAAACGAACCATAAAACAGCATTTTTATTTGTGTTCTGCAAACCTTTTATCGAGACGCTCGAGCGCGATTCTCATCTGATGCTGTGCATAAAACTTAATTGAAGTAGTTTTAATGGCTGCACACATCAATCAATTAAATTGAGATTTTTTAAAAATCGCCTCAAATCTCATAAATTTATTTCGCTTTTAATGTTTTTAAAGATTAATTTTATAGTTTATTTCTAACATTTTTTTTAATGAATCCATTTTTAGACAACCTTATCATAAAATTATTTTTGATTAAAGTTATCCAGGAAAATATTGTAACATGCACTGATAAAACGAGATGTCATTATCATTGTTGCTTCCTGGTTGAGTGTATCCGTTTTACGGTGTATCAACCCTTTGACACATAGCCGAAACGATTGGATGTTGTTTAAAGTGTGTGCAGGTTATCTGGAGTTCTGAGTTCAATCCTGAGCAAAGGCAGCAAAACGATTTAACAAGCTAAATAAAATAATGCCTCAATGCCTGGAGAATTGAATACGAATCCTAAGGCCACAAGTTTCCAATAAAGGATTACGGGCGGCTTTTAGGAGAAATTAGTTTCAGGTCAATGGTGTTCCTTCGGCCGGGAGCTCTTGTTAACAAAACTGGCTCTCCAATTCTCGTCACCAACCTAAAATCTCATTACAACTCTTGCACGAACACGTGGTAAAGAATAAAGACCATAATTCTTTCTCTGGACACCGGTCAGACCTGCCTTTTGGGTACGTCATCTAACAGACATGGATGCCCTGGAGAAATATAAGTTTTTTGGCCTTTGTGCTTAGAACATACTTTTTACCTTGTAATTCTTACTTTTACTATTTTGTTCTTTAGTACTTGCATTCCAGTTGCAGTAACCAGTAAGAGTTATGAAAAGAAAATACTTGCTGTGGCAGGTAATTTGATTGGTCATGTTAGAAAGACCCCTAGTTATTTTATGAGGGTGTATCGAGGAAATGGATATGGTGATAGGAGAAATAATTTCAGAATTTGGTCTTGCAATGCTGGTTGCAAACACCGTTTTTTATGGAAACGGAAAACCATTTCGTTACATATAAATCTGGTATTTTATTTACATCCTCTCCAGGAGGTTAGACACAAGGTCAGGTGTGGGTTTTGATGAAAGTGTTTCTGTGGAACGAACTGGATTCGAACTCGGCACACCCAGGTCCTCAGTCCGCGTCGTTAACCACTTAACCACAGTTTCATGAATCTGGTATGGCAAAGACTTAAATAGATTATCTGCTGGTTAGGAAAAAGTGGCGACGAGTAGTGTTGAGCAGCCACGCCTGGGTCGTATTGGCCTTGTGTGTAGGAGCGGAATCCTGCTGGACGTAGGGGGGGGGGCAACTCGTTCACCCAGGGCTTCAACAGATCCTGATGTTTGGTTTACTTTTAGTGTCAGTATTTGATGCAAAACTGTGTGTATATAAACATAAGAATCGATCAGGCTTATTTAACGCAATCATATAAAATAATACCAATTTGATAACACCAAAACAGAGATGTGTATGCTTAATTTGTATAGTTATTTCTAAAAGAGTTTCTAATAAATAATTTTTTTTTGGAGTGATTATGAAAGTAATACCTAGCAAAGAAAATGTGACACAGCACAAACCGGTTATTTACAATTTTACACTGAAAAAAGTTCATGAAGTAAAAATAAATTGATCCGAAAACTTTCTCTGTCTGTCTGTCTGTCTGTCTGTCCGTCGGCGAGAATTTTTGTAAATGTAAGAGCGGGGGAGGGATGGTAATTATTCTTTATTTAATTCTTTCAAGTCAGCGTTCATAATCTTTGTATACCTTAGAATTAAGAAAACTATTAATTACTTAATTTAGATTAAACAAAATATAAATAAAGTAGAAAGAAATTTCAAGACGAGACTGCGATTCGAACACACAACGTGTTAAGAATCTTACTTAATATAGTATAATCTTAAGCGTTAGGGTTAGTCCCCAGGAAAAGGGTGTGGATATTGAATTAAAAACATGTGAAACACAAGTTTAAAGACAAAGTGATGGAACATTCAACTACGAAATCTACTATAGGACGTGTGGCAGGACAATGTTAGGCAGACGATAAAGGATACACTGTTGCAGGTAACAGATCAGACTTGTGGGTGGACCAAAGAGCCCCCATGCCATAGAGTGACATGATGAAGTGGAGAAGTGTATCAAAGAAAAGCAAAAACGAAAGAGTCAGTAGATAAAAGGTTCAGTGAATAAGAAAGTGTATCTGGAGGCAAAAAAGGGAGTACGAATAGCAATATACAAAGTCAAGAAGAAGGCTGTAAAATCCAGGTCACACGATATACTACGAAATGATGACCAAAAAAATTCAGGATAGCTAAACAGATAATACAGACAAATATGGATATTTAGGAAAAAAATGAATTCGAAATAACAATGGAGTGTTAGAAAAAAAGAACAGGACAAGAGGGATTCTTAGAACTTATTGAATACTGAGTTTTTATGCAAACGTGAACATCTAGAAGTTGTAGAAGCAGTATCTGATTCTGCTATAAGAATTGAGAAAGAAATGGTATAGAAATCTGTAAGATAAAGAAGCGTAAGGATCCTTAAGCATTATTGCAAAAATGTTGAAGCGTGTGTGTGAAACAGGCGTTGGGATGATCACAGACGTGACATATGAGATAATAAAAGAAGAGGTTATCCCGAATGACTAAATTTATAAATTTCTACAAAGGTAAAAGGGAACCACTAGATAGAGGTTAGGGTTAGATATAATTACAGGGGCTTAAAGTTGATCGATCAGGTCCTGAAAGTGATTGATAGAATAATTGAGCAGCAAATAAGAAATCAGATAAGCATAGATGACATGCAGTTTGGTTTTATGCCTGGGCAAAGTGCCACTGGTGCTATATTTATCCTGAGACAAATGCAAGAGAAGTATCTTGGTAAGAAGAAGAACCTGCATTTTGCTTTTGTGAGACTGAGCGGCAAAATATTTGATCCGCTAAGCTTTACGTAAACTAGGGGCAAACGAGTGATTGGTGAAATTGGTTCAAGCAATGTAGAGAAATGCTTAAAACAAAATGTTAGAATTAACAGAACATTTAGTGACGACTTTAATGTTAAAATTAGTACGTCCGTTGCTTTTTATTTGTGTCATTGAATTCTGTGCATGTTGTTTAGAAGAAATGCTGGAGATTTAGTAATTGTCTGTGCAACACTGGATGACCTACTTGTTAAGTTCAAGACTTGGAGGAATACTATGGAATGTAAAAGAACTTTTTCTCTCTTTTTTAAAAACTTAGTTCACCCCAAACAAGGCAAGTTGCCACTGTAGATGTAAAGGGCTACTGAGAATTAGGGTGTAAGTTTATGGGGTCATCCTTAATTGTACAGGTCTGAGAATGAATATTACCAAAACCAAAGTGATTATCAGTGATTGTAGTGTTTGAAAACTCCACAAAAGATGAAAGTTCCCCTGTCAGTTTGTGGAAAGGGAGTCGGGTTCAATTCAAATGTTTGTGGTACTTTTAATCCTTGGGTAGACAAGAAGTGCAGTGGAATTGCAAATAGGTTGAGAGAGGATGACCAGTTTGCATGCAAGAATTGTAAGACCATAGAGATGGATGATGACTCAGGGTCACTCTGAATTGGGACAAAAATTCAAATTACCTCACTTTAGAAGGACTTCTCCTACATTGACCAAGTACAGAAAATATGAAATGTGTCAGAAAAGATACTACACTTTTCCCCTAGCCAAAAGGCCAAGAACAGTCAATAAGTTATTGAACAATCTCAACACAAAAATGGTTTTAAATTTGAGCCAATTTTGATAAGTAGTTTTTATTTTACTTTAAAATATAATGCAAATTTTATGCATCACCCACCATATTCTAAAGAGCTCGCACCAACAGATTACCACATTTGTAAAAGTTTGAAAAAGAATCTGAGTTGATTAAGGTTTACTTCAACAGAAAAAGTCGAGAATTCATGAGCTTCTTTTTTTAGTTCTAAACTCAAGAAATGTTATGGACGTGGTATTTAAAACCTTGTTGATGAATGGAAATAGGTCTTAGAGAAGAATAGTGACTACATTACTGATTAAATATTGATATTGTGGTTTTTATGCTTTGCCGAGTCTTAAAAGATCTGACAGCTTCCGTTTGTCATTGGTGCATCAATAATGTCACTTTGATTATCACGAGTTTTTTGTTTTTGTTATTGTGCAGCAACTTTTCTTTGTTCTTTCAGCAATCAAGTTTGAAAATTGTCAATAGTCTGACGTTATAACTGACTTTCCTTTCTCGACTAATGGGACGTCACTTAATATTAGCAATTAAACAAGCTTTTAAGTCGACTGATAGGATTTTCTTAAAAATCATCGGATATTTGTGCAAAAATGTGCGCCCGACAATCAAGCAAGACCTCATCCGTCCGACACGGATAAAAGTGAAATGATTCAATGAGAAATTTCCCTTTTAATCGGCTTCACACAAACCTCTTTGACCAAAATGTGAAACCAATTTCACCAGAATTTTGCATAAACAGTTTCGGTACTGATCCAGAATACGATCCAATCTCCGGCAACTTTGCGTCGGCAGCTTTCGGGCAGGTTACGTGAGCAGCCGAAAGATGCCAAAGAAATTAGCCTATCAGAAGCTGACAAGTTTTTTTTTAAAAATCGTGAAATTGATTAAATCAAGAAATGTTTTAGGAAAAAATGCGACTATGTGTGCAGACAGGAAGACGCTTAGATTAAGAGTGAATCCTAGACATAGAAATTGTACTCACGCCTGAGATCTAGTGTCTATACATCAAATTTGCAATGTAGTATTGAGATTGAAAGAGATATAATGGTTTTATTGATTTGTTTTACGGCATATCAAGAAGGGATATAAATATTAAAACAAAACTAATAAAAAGAGAAAAAGGTTACAGAGAGAGAGATTGGAAAAATTAGGATGAATTACTTTACTAAAGAAAACAATAAGTGATTTAATGGAAACTTCCAAAATGAGTAATGGCCTTCCCTAACTATAATGGATATTTAAAACAAAATTTCTGTTCGTTATTATCAAGGCAGTTTTCAAAAGCTAAATCTATCAGCAAATTGATTTTTTTTTTGCTAATAGAGCAATATCTGTTTTGGAACAAGTTGGCAGATTAGATTAAGAAGAGCAATAACGTAACACATGTTAAGACGGAATTATTTAAAAAAAAAAAAACACACTTTTGTTTCATCTGAAATGCGATTGTCAGGGCAGATCCATATATTTTAAAAATATTGTGGAGGAGAGTGTCATTAAAAATGGCCCTTACTGCGATCCACTTCCTATAACAAGGGGGATTCGACCACTGCAAGCCCTAATAAGATTCTGAAATTTGACCAATTAAGGGAACAGTTTAATGCGATATGAAACTAATATATGAACTTATTATAGGGACTATATTAAATACTTAAACATATTGGCTTATGATTCTAGAATTAAAAATAAACTTATTTTAATATTGCCCTGTTGGTGGGGCCACAAATTTGCCGACTGCAACCCCATGCTGACGGATAACACCCCCTCCCCGAAAAACGGATCCACCTATTGGCTGTGGGTGGCAACCCATGATGCCTTAGGTAGGGATCCTGATGGCTGAGCAGTCCATTGTTGGGTAAATTGCAACATTCCACTTCAGCCCTTACTTCGGCTAGATAGGAGATCAGCGAGACCTGATCCGATCAATTGGTTGGTCACTTCATGCTCTAGTATCTATAAGTTCATCCAAAACAATATTATTCAATCTGATTCTTCTAAAAATCAAAATATTATGTCGGCTTTTTATTTTATTCCCAAATAGATACTGGAAGGCGATTTCTGAGAGTCAATCATGTTGAGAACAAAGATACCAATGCCAAAAAGTAATGCTTTCTAAGAGTAATGATCGTACCCTTTCTGTAAAATTTCTTAATTAGATAAATGTATGCTAAGAGCCATGTATTCTAAGAGCAATGCATTCTGAGTGCAATGTCTTATGAGTGCAACGCATTCTGAGAGCAATGTATTCTGAGAGCAATGTATTCTGAGAGCAATGTATTCTGAGAGCAATGTATTCTGAGAGCAATGTATTCTGAGTGCAATGTATTCTGAGAGCAATGTATTCTGAGAGCAATGCATCCTGAGAGCAATGCATTCTGAGAGCAATGTATTCTAGGAGCAATGCATTCTAGGAGCAATGTATATTCTGAGAGCAATGCATTCTGAGAGCAATGCATTCTGAGAGCAATGCATTCTGAGAGCAATGCATTCTCAGAGAAATGCATTCTCAGAGAAATGCATTCTGAAAGCAATGTATTCTGAGAGCAATGCATTCTCAGAGCAATGCATTCTCAGAGCAATGCATTCTCAAAGCAATGTATTCTGAGAGCAATGTATTCTGAGAGCAATGTATTCTGAGAGCAATGTATTCTGAGAGCAATGCATTCTAGAGCAATGTATTCTGAGAGCAATGTATTCTGAGAGCAATGTATTCTCAGAGCAATGCATTCTGAGAGCAATGTATTCTGAGAGCAATGCATTCTGAGAGCAATGTATTCTCAGAGAAATGCATTCTCAGAGAAATGCATTCTGAGAGCAATGCATTCTGAGAGCAATGCATTCTGAGAGCAATGCATTCTGAGAGCGATGTATTCTGAGAGCGATGTATTCTGAGAGCAATGCATTCTAGAGCAATGTATTCCAGGAATATAAATAATTACCCTACGTATAGAATTATATTTGACAACTTTATTCGGCATTAAATAACCCATAGATGGTTGACATGCCGCAAAAATAACTTTTTTTTTTGAATAAGAAACACTTAAAAAGTGTTTTTTGTTTTATTTAAATCATTCCAGAAACAGAGATCCACCAAGTGAAAGATCTTAAATGAAACTATTATGTCCCATCATTTTGAAAACTTCTATAGGAAAACCTGAAATTAGTAAATAAAATATTCATTGAATATCAAGAAAACTTGAAAAAGATGTGATCTGTTGGGTCAGCCATTGAACCAGGGTTAACTTGCTTGACTCAGGAAAATGTGAGTTTGAAAAGCCAGTTAAATATTAAAAAGAAAAGAAAAATAATCTAAAATTAGCCTCTTTCTGTTTGCTATATCTCTTTCCTCTTTTTCTCTCCAAGTATTGATTACATAGTATTATTGCTTATTGTGATATTCCCTCTTGTTTATAATAAACGATTCCAATCTTTTTATTCTTTCCTTGTTTTATTACTTTCGACTATTAATAAACAGAGAGAGAGAGAGGAGAGAGAGAGAGAATGACAAAGCGAGAGTCATAGATGACGTATAGAATAAGAGCAAGGTGTCACGCAACATACATCGAGAGAGAGTGAAAGTGACAGATAAAAAATTAGTAAGAGATGGGGCACTTGCAAATTGCAGCCAATTAGAACAATTAAAACTAAAGATGCATAGCTAAATACCAAAACTGAGGAATATTTTTTTGTGCGATTAAAATATATATAGGAAAAAATCCATATGGAAACAAACGTTGATTAACTCGGCTTAAGTCTAATAATGTATCTACTAATGAAAACATTAGTTATTGGAGTAAACGCACCACCTGGAAATCTCGAGTTTCTAAACCATTGCATAAAACTGGACTTGAACCTACATCCTCTAGAAATGTATTGTGCATCTCTCTCTCTCTCTCTCTCTCTCTGTTAATTCTTCAATAGGATATTCTGGATAAAGGTAGAGGAATAATTTCTAACGAAATGTCTGTGTCAATTTATGAACAAGTTATAGCTTGTATTATTTGGATTCTTCATTCTCTAGGGCACTGGCTTTTCAAATCCCACTTTCCCAACCTTGTGTCATATCTTACCGCTGTGGGAGGAAGATGAATCTCTTCGGACTACTTTTCTCATTTGGTTGTTATCTTCACACGGCGTTTCGACCTATGCAACCTGCGACCTTCTTCCGGTGCATCATGCGAACTCAGGAATCTTTGTTCACAAACTTACATGTAAAATACCGTCTCATAACTACAAAGGCGTCGATGGAACGTTTTAATTTCGAGTGATGACCCGCGTCCAGACTATATGATGCACTTCAAGTACAAACGAAATATACTTAGCAAAACACGCGTCTTACACTTCAGACGGCAGCTAAGATGATAGAAGTGGCTGAATAATTAACAGAATGGAAAAATCGAATTGACGAAACGGATTGAAATTACAGTTCACTTTCTTCACATGCACTTGGTAATCGATTTACCTGATCAGCAGGACCGACTTTAATTTAAATCTGTCAGGGTGGGTCTTTATAAGCCTAATGGATACTATTGTGGACAATAGAGTTAGTTGTACCGAGTTTAGATCCTATCGGATCGACGGCGTCAAATGTTGCACTAATAACATTGGTAGCTGTAGGAACCCATAATGAATTTTCTTCTGAAGTCACAAACCGTCCGCAAAAGCTGCATGTGTATTCCAGTCAGGGGAGATGAACACCCGTTCTTGCTGACGCAGAGCTGAAATCAACCAGGAGCCGTCGGTGTAGATACTCCTTGGATGTCCATCATGCTCATGCTTGCCATAGAATCTCCACAGATAGCTTACTCTACGATATACACTCTCACCAATATACCGCATTTATTATGATTTATTTTGTGAACTATTTCTTTTTGCTATTGTTGGAGATAAATTATGTGTGTTATTGTTTTTTAGGGGGTGGGGATTTTTTTAGGCGGGTACGTGTGGTTGTACGACCTTGCCAGTCGGACTTAGGGTTAGTGTTAAAAATATATTAGTCAGTTAGAATTAGCCTAAAAAAAGAATCTCATTTTTTTAAGTGGGTAGATAATTCAGCCGAGGGTGTTAATCTACAAATTTACCAACGTCTGCTGTTAATTTTGAAATTACAAAAAAAAAAAAAAAATTAGACTCATTAAAAAAAAATCGTCAGTAAGTTTTTATTTTATTTTTCTGTCTTTAATAATAACAGCGAAAAACACAAAATAACTATTTTAAATTACTCAGCAATATATAATTCTTTTATTTGACTAATTGACGTTCCGCTTTTGGCGATTGTAAAGAATAATCAATAGAAAGAAAAGAGGTGCAAAAAAAATAGTTAACACATAACTGTTACCAAAGGCAATAAAGCTTACTTTTCTAACTATCTGGCTTATTTTTTGTGTTTTAATGTATTTTAAAGCGTTTTATTTATTTCAATTAAAAAATTGGGTCAAATATATTACGTTAGACTGAAAAACAAAGATGGCTGACAGTCGATCGCCGACCGTCTACGAAGTCTGATGATTTTTTGTTGTACTTTTCAATTAGGTAGAAAGTAAATTTTAAAGCGTTTCGGACAGTTATTTGTTAACTATTTGTTCTTTGTTTTACCCCCAAAGACAGAACAACTCATTAAACAAAGTTTTTGGATGTTTGCTTACGCCATCATGAAAATGGAACTGTTACGCGATCGGATTTGGACGAATTATTAAAATGCAATAAAAATGCTTTAAAAACACAAAAAAAATAAGCAGGTAGGTAGAAAATTAACTTTATTGCATTTGGTAACAGTTATTTGTTGATTATTAGTTTTCTTTGCCCATATTTTTTTGTTGTTATACTTGACAATTTACCGATTTTTCGTCTATTCCTTTATTATGGGAAGTTCATTTTTAGGCTTATACCAAATCAAATCTCAACATTAGAATATATCGAATAACACCCTGAAACTCATCTATTTGTTGTTCTTCTTCAAATTATCAAAATGTAAAGAGAACATTTGTTTCTTTGTTTTTCATAGATAACGCTGCAGCACGATGTATAGCTGCCCGGAGGACGGGTAGTTTTTTGCTAGTTTAAAATAAAAGACAATTTGTGTTGACTATCAGGTCTCGGAGTACCGGACATAACATCTGTTCGGAAGAAATAAAACTCGTCTGATTGTGACGGACACTCACATGCCCGGACGTATAAACATCCGGGGATTTGATGCAGAGACACCTACAAACACAGCGGACGAAAATACACCAATTCAATAAATAAACAGTACGCCTGGAAGCCATGTCTAATTAAGTTCATAGGTGAAATCCCGGAATTAGCGTTGCATTTGTGATGGCATAGGTGTCCAAAAATGTTATATTAACTGGCCATAATTGAGATTGAGATAAAAATGGCTGGCTAGTTACTCGAGAGATCAAATCATGCGCCAATTAACTAGCTGCTCTAGTGCCCCCTCAACGCAAATACACTAGAACAACCCGACAATCAGCTAGGTCCCATCCATTCACTGTGGAGGTCCCAAGATGCTGGAGAGCCTTCTACTCCAGCAGCTTCTTTCCTTGTGCTGCCGACCTCTGGAACTCCCTCCTTGCTCCCTGTTTCTTCGACGTTACTGACATGCAGAGGTTTAAAACTAATGTAAACAGACATCTTGCTGCTCAGCTCCCAACTTAGGATGACAGCCTAAACCTACTCCTTAATTCTCAGTAGCCCCTTACATCTACAGTGGTGCCCTATCTTGTTTGGGGTGAAAAAAAATCCTATCAACTTTGTGCAATTTTCCTTATCTCTGATTCTACTCATTCGCCGCAACCTAATAATAAAAATATACTATTATATTTCTTATACATGTGTTTTAAGGCATTTGTTTTTCTTAATGTTATTTATTGTAAAACACACTGTATGAACCCATAATAAATTTTCTCCTGAATTCACAAACCGTCCCCAAAAGCCGCATGTGTAGATGAACACCAACAAGCAACCAGGAGCCGCCGGTTAACGGTGTAGATACTCCTTGGATGTCCATCATGCTCATGCTTGCCATAGAATCTCCACAGATCCCTTACTCTACGATATACACTCTCACCAATATACCGCATTTATTATGACTTATTTTTCGAAGCGAAGCGAACTGCAACTATTTCTTTTTGCTATTGTTGTAGATAAATTATGTGTGTTATTGTTTTTTAGGGGGTGGGGATTTTTTTCTAGGCGGGCACGTGTGGTTGTACGACCTTGCCAGTCGGACTTAGGGTTAATGTTAGAAATATATTAGTCAGTTAGAATTAGCCTAAAAAAAGAATCTCATTTTTTAAAGTTTAGCCGATGGTGTTAATCTACAAAGTTACCAACGTCTGCTGTTAATTTTGAAATTACAAAAAAAAAAAAAAAATAGAAAAAGTTCCTTAAGTTCCTTAGATTCAGTCAAGAATTTAAAATTATAATTTTGTGTTTTCCGTTCTTCTTCAGGTCACCCAGAACGTCTAGAATATTTCAACCTTTTTTTTGTGGTCATAATAATTTCTTCTATTTTATGATCAACACCACATTTTTTCCTCACTGACCTCTTTATCATCTCAATGGGTGGTTCTAACTGCCTTCTGAATATCTGCATGAGGTCAGTCCTGTCCCACTAATAGTCATGCGAGAAGGATATGTTTGAATATTTATTAACATTGATCAGCGATGCGGGTGTGAAACTAAACTGCTAAAACCTAAAAGTGGGTATTAAAAAATCTTCGATGATAACTCTGCTAATTTGCCCTCCTCCGAGAAGATAATAAATTACAATTGGTTTTTTTCCACAGTAATAAACGAACCCAACCCTCATCGGGTGTTCCTATTCAGCGTTAATAATCCCTTTGTCATAACACGATACAGATCTTCCAAATAAAATGGATGCAAATATGTTGGTCGTAAGTTAATTACAGAAAGATTCGTCCATCCGATCCAAACATTTAGATATTGACATTTCAAACTTTAGCGTGACAGACCAACGAAAACGCTATTTCAAACATAAGCTTGACAGACTGAGAGAAAATGATTTTCATATTAAAATGACTATTTAAAACAGAAGCATAAAAGACTGTCAAAAATGCTATTTCAATCTGAAGCGTGACGAACCGACGAAAATTCTATTTCAATCTAAAGCGTGATAGACCAAAATATGCTATTTCAAATTTAAGTATGACAAACTAACGAAAAGCATGATAGACCAACGAAAACGCTATTTCAAACATATGCGTGACAGATTGAAGAAAATACTATTTCAAAATTAAGCACGACCAACTGATGATAATTCTAAAGTGTGACAGACCGCCTTAAGTGGCATCAGTGTCGTGCAGAGGTCTGGTGATGCCCTGGACCAACTCTTTGATTGTATGCTCCAGAGACTCAAGTATGAGTCCTAGTACTGAGAAATATCATAAATAGAGACAGTTTGGATATGATTTGGATGTCAAGGACCAATGACCTTCCGGCCTCTAGTGCCATTTAATAAGGAAGTGTGACAGACTGTCAAACATACTATTTAATACGGAAGCCTGACAGACTGACGAAAATGCTATTTCAATCTGAAGCATGACAGACTGACGAAAATGCTATTTCAATCTGAAGCATGACAGACTGACGAAAATGCTATTTCAATCTGAAGCATGACAGACTGACGAAAATGCTATTTCAATCTGAAGCATGACAGACTGACGAAAATGCTATTTCAATCTGAAGGATGACAGACTGACGAAAATGCTATTTCAATCTGAAGCATGACAGACTGACGAAAATGCTATTTCAATCTGAAGCATGACAGACTGACGAAAATGCTATTTCAATCTGAAGCATGACAGACTGACGAAAATGCTATTTCAAACTTAAGCATGACAGACTGACGAAAATGCTATTTCAATCTGAAGCATGACAGACTGACGAAAATGCTATTTCAATCTGAAGCATGACAGACTGACGAAAATGCTATTTCAATCTGAAGCATGACAGACTGACGAAAATGCTATTTCAATCTGAAGCATGACAGACTGACGAAAATGCTATTTCAATCTGAAGCATGACAGACTGACGAAAATGCTATTTCAAACTTAAGCATGACAGACTGACGAAAATGCTATTTCAATCTGAAGCATGACAGACTGACGAAAATGCTATTTCAATCTGAAGCATGACAAACCATAGAAATGCTATTTCAATCTGAAGCGTGACAGACCGACGAAAATGCTATTTTAAACATAAGCGTGATAGACCAACCGTCTTACATTACAGATGCGATTATTCATCTCTAAAACAACAACCAAAATATGAACAAATGATAAAAGAAAAATTATCAGAAATGGAATCAGCTTTTAGCACCAGAGAAATTTACAATTTGGTCTGAAACTAATAACCACATTTTGTTTGACGATCTTATCCGCGGGCTCTTTCTCCTGCTCCTCCTTTTTGGTCTACATCAAAATTTAAAAAATAAGGAATTTGTTTACATGAATCCAACAGCGCAAGGTTAAACACAAGGTCAGTTCATAGTGGAAATGCAGCCCCCCTCCCAATAAAAAACTGGGCAAAAAAATAGCGTGGTTGGTCCTGTCAATATTCCCTCATAGATGACAGGTGACAGGAGAAAAGAGAAATCGAAGGGCAAAAGAGGAGGTCATGCTTGGTAAAAATCAATCAAACAGGTTTCATTTTGTGGAATTATTTTTAGATGACGATTGATAATTTATATCATTTAGTTCATTAAGACTTCATTTCTCATCTTGGATGTTATTCTCACAACGTTTCGGCCAATATAACCTCCGCTCATCTTGAGGTGTGTCATGTCGAACTCGGGAATCTGTACCAAATTTAAAACGGAAACCTTTATTTAATCAACAAGAGTACTTGCTGTTGTTCTGTCAGTCATGCCCGGGTAGAAGTCTTACCTAATTCGCAATTGTATTCTGAATATTACATAACATTGACTGGAAAAGTTTAAGTGACACTTAAGGGTCAGAGGTGACCTCAGAACGGAAGTCGACATATTCAAGTTGCCAACATGCACAATGTAACTAGATGTAGCGAGACAACTCATCCGTCTATCTGTCTGTCTGTCTCTCTCTCTCTCTCCCATGCATACGTTTGTCTCTCTGATGTTTTCTGTAACTGTTTTTCTCTTTGTAATAAACCTCGGCGTCCGAGTGATTGTATCCACAGACAAGCAAAAACCTGTGTTCACGGTGATGACACAGGTGTATAATGGTCTATAGACGCACCACTTAGTGAAAACATCATATTAGTGTAGCCCGTACTGAGGATTGAACCTTCAACCTCCAGAAGACTGTCACTTAGAACTGATTTTTACTTAGCATAAAGATTCCTGAATTAGATAATACGCACATAAAAAGGGTAACATCGGCCGAAACGTTGCGCTAATAACATCCATAATGAGAACAGCAATACAAATAATACCAAACACTGTTATCAGTCTTCATCGCTATAAAGATTTGACGAAATGAATCCCCGAAATAAAGTTGAAAATGTTTATCCATCCTAATTCGAAATTTGTGTTCTTGCGAAGGAATCAATCCATATAAATACGATCGTGTATATTTGTAACTTACAAAAAATTAGAACATATGAAAAGAAGGTGAATATAGCATAATATAAACTGTTATATTTCTCTTTCATATATATATATATATATATATAATGAAGTAAAGTCGTTTTTTCCCATTTGCATTCAGACATAGTAGGAAAATAACCCAAACCTTCATATGCTAATCTGCTCCACACTCCAATTGGTTTAATCCCTTATACATGTTTCCAGAAATTATGAATTCATTTCTTCTTTCTATTTTTATTATATTTTCTCTGCATTACCGGACTCTCCCAAATAAAACTTCCAAAGAGAAGGTAGCTTCCATGTTTATTCACTTCTTAATGTCTACTACGACAGCACCCGAAACACTGTGTCCTTTCTTAATAGAAGGGGACATTTTGTTAAATTCGAGTTAATGTATCGTCATACGTGGAATAATTATACACACACACACACATATATATATATATATATATATATATATATATATATATATATATGTGTGTGTTTATTTTATTTACATGCTGTATAATTATATTTGATCATAGCTAATCCGTATTAGTCCAACAATTTAGCCGGATTACAAGTTAGAACTTTCTTTGATCATCAAAATGGAGAACAGGGATATTGAAGCTGTGTAAAAAGGGTGAAGAGAAATGCATCATCGCCGCAGTTGGTGGTAGTCGTTCTTTGCCTGAATAAGAATGATCTGGTGATCTTTACTGAGAAAGGCTGGATAATCGCGTATAGGTATGATGCACAAAGATCATATAAAAAAACTAGGGGTCAAAATCTAGAGCCGCCATGCATAAAAACATTTGTAAACAATAAAATAAAGAATTAAATAAAAATGAATTTTAAAAAATACATAATTTAAAAAGTTAGAATGTGAACAAAAATAATATAAATTAAGTCTAAAAGAATCGTGTGAGACAGGAGGATGTGGGGGTCAAGGAGTAAAAGAAAGGAAGGGGTGTAAGAAGTTATGAGAAGAGTTCAAAGAGTAGTAATAGTGAATGGGGTGAGGTACAGATTAGGGGTCAACAGTGCTTCATGAGTAGGGAGGGGTGGGGGACAGATTCTGGAAAGAAAGTAAGCAATAAAAAAGTATGCCTAAAAGCCATATTCGAAAAATAAGATAACCATGAGTTAGGAAAGTACGTGTAAAGGGGAGCAGGTAAAAAGTTCAACAAGCCCCGGGGTGGGGGATATAAGGGGAGTTAATGAATAAAGACTAGATAGAGAATTAAGATAAGAATAATCCTCCACTCTATAATAAAGAGCAACATGTATTCATTTGTTAAGATAAATACATTATATATATATATATATATATATATATATATATAGAGAGAGAGAGAGAGAGAGAGATAGATAGATAGATACACTAGTTTATTACTGAATACACCTTGCATTGAACAATTGAAATTTGAAATAAATTTGGACAATCGTCGCATATTTATCACTCTTTTTTCTTCTATCTCTACAATTGCTCTATCTCGTATATTGAGCTAAACCTCTTCACAATAGGTTCCATCTACTAAAAGTTTTACTTTTGGTTTATATTTGATCCTATATATATATATATATATACACATAAAAGTTGATCTAATATACTGAACGTTTTTGTTCTCGTCTTTTAAGAGAGGTGGGGGTCTGATCAACTCTGCTGGGAAGCCATGAGATAAAATACTGTTTGTTTTTAAATTCCCAAAACAGTTTTTCTTGGTAAACAACTGATGATCCCTTAAATAATGTTAAGACTAGCGTAGATTCTTGAAAGCAAACTTATATAGTGACTGTAAAAAGTAATTTTCCACCGAAGGACTTTGGACAAAAGTGTTTATTTTTGTTTTTTTCCTCATATAGTTTTAATGATTGAAAAACTTCCGAAACATATATATATATATATTATATACATATGTATTTAAGTTCTCTCACACAAAAGTTAGCGAGTAAAAAAGAATCAATTGCAAATATTTGGAAGAATTAAGAAAGCAAATAACAAGTAAGGCACCCCTCGCCTTCAATCTATTTCAATAATGAGACCTTTTCTTTCTTTTTCCTGCTTTTTCTACAGAGTTACGTTATTTTTTGATATTTTTCTTTTTAAAACTTTCCAGTTTGAGACGTTTTCTATCATTTTTCTTTCCTCATTTTAACTTCACTGATTCAGGCGTTATTTCATATGAATGTAATATTAGTGCGAACACTGGAGAAAAATAATTTAGTTCCGTGATTTTTGACGAAGGATTTACACTTGTAGTTATTAAATATTAAATAAAAAAGAATTAGAAAAGAATTAAAATGAAATGAAGTGTGACTTGTAGCTAAAAAACAATTAAATAAGAAATAAATTAAAAAAGGAATATAAACAAAAGAATTAAAATGAAGTGTGAAACATCCATGTTTTATTCATTGTCACATATTGACACAAAACCTCTTTTTTGTGGACTTTAAAAAATATATTTTTCTGTGATAAGTGCCGAATTTAGACGCTTTGCACATTCAGCATCATTCTTTTTCTGTACGCTCACATTCAAAGTCAGCATATCACCCCTTAACCGTTGTTTCAGATGAGGCAGAGTCCGAATGACACTCACACAAACCATTATTTTACTTGAACAGTACTTTTTCGTATCAGAATTGGTCGGCATTTTTTTAGTATTTCTTCTAGATCTTGAAGGCAGTTTTCAAAAACTAGATCTGTTAACCAGTTAAGTTTTTTTGCTCACAGAGTAATATGTTTTTGGAATAATTTGTGGGAGGTGACGGTGGTTAAGTGGATATCGACACGGACTGGGTGTTTCAAGTTCGAATCCAGTCGGTTCCACAGTACCACTTTCACTTAGGGATGTTGGCGTAAGTACTCGATGTGTTTCCAGAAAGATTTCTAACTAGAAAAACATTGAGGAAACTAATGCCAACACCAGAATCATTTGATTCACACGAAAGAAGAAGAAAGAATAAGTTGCCATAGCAATAGCGTGGATCAGTTAAAGATGAAGTTAGATGAAACCAAAGAAAGTGGTAGGAGGAAAAAATTGAGGGGGCAATTTTGTGAGTTGTCAAATGAAATATTTAACAGAATATTATCTGGATATCGATACTGTACTATAAGCTTAATTTTTTTTAACAGTTGAATTGAGAAGATAGTTAAAGGGGAGATGCCTAAGGGGGCATAAGAAACAAATAATAATAATAATAATAATAATAATAATAAGAAGAAGAAGAAGAAGAAGAAGAAGAAGAAAGCAATGCTTCATCAACATGCAAAATTCAGATTTTTCCATTGTTTTGAACATGTGCAACTGTAGCTTCACTTCAATAACTGTAATTTGTAAAATCTGATTAGGCTCAAAGTTTAACAAATTTTGAAGGTTAGTACTTTAAGAAATTATTTAGATTTTTTTTTGTGCCGCCATCTATATGTCAGCTCCATGTGTTATATGACTAACATTTCTACAGTCTATTTAAACTAAAGATGCTGATGAAAAGGGACGAAACAGAGGAAATCGATAGACATACTTATATGATATACTTAAAGGTAAAAAGTTGAAAAGCATCTCAGACTTAAAAAGTAATCAGCGAAAAAGCGAACGAAATGTGTGCGAACAATCAATGGGATTGGGTCTCGAACGGACACTTGTTGAGGGCAATATGTCAGACATTTAATCAAACATTATCAAATGGAGTTTTTAATGAACGAGGCCAAAATACTCTACTTATAAATATGGAATAGTGCGAACACTACTCGTGTATGTGTGTTTCTCGCCTCTACGTGACTTACACATTATTTCTTTTATAATCATCGATTATTTATTGAAATATAAAAAACTAAAGCAAACTTTTTAAAAATCCTATTAAAAAAAAATAATTACGAAATTAAATCCACCAGAATGCAAGCCAACCATTTTAATCTTTTATTAATAGTTGGAAGAAAGGAAAGAATCTTTTTGTGACCCTTCGAAATTGGAAAAGAATTTAGAAGCATTTAAACCATTGAATAGAAAGTCTGTTTTTGCTTTACAATTCTCAGCATAATTCTCAGGATTGAAAATTTTGGAATATTAAAAACAAAAAGTAAAAAAAAAAATAATATATTAAAAACACAGAGTAAAAAAATTAGAATATTAAAAACACAGAGTACAAAAATTGGAATATTGAAAACACAGAGTAAAAAAAATTGGAATATTAAAAAGACAGAGTAAAAAAAAATTGGAATATTATAAACACAGAGTAAAAAAAAATTGGAATATTATAAACACAGAGTAAAAAAAAAATTGGAATAGTAAAAAGAAATCTTAAGAAAATTGGTTTTAGTTTTATCAAAATTTGGTTAAATTAATAATTTCATGACCAAAAAAATATCTTAATAAAAAAAGGAAAACATTGGTAAAAAACTGCATAGTAAAAAAAATTAATTTAATAATAAAAAAAAATATTTAATTAAAAAATACCCTGATTAGCTGTACAGTTTATTTTGAAATCATTTTCTAAGTATTAAATACATATTTTCCTTTTTGAAATTTTAATGTATTTATTATGCAATATTTTATTCACAGTTTGGCATGGATTTTAAATGAGAAGATGCCCTCATTTCAATTACGGCCAATGGTAAAAGCATGCCATTTGAGAATTTCTATTATAGTACACAAAATATTAACAATAGCAGCTCAAATGGAATGCAATAATGGCATATGTAAGGGGACAGATAGAAAGTTGTTGAGAGATAATGGGGGAGATAGAAAGTGGAGGGAGACAGAGAAAGCGTGAGGGAGAGAGAAAATGGATGTAAAAAGAGAAAATGGATAGAAAGAAAAAAGGGATAAAAAGAGAAAATGGATAAAGATAGAGAGAAAAGGGATATATATATATATATATAGATATATATATATATATAGAGAGAGAGAGAGAGGGAGGGATATGTATATATAGAGAAAAATAATATATATATATATATATATATATATATAGAGAGAGAGAGAGAGAGAGAGAGAGAAAAGGGGTATACATAAAGAGAAAAGATATATATATATATATATATATATATATAAAGAAAAGGTATATATACAGAGAGAAAGGGATGGAGCGATAGAGAAAGGAGTGGAGAAAAAGTGGAAACGGATGGAGAGAGAGAGGAGGGATGGAGAGAGAAGAGGGAGGGAGGGAGAGAGAAGAGGGAGGGAGAGAAATGGAGGGGTGGGAAGAAATGACGGGGTGGAGAGAGACTAGCACACAAATGCAACTTACCCCTCGCCCAAAGATCTTCATCAAGTAAGATGATTGCTGAATACACCAACTGGAAAAATCCCATCGTTGCAGGAATTCTATGATGCAGCTTGTAATAAACTTCTGCTGCAGTTCCGAATATCGGTCGAGACTCGCAGACACGTACATTTTAGTCAAATTCAGTGCCTGGTATGTTTTTTCGTAGTCAATAACACTCATCACAAAGTCACGAGTTAAAGCACTTACGCCATCTCTCGTTCTGTTCAGAACCTTTTCATAAAGATTTCCTATAAGGGATTTGTCTAAATACTGTTGAGACCAACTCTGCTCCTTAAATTCTTCAGAATTCGACAAGTCATAAACAATAATTTCCATGAGAGAAACTATTAGGATTTCGGAGTTGTTCAGATCCGTTTGAGAAACTTCCAGGAATCCAGCCAGTGCTGGACATTTTTCGATTAAATCTGTTCTCTTGTTTAAATGTTTCGCGACAGTTACAAAGAAGGCTATACGAGAGAAAGGCGAAACAGGTGAACGTATTTCAGCGCTCAGCTCTTCTTTGGCTTCTGCGATTGCATTGTTAGCTAGATGCGCGGCCGGCGATTCCAGACAGGACGTCGGCGGTTCGAGCGAGCTTTCCTTCGGCACCACATAAAGCAGGTGAAGAAAGATGTCCTCTTCTAATTTGTCGATGGCCTTCTCGATCACAACCTCACACAAATGCTCGAAGGCCTTAACGTTACTCAACAAGTTTTGCATCATGGTATGCTTCTCGACAATTCTTGTTTGGGAAATCTGCCATGGAGACGACCCGTCGATGTTATCAGAGTCTCGATAGGAAGTGCACAGGTCCTCCTGCCAGACGCAATTAATAAGAAGTTTTTGGGCAAAGGCGTAAATCATTTCTACCCTGTCCATGTTGACTTTCATTCTATGCAAGTTGGAAATATTATCTTCCAGTAGCACCGACGTAATAGAGTCGAGAATAAAGTTTAGCGTGTCCTCCAAGTCCTTCCTCGCTGATTTATTCTTCGGCGTGGAATTTTGAGAGTCCGTTTTACTGTCAGTTCCATCATAAACCTTAAATCTGATATCTGCCACAGTAATTGGATCAATGTTTTCCGCATTTAAGATTAACGGTCTCGTTTCATTCAACTTTGAATAGGTTTCCACGATTCCTGACCTTTCGAATGCTGGATTCGTTCTGTTTTGAGACGTCAGAAGTTTGTGGACATGATGGTGCATTATGTAGTAAGCGAACGATCTGTACATATTAAAGATGTCCGATATATCCCTCACTTCATAAGCGTCGAGATAATGAATTCTTAAAAGCTTGAGGAGGCAGATCAGAGAGTCGACGAATGCCATGGCAGCCTTCAGCGAGTT
This sequence comes from Sepiola atlantica, assembly GCA_963556195.1. Lineage (NCBI taxonomy): Eukaryota > Metazoa > Mollusca > Cephalopoda > Sepiida > Sepiolidae > Sepiola > Sepiola atlantica. Next base: position 211,075,543 of record OY744520.1, read on the forward strand.
GTCTCCCCTGAGTGCGAACCTGTCAGATTCGTAGTAAAGATCAGAGGCAAAATCAAAGGGGGAACAGTGACCATCTCCCATCAGAATAGCAATGGCTGTCGTGTTCAGTTTCGTAAACTTTGGTGACGAAAACACAAACGGATTTGATTCCCGTCTTTTTATTACACCAAAGTCCTCAGTCAGCTGGCACACATTACAGTTGACCACATCTTTTAATTTGGATTGCCAGTCGCTTATCAAACTGGATATATCATACGACTGCATCCGCTCTTCATGTCCGCGTTCAAGAGAATCGTTAACGAATGTTAACGATTCTCTTAAACTCGACGCCATTTCAGGGCATTGATTAAGGCCAATGTTTACAGAAATCCGATGCAAGAGTCTACCCTCATAATCGTACTCTCGTTTGGGTTGCGATCTTAGGACAGGTGTATTTGTATTATCTTTCTCCTTCATTCGAATATTCCGAAGGAAACTCTCAAAGCACCAACAAAGGGTAAATACGACGATGTTCATTAGCTGCGACCACACGACCACAATAGCTGGTAGAGAGAGTGGGCGAGTTGGATCCCAGGTCTTATCATTTAGATACAGGACTAAAAAGTTGCCAATTGTCGACAAGGCCACGACTAAAAAAAGCAAGATAATTACATCCTGAGGCCGACATTCTCCATAATTGTATTTATTAAACATCCACAAGTGACAATCCATGATTTGGGCAACAAGCTTGTGGGAATATCTGAAAAATAAGAAAAGAAAATAATCAAAGGAATAATAAGATATACTTTATTTTCTTTTAATTTATCTAATGCAGAAAACTTTAATAATAAATCGTCTTCAGATCCAATTACTTCGGCAGATATCGGATTTAAGATTTATGCTGAAAAGGACAGTGAAACGGACTCTTAAAATTCCACGTCGAAGAATAAATCAGAGAGTAAGGACTTGGATGATATTAATTTATCTAATCTATCTATATACGATTAAAAAGTGATGGTGTTTTCAGTGTTTGTTCGTACGCATATGATTAATTGACAAGAAAACGAATAGGCAGAGTCCACATTACTACGGCAGAAGTTTTTTTTGACTATATCAATACAAGAGTTCGAATCTCACGTAAGTTAAAAGGATTTTTAAAGCGAGATGTGACACAAGGTCGTGAAAGTGGGATTTGATAAACCAGCGCCCGAGAAGTTGAGCACTCTGGCCATTAAAAATTGCCTGGCCAGCCCCGTCGGCATTCCCCGGTAGGGACGCCTCAGGCGATTAGCAATAAACTAACCCCTTCTCAAAGGGTGAGAAGGCAAAGTCTGGGAGGGTGGACCTCCTAGAACTGCACAGGACCGTACCATAGGCCGGCGTAAATCAAGCCCCAAAGGCCAAGACAATACCGGTCTACGGGGTATAGTATCCGTCGGAACAGATACTACACATTGATCACGGCCAAAAGGCGTTTCCAACAATGCCTCATATGCAAAACCAAAAATGTGATCGCAATCTATAATTCTCGTTTGAAAAAGAGATTTATTCTGAACTAAATAAAGTGGTCGATCATAGTCGAGGGCAACCCGAAAGCTCCCTTTTCTACTAGCTGCAAAACTGGGGTTTAAGAGAGGGTGCCACCCGTTTCCCAGAATTACCGCACTTACCCTTAATGAACACCTTATAATGCTGATTGTTTATCAAGGGAGTATTCAGGACCATTTTTTGTGTCTTTGGTATGATTCAATCGAGGATTGAACCCTGATCCCCCGACCCATTAGCGAACACCCTAACAAATTATATCAAATGCGAAATATTAGGTAATAAATACCTTAACAATATCAGAGTTTATTTCAATTTCATGATAAATACCAGTATACTGAAATCATATGCCCTTAATAGGGTTAAGATGAAAATTCATATACACTAAATGTACAAAAGCAAGGAAATTCCGAAATTTTTACGCTTTTATTGTCATTAATTGAGGATATGATTACATATCAACCAAACCATTTCATTACCACATCACTACAGTATAAATCTCTATGCATGAGTGGATGAAGTGTGTGAGGTGCGCTGAAGAAAAATTCCTACCAGTAAAATACATAGCCCTGTTGTGCTCGCATACCCATAATGACAATAAAAGTGTAACAATTTGGGAATTTCCTTGCTTTTGTACATTTAGTGTATATGAATTTTCATCTTAACCCTATTAAGGGCATATGATTACAGTATACTGGCATTTATCATGGAATGTCACTACTTTTGTAAAGGCTATGCTTCAAGACAATGGTCATTTAAAAGGTTTTTTTGAATTTTCTGGAAAACTAAGGTATATGGTAAACTGAAATTAAAATGCCATCAACTAGACTCTAGAACCTCTATCTCTACCAAAAATCAGCTGAATCCATCAAATAGTTGATGAGATACAGGGTGGCACATATGTACGTACGTACACACAGATTTCATGATTGACCTTTCTGGATCTCTGGGTTGCCTTGACTAATGATGCTGAAATTCTACACACTTATAGAACCTATCAAATGAAAATTTTGTGCTAAGTTTTAACTAATTTGGTTTATTGGTTTTTGAGTTATGATTGATTAAAGAAATGAGATTTCTAGCATAGGCGTTTTTGAAGTCTATTAAGGGATAGAGCGCTCTCGCGCCTTCCTTGATTTCGTTTCTCATTTTCAGAGTTTTAAAATAATATCAGAAAAAAATGTGACCCAGCTCGGGTTGATTAAATTAACTAGGGTAAGTTTGTTTCGTTCTGTGTTTCACGCCTTTCAGGTATTCTGTATCAGTTTTTGATTGAGATCTTCACGGACGCATGGCCAAGTGGATAATAGGTTTGATTAGAAGTCATTGTAAAGTGCATTCTACACACAGATTGAAAGTTCAATCGGTGGTGAGGGAAATTAAGAAAAATATAAATTATGCTAGATATCTAGATATACAGAGTGTTTCAAAAGTCTTGAGCACATTTCAAGTCCTCATATCTGCTAGACTATGAATGGTACTAAGATTAAACTGGTACCATTTTAAAGATAAATACATTAAGTTTCTTTTGTAATGCTTATGATTTTCAGACCCACTAATGGCGTTCACTCAACCAAAAAACTGAAACGGTATAGTTGTTGACATGAACAAGCAGAGAATGAAAATCATGCTTTTGGTTATATCGTTATCAGCAGTGGCCTGTCTCTTTCAAAGGATGCGAGATGAATCGGATTGAGGGCTTTGACTTGTTAGTTTATGGCTATTTTAGCTAGGAAGTTTGTCGGGGTCAAATATGTTACAGCGAAGCTTGACCCAGTTTGGACACTTGCTGAGAAATGAAAATTAATATTCTGTATGATTTTTCTACATTGCTTTCTTCATCTTGAGGAAGTCTTTCAATAAAGACGACACGTTGTTGAATACATAAATCACAGTTTTTGGCTTTTCTTTTTTTCATTTTACATACATACATTATATATATATATATATATATATATATATATATATATATATATATATATATATGTGTGTGTGTGTGTGTGTGTGTGTGTGTTAGAGTGAAATAAATTCCAGAAGGAAATCCGGGTATGAAAGCTCAATGTAATTAACAGAGCAAGAATTCGCCTCGCTTGGATGTTTGAAAAGACCGTAGGGTCGAAATAAATTATTGCACCGGTGATTATGTGATTCTGTGTTTCTTTACTTTATTATATATATATATATATATATATATATATATATATAACAACGAACTTTGATTTGACTTGGGTTGCACATTTCGGGATTTTGGAACTTTTATTGGACTTTCTATATTATTTGATTTATTTATCATTAACATTGAATATTGACACATTTCGGGACTGGGGAACTTTGTCGGCACCTTCAATTACACGTATTTGGACTGCTGTTTGTAACTTGGAGTAATTGTCTTTCCTGATTATACTTCTCAATATGTATGAACTGGATGGACTATATGGATTCAACAAAAAGTATGTTTTTGGGTTGATATGTTTTGATGTTATGTAATTTTGTGTATTTGTGTATATAATTTTATATATTTTCAAAGCGTAATTTTATTACCTGTAGTAGTATAACTGCGGTAATGGTCCTCTGAAGAGAAGAATTATCTTTGAAAACTCATGAGCTAAGGACTTAAGAATACTTTGCTTGAACTTTGAATTCTAATAAAATTTGATTGACACCTTATTTTATTACCTCATTTTATATTATAATATTAATGCTCTATCCAGTATATTGAGCTTCAGTTTTTATCCGGATGTTTCACTAATTATAAGATATTAGTTGACGCTTATATCTTTTGTTGGATTACTTTATATATATATATATATATATATATATATATATATACAAATAGATAGATATAATACCGGCACAAATATACTAAACGTTTTCAATAACTACAGTCATGTTGACCTTATTGAACTAATCCTAAACGCCAATCATTCTTCGAGTTACATCATTATATTCGGTTATACAAGCTGACATGCACTGAACGGCTTTAAGAAATTGACTTCCAAACTCACCAATCTCTGCGCCGGTCTTTATTTATCCTTTTTTCTCTGAAGTCCATCTTTATCACTTCCTCCAATGTTTTCTTTTGCCTTCATCTGTGATATTAACCTGCTACTTCAACTATCTTACACCCAGTAACATAAGAACTCTCATTCAGTCTTTCAACGTGACCATACCATCGAAGTCTCCTATTCTGCACACATCTCCCTATACTACCCAGATTCAATCTTCTACTGAGGTCATCAGATCTAAACGTGTCTGTAAGACTCATATTACACATCCATCGTATCATTCTCATTTCATTTCTCTCCATGCCACGCATATGCCCTCAACCCTCACTGGCCAGGTTTCACTTCCAAACATCATCACACTGCGTACACATGACTGATACATTTGTACCTTGGTCGTCAGTGCAAACACTACTTGTTAGTAATGACAGAAGTTCCCTGAACTTATTCCATCCAATCCTAATTCTCGAGTAATGGTCAAAGACAATTTTAGAGCAGTGTCCATCTTTCTTTTATGGTTACATTTTATGAGGATATTCGTATGAAGTCCGTCTGTTCAAGTGAATAAGGTTACAGCTCTCAATTGAAGGCGAGCATAAAGAATTTGCTAATAGATCGCGATGGCATATAAGAAAAAGCTCCAAGGAATCTATGAAGGATAGAAATGGTATAATAGACTCAATATCCATTTCTTATCATTTTCAAACGGAAACATGCTTAATGGATACACAGTTGATATTTTCGAGCCCATTGTCATCTGACGTTCGCTTTTTTATGGTCGGCTTGAAATCATATTATTACAAATGGGTTTTCAGAACCATAATCTCATCCAAAGAATCAACCGAAATATTATACATATATATATATATATATATATTAATAATAATAATCTAGGTAAAACATCCACAGGATAGTAATCCAAAGAATTTCAACCGGGTTTATAAAAAGTGCTCAATATCGAATAGAGCTTTTATATATGATTATTTTTATTTACACAGACATGTACAAAATCTGCGACACTGGCATGTCGATGTTATCGATCAACAGCTATTATAAACTCAGATCTCATCAGGCAGAGTTAGAATCCGATCTTAACCGTAGATCATATTTGGAAATAGTTCTTTGGTTCTTTTCAAATATGATCTAAGGTTAAGATCGGATTATAACTCTTCCTGATGAGATCTCAGTTTATAATTACTCTTGATCGATAACATCGATCTGCCAGTGTCGCAGATTTTGTACATGTCTGTGTAAATAAAAATAATATATATATATATATGTGTGTGTGTGTGTGTACACCCTCTGTTAAAAAATGATGGAAAAAGTATCAAAGATCCGAATGGATCAAAGCAGGCATTGATGCACATGTCTCCATGCGAAAATTCTACAGTAAGCCCCACTCTCCACAATGGTTCACCTCGAAATGTGCAACTGCTATTGTTCAGAGGCAGCAAGCATTCTGATAATTCTACTGCCAAAAATCTACTACAAATAAACAGAAATTTATAGAGTAAAAAAAAACTGCAAGACTGATAGCTAAAACAAAGAGAAGGTATACAGATATTTCGAAAAAATGTTAATCTTTATAAGGGGGTATATAGGTAGTGCGAACTATTCCGTTTAGGTTTTTTTTTTCAATATAATAGGTCAATAATATGTTTTTTCAATATAATAGGTCAAACATATTTTATTCAATATAATAGGTCAAACATATTTTATTCAATATAATAGGTGAAATATATTTTATTCAATATAATAGGTCAAACATATTTTATTCAATATAATAGGTCAAATATATTTTATTCAATATAATAGGTCAAACATATTTTATTCAATATAATAGGTCAAATATATTTTATTCAATATAATAGGTCAAACATATTTTATTCAATATAATAGGTCAAACATATTTTATTCAATATAATAGGTCAAATATATTTTATTCAATATAATAGGTCAAATATATTTTATTCAATATAATAGGTCAAACATATTTTATTCAATATAATAGGTCAAACATATTTTATTCAATATAATAGGTGAAATATATTTTATTCAATATAATAGGTGAAATATATTTTATTCAATATAATAGGTCAAACATATTTTATTCAATATAATAGGTGAAACATATTTTATTCAATATAATAGGTCAAACATATTTTATTCAATATAATAGGTGAAACATATTTTATTCAATATAATAGGTCAAACATATTTTATTCAATATAATAGGTGAAACATATTTTATTCAATATAATAGGTCAAACATATTTTATTCAATATAATAGGTGAAACATATTTTATTCAATATAATAGGTCAAACATATTTTATTCAATATAATAGGTCAAATATATTTTATTCAATATAATAGGTGAAATATATTTTATTCAATATAATAGGTCAAATATATCTTTTTAAATAAATAGTAAAAAATTAATGTGCAAAACATGGTATGCCTAATTTGTTTATTATTGGAATTGTTAATAGTTTTCGGCGATGGTTCATAATATTAATTAAATCTTTTTTTATATTTTATTTGTAGCTGATATTATTTTCTATAATACACGGATAACGCGAACTTGAAATTTAATGAGAATGATCCTTAATCCATGCAGATTGCACAAAGCCACTCGTATTTATAATTTGTTCTTAAATGATAAAGAAAAACACAGCCAGGAAGGATGACGACCATACGCACTTAAAAAAAAACGCTTCAAATCTCATTAAAATCAATTAAATTAGATTAAAAGAAATTTAAGAAATTCCTAAGATTTCAGAAAATTTTAATAATTTTCACACCCTCTTAACTGTTCAGCCGATTCCGTCAGTATCTCTAAAAAAACATAAATTACGATGAATCAGCATCAATTAGAACATTTTAGTCGATTCTGATGTTGGCATTGGTTTTCAGAATTATTTCTAGAATCAGGTACTCACGAGATGGACAGTTTGAAGGTTGTCAACCATTCAAATGTAAGTGATGCTATGGAACAGGCCGGATTCGAACTTGGCACTACTACAGGGTGGGCCAAAAGAAGGGTCCTATCTTTAAATTTGAATAACTTGAATTTGAATAACTTCCACAAAATAAAAGTTCAACTCACCAAACTTTATGTGTGTGTAGACTGACCCTTCCGAGATTTTTTGAAATAAACAAAACAAATTTTAGCCGAAAAACACTTCTTAAAACTTACAAAAACTAAAGTATTGTTTTTTACACTGTTTTGAGTTTTTTAAGCAAAAATAATGTTTTCTAAATGAGGGTACGTTCCTTACGGCTCATGCTTGCTTCGGAAGGGGTCCTTTACTTATTCTAAAAAAAAAAAAAAAAAAAAAATCAATAAATAAAAAAGTTATGAATTTTTAAAAATAGGACCCTTATTTTTGCCCACCCTGTAGTTATCAGTCAACGTTGCTATCCACCTTACCACTATCGACCTCCATTACCCAGTACAAAATCTAAAGCAGCCACTTTAGGTATTAATAACAATGAGTTGTTTAGAAAATAATTGGTTCCTGGTTAGGGTGTTCAATTCGCCCCCTAAAACGATGTGATAGTGAAAATTCTTAGTTGGAATCGAAATAAAATTTCACATTAAGCAACAATAAACTGAATATTTAATGAATGCCTCAACTTCTCGGACATTTTTCTTTAACTTGATTCAATTCCGCTGAATATTCAATGCGTTTCCGACCTTCAATAAAAATCAAATAATAATAATTCATAAAAAACAAAGACAAAGTGATGATCGCGCGCAACACACGTGGTTGTTTTGGTTGTTTTGTTTTATGGCATATCAACCCTTTTTGGGTTATTTAATGCCGAATCTGGTCATTATAGTGAAAGTTTTTATGCTTCAAGTTCTTTATATCTTCAAATGTTTAATCAGGGTTTTTGGTTTGGTAGTTTTGTTTTACGGCATATCAACCCTTTTTGGGTTATTTAATGCCGAATCTGGTCTTGTTTTCTTCTCTTTTTTGTTTCTTTCCCCTTTTAGTATCTGTTTCTATTTAACCCATAGTTGGGACCCTAACAGATACTACCACTCCGGGTCAGGGTGGACCTGGGAGCAATGGTAATTAAGAGGAGGCTCCACATTCCCCAAAGTTCGTAAGCCGGATCTCACCATCGGATGTAGTTTAAGGTCATATCCAGGACCGGGAGTAGGGTAGGAAAAATAAAAATAAAAAAGGGGAGGGAGAAAGGGAGAGGGGCTGTTGTTTTTGTTTTTGGTTTTGTAGAACATAATTAAGTTTTACAAAAAAAAAACAAAAAAAACGTCAATGTAGGTGAATTTCGTCTCAGGGAGCCACAGGGCAGCCTGATCTGGTATCACCAGGCAACACACGTGGCGTGAATATGAAAACCACTTCACTTGAAAAAGGGAATCTCTCCCTTATCTAATCAGAATGAAGAAATGCAAAAGTAGGGCTCATTTCTCGCACTAACCGATGACGTCAAACACCTGATTTCAACTTAATTCAACCTTACACATCAAATTCTCTCTGTTTTATAGACTGCTTATGTATATGCGATCTCAGTGGTAAAGTAAACTAATTTGCATATTGATGTGCAAAAGGATACTCTATTAATTAACTCAACTTTGTTATTGCTTTTTCTAATTCAACGATTGTTTGGATATTAATTTGATAAATAGTTCTTTTTAGGGGTAGTGTTTTATTTCGTGGACAAATGTTTAGCAAATTAATAGAATTCAGAAATGGCAAAGATGATGGATTCTTCGTGGTTAGGGGTTAGAGTTAATGGTTAGGGTTATGATTGCGAGACAATTGTTTATGCACCACCGTTTTATTCTTTAAACGAACTTACTTGATTATTGAGTTCGGAAACCAGAAGAGTACCCGACTCAAAATGAACAGCAAACGGTGTTCTGTCAGATTTAGTTCCTGATATTAAACTTCATCCATAATGAAACTTCTGGCAAGAGTTTCAGTTTCCCAAATTTATTAATTTATTTATAAAATTATTAGGTGAAAGTACAGAATAGTTAATATTAAGAATAGCTTTCTAAATAATAATGTTATTATTTCAGCACGGTCCGTAAACTGCAGATAGTTATTTAGAGATACATTTTTAACATTAGGAGGGGGAGGCTTTGTTAACTATTCTGAACTTTCACCTAAAAATGTAATAAATAAATTAATAATCAAAAATTAGTATAAAACTTGGCAAACCAGAAGAGTAAGCGACTCAAAACAGGAAGTCTTTAATATCAGGAACTGAATCTGACCGGACACTGTTTGCTGCTGACCGAGTCAGGTACTGTTCTGGTTCGCCTTGAGTTCTTACACCCTTTCATTGCTTTACGGTCATATTAAAAAAATAAATACATTTTTATCAAAATTATCAAAATATTAATATTTATCTACTTTTATGAATGAATGCGAAAGAGTTTGTTACGTGTTTACAACAATAAAATGTTTATTATTTAAAAGTTTTGCTTCAAGTATTTTAAATAGCGAACTCTTGAAGCGAGAGCGAGACCATCCCGTCTTCTATACTAACATTTGGAAATAAATCAATGCCATTTCTTTCTATGCAGTTGTCGATAACAGTTAAGAAATACGCGCAAAGAGAAAATGAACAAAAAAGAATGACAAAGTCAATCCGTACAAAAATATATTAAGTTTTATTGGCGGGACGCATAGAAATTCCACCGTTGTATCCTTCATCTTTTGTGTATTGTTCCCGTGCTTAAAAATATTTTCATTTAATGGACGTCTGCCGCGAACGCAGACCCCACAATATTATTGTATCACGTGTATTCAAACTGAAACATACTTATCTAAGTATTCTGATTAGTGTAGTTTCTAAATATATCTGGTTATGGGTCTATCTCCAAAACTCTTTTCCAGGGTTGTGACATATTTTCATTCTATGGACGTAGACCCCCACGAGATTATTGTGTCATATGAGCGTATTAAAACTTGAGACGAATGTTGTGATAGCCTGAGATGTGGCGCTTTCGCAAAACTATCCAACGCAGCAGATCATTCAACATTAGCAGTTAGGCCAAGAAAGTGTATTTTTGTTTGGGTTTCATGTTTTAAAAAACAACGACATCAGATTAAATTTACAATATATGTACGAAGATTAAATACCTTGACGTTATATTATATATATATATATATATATGAGGGTAGAAAACCCGAAACGCCGTCGTCTGTAGGCATAAAACACTTTAATATTTAAAAATCTTTTTATAGTTAATGCCCCTTTAAGACTTAATAGTAGAGCCCTGTTTCGAATTACAAGATTGTTGTCACTCTAGTGATCATGCAAAGTTTCGCTGGAGCACTATCGCGCTTGAATACAATCGACAACAAGACACTTCCCCCTGCCTAACGGGTAAGTGAACGTTAATTTCAATTACTGTCTATGGCGATTTCTCGCGGCCATATGCGTTAGGCTCGTGATCCTAGGCTGAATCTATGAACTGCATTCTAGCTTATGCGACCATTTGCAACCGCCGCTCCTGCACTGATGAGAGTAGAAAAACTCAAAACGACGTCGTCTGTAGGTATAAAACACTTTAATTTTAATATATATATATATATATATATACGGAATGCATTAAATATATAGTACGATGCTGATATAATGCCCATATTTTACTCGATAATTTACTTCATGCAACAAATGTCATTTACATTTTCCACATAGATTTATTTTAGAAATTTTATTTCGGATTTGCCTTCGCCTTTTAAGAGCATCGAGATGGTTCGAATGAACTTTTAACAAAGACGTTTATCTCCCTTTGTAGAGATGGCGCATAAACGGTTACATTGCTAAGAATAAAAAACTTATTGAAGTCTTGTACACATTTAAATACACATAGATCGATATAGTGGATAGTTTAAGAGAACCTTACAACTCAAGCAAGTCAGCCATAATATTTTTAACGCAGAATACCTGTAGCAATATTAAAGACAGGTGTGTAAGAATAGAATTGGTATGGTAAATTTCCACGTAGGCCTTAAATTAGATAGAGTAGAATTTTCCATTTAAGATTCTAATAAGGTTACGTGCCCTGGCTGTGGCATCACTGGCACTGTAAGCGGATGTCAAAAATTGGAAGAGAGAATCGGCTGTCTTTCATCTGAACCATCAAAGAAGGCGGTTCGACTTTTGAATAACTGCTTCCTTCTCCTCTTTGGGGATGGGGGTAGGAGATAGTTTTGTATGTGTGCATGTGTATCCTGAAGAACGAATAAAACACCCAAATAGATTTTTAATTGTTTTTTTTTATTGTTCTTTTTTTTATAACGTTCGTAACAATCGATTATTGAGAAAAAGAGGGCAGCGACGGAAAGAAGAGGAGATGGAAGCTGTGACTGCCACATCACCACCAAAACCCGACGAGTGAACCCCGTCAACCATGACAGACCGTATTAAACAAATCTTTACTTCCGGCCACCATTAGACAGTGAGTACACGTGTAAGGTGAACATATGTAGCATATAAATAAAGAGTGCTACTGCTGAGCACGGAGTTTCAACTTGAATCTTTAGATCAGAGTTACTCAACTGTGTCGATGGCTTATTGAGATCGAACATATACTACACTTTGTTCCTAACTGTCAATGTATCATATCTGATACAAAAATAACTTGAATCATATTTTAACCGCGATTTAAAAAATAAAAATGCCCATCATGCATTCTGATTAGTGCTACATAACAAGAATCGTGTTTGAAGGGAATAGTTTGAGCGACATCTTAAAGGTCAGAGGTGACCCCAGAACGGAAGTCGACGGACTACGTGACTTCTGGACAGGGATTTTCTTTCTCTTAGCTAGCGAGATTTCAAAGAGAAAAGACATTCTTGTAACTAGATGTAGCGAGACGAGCTATCCGTCTGTCTGTCTGTCTGTCTGTGTCTGTCTGTCTGTCTGTCTTCCCCTTCTCTCTTTTTCTCTGATGTGTACAGGTAACCCGTCGCTCTGATGTTTTGTGACTGCCTCTCTTTTTTTAAATAAACCTTTTTATGAGTCAACACGGCGTTCGAGTCATTTTTATACACAGACAAGCAAAAACCTCGATTCACGAGACGACACTAGTGTATAAATGTTTATACACCCATCGGTAAGTATTAAAATACAACATTAGTTCCCGTCCTTACATCCTATGAGATTTGTCCAATTAAGCCACTGTCTTAAGTAACATTTGTTAACAGTTTTACCCTTTGCATAACTTTTAAAATAGATTACATGTCTCAAGGTTCTCCTGTGCAACAAACAAAATTACATAACATCTTTCTCATTTTTTTGATCACATGAAAAATATCATCGTACATATTTTTAAATAACTATTTAAAGGAAGAAATAATACTTCTTCGTCAAATATTTCGATAATTCATACTGTTTGTTTGCAATACTTCAGCTGGGAGTTTTTATTCACACAAACCATTCTGAACTCAAACGTAGAATATAAACATAACTAACCAATATCTCTCTCCACTCTATAATAAAGACCAATGTGTATTTAGTTGTATCTATATAAATATCAATCATGTCGTGTTAAAGTTAACAAATAAAAAAATGCTGGACTAAACCTTTTCAAGTGTTTAGTGAAAGGGAGAAAGCAAATAACAAATCAGCCGCTCATGGCGTATGAAATGAATTCTGAAAAAAATCTTCACTTTATTTCTAAAATGAGACATTTTCTTTCTTTTTTTCCTTTATTCTTTCTATACCGATTTATACGTTTTTATATATATTTTTTTAACTTTCCAGTTTGAGACGTGTTCTTTCTTTCTTATTTCTATTTTTTTTACTTCAACTTTAGTGCAAACATTGGTGAAACAATTTTTGGGGGTCATTCGTAATGATTGTTATTTTCTTTTTACATAATATGTCAGATATGTTGCCGACATTATTACAATAACAACGTATTAATATTACGTATATTAAATTTAATAAAAAGTGAAACGTGTATTATGTTATTTCACTTGTTCTTACAGAGTTCCGGGGAACACTCGCTGGGCACCACTGTCACAATGGTCCGAACCACTGTCGAGCTGATTGTAAAGGGCGCATTCTTAACTGGAATGCACCAGAAAATGTTTGCCCTCTTCGTGAGTTTGAACAGCGAATACTCGAGTCAGTCTCAAAGAAATGAAGCGGGAATTCTTTTGGTGGTTACTTTCGACCAATCAATCACTGTGTGAGCTTGTTCATTTCAGATATTTGACAATGTTATTATTTCCAGTAATGAGCTTAGAACGCTATCAGTGAAATAACGCACTGACTTCCCGCGAAGAGGATAGCAAAACTGGGATTGCTTAAGCCGTTAGTCTTCTGTCCGGTAATGTTCTTATTGCATTAATAGGATAATTTTCTGGTTGGAAAATAAAATTATCCTGACAAGCCTTCTTTTCTGCCTCCGGGGATTTTTGTCTACAAAATGTATGATAGGTCTCTTCGGTTGCAAATAACTTATTTCTTAAAAGTTGATATCAATGTGACAATATATGTCCGCGTGTGGGTGGTGATGTCTCTGAACAATGACGCTGGCTTTGTTTTGTGAAAGTAATGAAGGAACTTAAATTCATAAAAAATAGGTAATCGTATTATTTGGATTATTCGGACTACTGTTCTCATCTTGGAATGTTATTCTAACAAGTTTCAGCCGATGTAATCTCCGAGAATCTCTAGGTATTTCTTCTATTACTGTATTATTTCGGGTCCGTAATGATTTGATATGATGCTTCGGAATTTTTTTAGAGTAGGATTGATAATTTGTATTTTTTGTATTATTCGGACTACTGTTCTTATCTTTGATGTATTTGTCACAACGTTTCGGCCGATGTAACCTCTGGCCTTCTCCAGGTGCCTCTTGTCAAACTCGGAAATCTGTACGGAATTTCGAACGGGGGTAGCTTGCTCTCATTCTATCAGCCATGACCGGATAGAAGTATTTCGCAATTGTATTCTTAGTAACGCCATACTGAAGATTGGGCTATCAACCTCTCGAAGACTATTGACTAAAACTGATAATAAATTAGCATTTTTATCTATTGCACCCCATGTACTTGCGGACAATTCTAGAAGCATTAAAACTATCCATGTTTTAGCTATGTAATTTTATACATTATATATTGCTGTGAATACTCGCTGACTTCGTATTTAGAAAGTTAAATTCCTCCTAAATTCCAAGCTAATCTCTGGTGGCAAACTTGACTGCGAATGAGTGGCGATTTGTGATCGGAGTTCGCGCCCGTTGACCGTCGGGCCTCAGCTTCCTGCAGTAAAGATTGCATCAGCATGAAACATCGATGTCTGTAGGTAATAAATAATTTATGTGTATTTATATATATATATTAATTTCATACATACAGAATACATAAATAAAAAAAAATATATTAACGAACAATACGTCCTATGAAGTTAAGGGCGACCATCTTAATCACTTAGGAAGTGAGACAATCGAAATAGTAAGCAAAAACAACGAATGCGGCAATCACCAATAAAAATGATTACATAATATATATATATAACATTTAATTTAACATTTATTTATAAATGTTATGGTGCTGTACCTACCTACAGAGAACTAATGGACTCGTCCACCTTATAAATACGAGAAGCACGTGACACTTGTTCTCTTCTTCCCAGGCAAACCGGCAATGGCGGTTGAGAGCAACATCTTCCTTGTAATATCTTTCTTTCTATTATATAATATATACCTTTGTTCATTTAAACCATGTGTTCCTGTGTCATTCATTCAGCCTTACCCAGGTCCACAACAAATGGCGACGAGGCAATTCGAACTCTTGGGTAAACAAACTGAAAATACCACGTGAAAATGCACTCACACAGTTAATGCAGGAAACCGCACGCAAAAAAACAAAAACAAAAAAAAACAAAGGTTTTTGCCGTACGGTCGAGAGAAGAAAAGAGAACTCAACTGAAAAAAAAAACCACGTTGAATTCTTAAGTGCGAGAAAATTGTTTTCTTTTAAGAAAAAGAAAACTGAAATGGACCTGTTGTGCTTTAAGTTTTAAAACTGCTTATCGGAAAAAAAACAGCTTGAAATTGGGTGCGCGTTCCTCTAGTTTGGGAAAACTAGTTAAAAAAAAACAAACAAAAACAACTGAAATTGAATGCGCGTTTTTTTCTCTGGGTTGGAAAACTAAAAAAACAAAACAAAAGAAATACCGAACACGAAAGAAGCGAGTATTGTTTTTTTTTTAGACGAACGTCACAGCGAGTTTTTTTTGACGAACACACACACAAAAAAATGAAACCGACACCACGTGCTTCATTTTAAGAACAGATAAGAAACAAAATCATGAAATGAACACACGTGCGTTACTCCATAAAAAAAAGACGCACGATAAAAAAAAGGTCAGTTTTATTTTCTCTCTCTTTTTTTCCGACTTGTACTGAAATATTTTAAAATGCAGAAAGAATTAATTGTGAAACAGATTTTTTTTTCTCTTCGTTAAAATTAAAAACGTGTATAAGAAAAAAACATTACATAATCTTTTCATAACTAAAAGGACGTCTTGCAAACGCTAATTTAAAGAAAAGAACTTCTTATAAATTCATTAAATAACGAGAAAATATTAATTTTCAAAATAAAAAAATAAAAAAATAAGTGAATATACGCGTATATAGAGAAAAGGAAAAGTTTCATAATCTTTTCATAATTAAAACGGCGCCTAGCAAACGCTAATTTAAAGAAAAGAACTTTTATAAAATCATAAGATAATAAGAAAATATTAATTTTCTAAATAAAATCAGAAACTAAATGGTTGAATATGGAAGATATTAAGTCTATAATCGCCGAACTAACGAAATTCCAAATCTCCCAGCAACAACAAACTGAGGAAAGATTTCAAAAGCTTTTATTACAACAGAACCAAAATATTTTATTACACAAAAAGGAGTATGATGAAAGATTGGAATTTCTGATACAAACAATATCGCGCAGTGACCAAAAAAATGAAAAAGACGACACGTTTTCGCAGAACGAAATTTGGAACAGTATTGATAATTACTCATACACGGAAAATAATACATTTGAAGAATATTTCCGAAGATATGAAGACCTATATAAAATTGACTGCGGTGGTTGGAGTAATGCGAAGAAGCTACGCCTCCTTCTTAGAAAACTAAATACCACAGAACATACGAAATTCGTGTATTTCATTTTGCCTCGGAAAACCAGCGAGCTAACTTTCATAGAAGCGGTTGGTTTATTGACAGAACTGTTTAGTCCAAGAACTACACTATTCCACAAAAGATGGAAGTGCATGAACCTGGTAAAGAAAGACGAGGAAGACTACGCTACTTTTGCATCGATAGTGAACAAGCATTGTGACGATTTCAGACTAGCTGAATTAAGTGCAGATAATTTCAAGTGTCTAATTTTTGTACAAGGTTTAATCTCAGGAAATGACACGGAGATAAGGCGTAGAGTTCTAAATAAATTAGAGAATGAACCAAGCCTTACGCTGCAAAAGTTGGCTGAGGACTGTCAAAGATTTGTAAATGTAAAACATGACTCAAAAGACATTGAATTGTCTGGCATTGCGCACATAAAAAAGGTACATCAAAAAACAAAAGCTCAACCTTATAGAAAAATAAGAAATAATAATTTTGATGTAACAAAGACAAACCAAACCAGTAAAAAAATAAATAAATTGCCACCAAGCCCTTGTTCACGCTGTGGTAATCCACATTGGTACAATGAGTGCCCATTCCGTTTTAAAACCTGTATGAAATGCAAAAAAGTTGGACATAAAAGTTCGCACTGCAGAACGGGCAGAGGAAATAAAATGCGGATTCAAGCCACTAGGACAAAGAAGGAAACTGGCATGAACATAAGAAAATATGTACATGTGAAAATCCTGGATAAAAATATAAAATTGCAATTGGATTCTGGTTCAGACGTTTCCATTATAAATTTACATACATGGAGGAGATTAAATAAACCTACTCTATCAAGAACAAACAGGCTGGCAAGCACAGTTACTGGTGAAAGAATTACATTTGAAGGAGAATTAATCACAAATGTGTCCCTAATGGGAAATACTAAAAAACTCAAACTACTGGTACTGAAGGATTCGAATAATCTTTTTGGTTCAGATTTTATGCAGGCATTTGATTTATGGAAGTTGTCGATAAATACATTTTGTAAAAAAATAAATAGTCGCGCAACAGAATCGGAAAAACTACAACGAGAATTAAGAAACTCGTTTCCAGAGGTTTTTTCTGGCGGTCTTGGATGCTGCACTAAAATGACTGCAAAATTCCGTCTAAAAGAAAATGTACTGCCGGTATTTAGGAAAGAAAGGAAAGTACCCTTCGCCTCGATTGAAAAAATAAACGCTGAATTAGACCGACTGGTAAAGATGGGTATTTTATCAAAAGTACAACACAGCCAGTGGGCAGCACCCACGGTTTATGTAAAGAAAAAATCTAATGAGATTCGTGTATGTGCAGATTTTTCAACAGGACTGAATACTGCCCTCGCGGACTATCACTACCCACTCCATACCCCGGAAGAAGTGTTTACAAGCTTAAATGGAGGAAGATTTTTTTCAAAAATAGACCTAAGTGAGGCATACCTACAAATACCGGTGGATAAAGATTGTTCTAAGCTGTTATGTATAAACACACATCGTGGTTTATATAAATTCGAAAGATTAGCGTTCGGAGTTAAGGTCGCGCCAGCCATTTTCCTACAAGTAATGGACACAATGCTGGGCGGACTCGATTTCGCAATAGCGTATCTCGATGACATCTTGATTAACAGCAAAGATATCGAACAACACCAAAAACATGTAAATCAAGTGTTTGCGAGAATCCAAGATTATGGGTTCAAAGTAAAAGAAGAAAAATGTGATTTTTTCCTGGAGGAAATAAAATATCTGGGTCATGTGATCGACAAGGACGGCAGAAGACCAGACCCAGAAAGGGCTACCGCAATAAAAAACATGCCGGCGCCAGAAAACGTCATGACATTACAGAGTTTTCTGGGCCTAGCAAATTACTACCAGGCTTTTATCCCAGAAATGCATAATTTGCGTGCTCCATTAAATGAGCTATTAAAAAAAGGTAAAGCCTGGGTATGGACACCTGAATGTCAGGATGCATTTAATAAAATCATAGAAAGACTTACGTCAGAGTTATTTCTAACACATTACAACCCAGAATTGGACATAATTGTAGCTAGCGACGCTAGTTCATATGGTTTAGGAGCATGTATCCTACACAAAATGCCTGATGGAACCCATAAACCCATTGCACATGCATCAAGGACCTTGCTCCCAGCGGAAAAACAGTATTCTCAAATCGAGAAAGAAGCCCTAGCAATAATATTTGCAGTAACAAAGTTTCACCGATACATACATGGTAGACAATTACCTTACAGACAGACCATAAGCCGCTAATTACAATTTATGGATCTAAAAAATGCCTACCTGTATATACAGCTAATAGACTACAAAGATGGGGAACTATCTTATTAAACTACAACTTTAAAATGCAACATTTGCATTCAAATAAAATCTATCATGCAGATGGATTGTCGAGATTAGTGCCAAAACAGAGAGAGACTCTAGAAGACACAGTGATTGCGTCTCTTCAAACAGAAGAAGATTTTAAAGAGATTTTGTGCAACGCAGTGAGAGAGCTCCCGGTGACACTATACGAGATAAAAAAAAGAAGCTCAAGAGGATGAATTTATCACCAGAACAAAAATGAAATTGGTAGATAAGGATTTACATGCGGCAAAGAGTTTCTTACTCTGTGATGATGTACTCATGCATAACGAAAGGGTGGTCATCCCAGAAAAACTAAGAAAGCAAATTCTGAAAGATTTTCATGTTGGCCATCCAGGGATAACCAGGATGAAGGGGTTTATGAGGAGTTTTGTGTACTGGCCAGGTATGGACAACGACATTGAAAAAACAGTAAAGCTGTGTAAAGGCTGTGCCTTAGCGGCAAAAGCACCGCATATAAAGCATATCCCATGGCCAAAGACCGACCGTCCGTGGGAAAGAATTCACGTGGATTTCGCAGGACCATTGGAAGGATTTTACTACTTAATCGTAGTCGACAGTTTTTCAAAGTGGCCCGAGGTACTACGTTGCAAGAGTCCCACGTCAGAGGTTACGATAAGATTCCTACATGAACTATTTGCCCGTTTTGGGGTAGTGGATTGTTTGCTGAGTGATAATGGGACACAGTTCACGTCATCAGATTTTGAGGAGTTCTGCGCGACGTTTCAAATCAGACATATAACGACGCCCCCGTATCATCCTAGGTCAAACGGCCAGGCGGAATGCTTTGTAGACACATTAAAAAGAGCATTAAAAAAGGCCGGTGATACTCCTAAGGAGAAAGCTTTACAACAATTCTTACAGGTATATAGAATTACAAAAAACATGAACATAGCATCATCATTATCCCCCGCAGAGATGATGTTTGCACGGAATGTGAAGTCCGTGTTTGATAAATTATTACCTAAACATAATAATTATGACCGAATCTCTACGGTACCGAAGAAAAAATACAACCCAGGAGATAGGGTATATTTTAAGATGTTCAAAAACAATGCATCGTTCTGGGAACCCGGTACAATTGAAAAGAGGATCGGATCGATGGTCTATATCATAAAAGGACCACGGTTCTAGCATAAGAGACATCTAAATCAGATCAGAAAAAGACTGTCAGATGACACTGACAGCGCCCCACAAAGAGAAGACGTGATGGACGTGATATATGACACCTTCAACTTACCAGCACCCCAGGTAGTCACACGTAAACGACAACCAAAAAGAAAACGAATGGCTCCGGACTACCTAGAGATAGATCCGAAAAGGAAACGTTATTAAGACTCCTGAGGAGGTAAGGCTTGGAAGGGGGGTGTTATGGTGCTGTACCTACCTACAGAGAACTAATGGACTCGTCCACCTTATAAATACGGGAAGCACGTGACACTTGTTCTCTTCTTCCCAGGCAAACCGGCAATGGCGGTTGAGAGCAACATCTCCTTGTAATATCTTTCTTTCTATTATATAATATATACCTTTGTTCATTTAAACCATGTGTTCCTGTGTCATTCATTCAGCCTTACCCAGGTCCACAACAATAAATATTATTTATATATATATATATATACACACACACAAGAAAGGCGAAGGTTAATCGGCCACAACGTTGTGAGAATAACATCTGTAGTCTTAATAATTAAAATAATACAAATTATCAATCCTTATCTAAAAAGTTCGGAAACATGGTTAATCGCGTTTTGACAACTCATATCATATCTTGGCTCATCCTCTATTGACATGTGACGACACAGTTTGAATTACCTACTGGGGAGTTTGAATTACCTACTAGACACCATCCTCGAGTGTCTTCGGTCTCTCTGTACAAAGGTCTGTCAGAATAACTTGACACGAGGATACCACAACCTACACGTAAACCCTGCAAAATATTCAAAATAACATAGTATTCGAAGCCCAAATAACATCCCCTCGACACTGGCTCATACGAAGAAATGGTGCACCTTTTTCAAGTACTGTTACCTCAAGTAACATCACTTAGCTGGATACTCTACCAGACTAGATGAATTCTTGTCCTCGAATCCGGTAAGACCAAGAAACCGCAAAATTAGATATACCATAAAATAATTAACGGGTCAATTGGAAAGGAAAATTAATATTCTTAACTTCTTTACTAACTCAACGTTTGACAGGTAAAGGAGAACATTAATGGAATATTCGAATATCAATGTATCTCATATAGAGATCAAGTGTTAGCCCCAGGAACGGGTCCCCTGATTTCTGAGAACTTAAACTGAAGTAAAATAAAACAAAAAAGGCCCATGGCCCACTGGTTAAGTTTGGGCATCAATTGGAATATAGAATCTAACATATATTTCTAAGAAAATACATTTGTAAAAGAGTCTAGTTCCTGCAAGTTTGTACATTGGTATCGCCAAAAGAATGGCGTTGTGATTCCTTTTAATGTTTTGGGCGTTGAGTACTTTTCTACACATTTGATTTTTTTTTTTTGATTTAGAGAAATTTAAAAAAACAAACTTTTATGGTACTTTTATTTCAAACTTTAGGTTAAGATCAAATTGTCTCAAACATCAAAACCTTAGTTTTCATACATGTCAGCTGCACATAAATTAAGACGTGAATCTGAATTTGGATTATTTCCATTATTCGTACGACACTTCTCATCTTGGATATTATTCTCACAACGTTTCGGCCGATGTAACCTCCTACCTTCTCTAGATGCGGCTTGTCAGATACGGTAATCTGTACGGAATTTCCAACAGAACCCATTATTAAGTCCACGAGGGTAACTTGCCCTCGTTCCGTCAGCCACGACCAGGTACAAGTCTTAAGTAATTTGTAATTTATATATATATATATATATATATATATATATAATGGGAGGCGCGAGAGCGCTCTATCCCTTAATAGACTCCACGAATGGCCTATGCTGGAAATCTCATTTATTTGATCAATCATAACTCAAAAACCAATAAACCAAATTAGTTAAAACTTTGCACAAAATTTTTGTTTGATAGGTTCTATAAGTGTGTAGAATTTCAGCATCATTAGTCAAGGCAACCCAGAGATCCAGAAAGTTCAATCATGTTATCTGTGTGTACCTATGTATGTGCCACCCTGTATCTCATCAACTATTTGATGGATTCAGCTGATTTTCAGCAAAGATAGATGTTCTAGTGTCTAGTTGATAGCATTTTAATTTCAGTTTACCATATACCTTGATTAGTCATACTACCAACTATATCAGTTATGAGAAGGCATTGTATTGAGGCATAGCCTTTACAAAAGTAGTTACATTCCATGATAAATGTCAGTATGCTGAAATCATATGCCCTTAATAGGATTAAGATGAAAATTCATATACACTAAAATGTACAAAAGCAAGGAAATTCCCAAATTTTTACACTTTTATTGTCATTAAGAGTATGCGAGCACAACAGGGCTATGTATTTTACTGGTAGGAATTTTTCTTCAGCGCACCTCACACACTTCATCCACTCATGCATAGATATTTATACTGTAGTGATGTGATAATGAAATGGTTTGGTTGATATGTAGTCATACCCTTAATTAATGACAATAAAAGTGTAAAAATTTTGGAATTTCCTTGCTTTTGTACATTTAGTGTATATGAATTTTCAACTTAACCCTATTAAGGGCATATGATTTTAGTATACTGGCATTTATCATGGAATGTTCATATACTAAAGATAAAAGGGAATCGTATCAGGTTTATTGGGTATTTTCTTGTTCTCGGAAAATTGGTTAAAGCTATTTTCACTTCTTGGTGCTTGTTTCCAAACGAAAATCTTGTTTTAAATATCCAGAATATGAGAAGTCGTCACGTGACCAAATTACCATTTGTCTTAAACCAATTTAGAGGATAGGAGGGATTCTGCGAGTTCTTGGGGGGAGAAAAACGAGGATATTTTTCCAGGTCTTAACTTGACCTATGATCAGGTGGCCAGACATTATAGGGCCTTAACTGTCTCTCTCTCTCTCTCATATATATATATATATTTTTTTGACGTGGTTGTCTATACATCTGAGGAGACCTAATTAAAGGGGTCGAAATAAGTTATTATGTGTACAACCTTAATGTGTGTATAGTTTTTCTTTTTATAATTATATATATATATATATATATATATATATATATATATATATATATATATATATATATGCACACTAAGCTCTAAAGATGATGCTTCTAAAGATTAATAAGAGATATCGTAGTGTTGCCCAAATTTGCGCTGAAAGGTTAACGGTCAAAAGTAGAAGATAAACACTCCCAGGTTTCAAATATAAGTCATTTGTTGGTTAGGGTTAGGCTAAAAACACGAAAGACAACGCACAGAAGTGCGCATTTATTACCAACTATTTGGGAGACTCATTCGCCTTTACTCCATATCCACCCTTTCCCATGTCGCTATTTTTTCATTTTATTTCGTTTTATTTATCTATTTTTCTTTTGTTCGTTCTATTCTCCCTGGCTGCTAGTTAACGTCGCACAAAGAATATCACAGTCTAAATTTTGGAAAGAAAAAAGTTACAATTTATAGTGGCGCGTAATAACGTCAAATGAAAAACATTTTTGGCAATTTGGGCTAGGAAACAAAATTGACAATTTGGGCTAGGAAACAAAATTGACAATTTGGGCTAAGAAACAAAATTGACAATTTGGGCTAGGAAACAAAATTGACAATTTGGGCTAGGAAACAAAATTGACAATTTGGGCTAGGAAACAAAATTGACAATTTGGGCTAGGAAACAAAATTGACAATTTGGGCTAGGAAACAAAATTGACAATTTGGGCTAGGAAACAAAATTGACAATTTGGGCTAGGAAACAAAATTGACAATTTGGGCTAGGAAACAAAATTGACAATTTGGGCTAGGAAACAAAATTGACAATTTGGGCTAGGAAACAAAATTGACAATTTGGGCTAGGAAACAAAATTGACAATTTGGGCTAGGAAACAAAATTGACAATTTGGGCTAGGAAACAAAATTGACAATTTGGGCTAGGAAACAAAATTGACAATTTGGGCTAGGAAACAAAATTGACAATTTGGGCTAGGAAACAAAATTGACAATTTGGGCTAGGAAACAAAATTGACAATTTGGGCTAGGAAACAAAATTGACAATTTGGGCTAGGAAACAAAATTGACAATTTGGGCTAGGAAACAAAATTGACAATTTGGGCTAGGAAACAAAATTGACAATTTGGGCTAGGAAACAAAATTGACAATTTGGGCTAGGAAACAAAATTGACAATTTGGGCTAGGAAACAAAATTGACAATTTGGGCTAGGAAACAAAATTGACAATTTGGGCTAGGAAACAAAATTGACAATTTTGGCTAGGAAACAAAATTGACAATTTTGGCTAGGAAACAAAATTGACAATTTTGGCTAGGAAACAAAATTGACAATTTTGGCTAGGAAACAAAATTGACAATTTTGGCTAGGCAACAAAATTGACAATTTTGGCTAGGAAACAAAATTGAAAAATTTGGACTAGGAAACAATTGACAATTTTGACTAGGAAACAATTGACAATTTTGACTAGGAACCAATTGACAATTTTGACTAGGAAACAATTGACAATTTTGTCTAGGAGAAAAAATGACAATTTTGGCTAGGAGAAAAAATGACAATTTTGGCTAGGAGAAAAAATGACAATTTTGGCTAGGAGAAAAAATGACAATTTTGGCTAGGAGAAAAAATGACAATTTTGGCTAGGAGAAACATTACAATTTTGGCTAGGAGAAAAATTACAATTTTGGCTAGGAGAAAAATTACAATTTTGGCAAGCAAATAAGTTATAATTCTTTAAAATTATTTAAGACCGTCAAAAATTAAAACAGAAAAAATTACAATTTGCTGGGAGAAAAATTACAAATTTTGCTGGGTGAAAAATTACAAATTTGGCTGGGAGAAAAATTACAAATTTTGCTGGGTGAAAAATTACAATTTAGGCAAGCAAATAAGTCAGAATTATTTAAGACCGTCAACATTTCTATGAACAAATTAATAAAACATAATATTATGGTCATAGTGAGATAAGTAGACAACAATATTAAGATAATTTAAGATTAGGGTTTTTTTCAAAGCAATTATTTGCTTTAAACTAATCAATAAAGACACATAAGTAATTATTAGGTTTAAACTAAGCAATGCTAAAATTGCCTAGTTTCGTTTTTCGTTCCGGTGATTTATATCTACTTCTTTTAGATCCGTTCTTTCCAGTCCTCTTTTTAACCTGGGTTATTCTTTCTTTTATGATGCTTACGAGTTCTATTTGTGTCTTCATTTTTCAAAGACATTAATACAATATTAGCATTTGCAACAAGTCGACAGCAACTTTCACGACATGCACCTGCCTAAATCTGACTCAAACAGAAATATCTTTGTACTTATATCATGATTATACGTTTTCTTTTAAGCGAAAATGATAATCTATTGGCTGGACCGATTCTTGCATCTAGAAATATGAACGGCTTAAACGTAATAGATTTTGGAAAGCATCCAACTGAAAGAAGTGCCGGTCTTTAGGCTAAGTACATGTCAGATTTCGAGGTGGACAATATCTACGACACAATGCTTTCATTAAAACGTGGAATAATTCCAAAACGAACTGGCTTTTACTTTCGACACGTTAAAAAGCGGCGAGAATACCAGTTGTAGAAAGAGTGGGAAAAATCCATTTTTTTCTTTTATTTTCGTATTAATATGCATTAGAATAAGCGTACAGAGTGTTGAAGAAATAAGTTTATTTTAATAAAGATAACCAACAAAATGGCAGCGATATTTTTAATGTAAGTTTTTAAAGCGAAAAACGATGAGAAAAATTGTACAGGAAGCGGGGTTAAAGTTTTCGTCTATTTCAAATTTGGATTTTTTTGTAAATGTCGAAATTTCCACATTTGCAAAAAAGCATGATTTTTTATAAATGTCGAAATTTCCACATTTGCAAAAATATTAATGATTTTTTAATTTAAAAAATGAACGACGTAAGATTTTAATGCGTCGAAGAAAATAAGATGAATGTGTCAAATAACTATATTTATATATTTTATGTCAAAACTAGAATATGTAGGGATTTTTATCCTTGAAAGAAAGTGAAATGCTCGCACGTGAGAAAATAGGGTTTACACCCGAAAATAAGTGTTCACAGATGAAGTTTGAGCCACAGCTTTTGCATACAAGGAAAATTTGTATATTAATTTAACCATTTTACTTTGGCAAGTAATAAAGAATGATATGCAAAAAAAAAGATGAATATACAGAACGAAAAGGTTTATGAGTACGTGCTAAGCGAGAACTGATCTAAATGAAGATTTCCCGAGTAACAGGATTGCACGCGTGGATCCGTCAATTCTTGCTCTTAGAATAGCTTTTGCCTGCAGACTGCGTTCTAGAACTTCTGTCGCAATGTAGCATGAGTGACATTAACCATAATGAGAGATACTGGGAAAAGAGGAATGGCTGCCTATAACAGCCTTCTTTATCACAATGCAGACTAACTGTTGTCACATGGTTGGGTAACTGAAAAAAAATTAAGAGGATTGGCTGCTCACGATTGCCTTCTGTGGGGTTTTATAACCACGCAGACAAACCGTCGATCGTCTAAGATGTCGAGTAACTGAAAAAAGTGGATAAGAAAATTGACTGCTTAGAACTACCTTCCATGGGATTTGTCGCAATAGATTCAACTGGCGTCAATGGTGGTAAAAGAGGAAATGTGGCTGGGATACATAAACTGCCTCGAGTGATCCCTAAGACAGCGGCTTACGTTTTGCCCAATCCAAACAACCCTCAAATGTACATCTTGTCAAACTATGTCATACATGCAGAAACCAAGTTGCTATCATTATTTTTAAAAAACACATGAAAGTTCATAAATTGTATTCCTTCCTATTCCTTGTACGTGCACCTTCCCGATCGAGGGAACGCTGCCTGCAAATAAGTTCTTTAATATCCCGAAAGGACTAAGCCAAGACAAAACTGATGGAAGGCAGACGAGATTAATTCGACTTGATCTTCGGTCCAAATACCTGACCAGTGGGATGGGATGTGGCAAAGAGATAGTGATAAATATTATTTCATCATATCTTGTCAGTGCATTTCTATTTTCCATTTTTCCATGTGGCATGCTTCCAAGTAACTGAAAAGCTTTTCTCTGTCACTATCACCTTGAGCCATGTGACGTTACATACGTTCCAATCAATTCCTACAGTTTAGTAATTCTAACCTCAAGTTCAGCAATTTGACATCTGTAATTTCCTGCTATTTTCAACTAAGCCATTTATATACAAGTGTGTCTACTCGCCCACTATTTAATAAAAGGGACAAGGAAGACAATCACTGATCAATAAATAGGGTTTTTAATTAGCCACGAAAATGAATAGAATTTTTACTGTGTGTAAAATATGTCGACAGAGAGAGAAGAATGTTTGTGTTTCAAAGAAAATGTAAAAATGTAGTAAAAATGGGATTTTATATATCGAGAAAGAAAAAAAAAGTTTTTTTAATATTTCACATTTTTTTAATGTATCAAAATTTAGTTGTTTGGTTGTTTTGTTTAATGGCAAATGTGTATATGTTGTTCCTGGGAGATTGGTGAAAGTCATTTTCAATTCTTGGTGCTTGTTTCCAAACAAAAATCTTTTTCTAAAAGCCAGAAGATTAGAAGTCATTTTTGTACTTCAAAATTAAAGAGTTCGTTCTCACTTTGTCAAGTAATAATTCGAGGGAGAAAACTTGAATATCGTTCAAGGGAAATAACTGTTAATATACTTCGATAATAATGCCATTTTTAATTTAAGCACGACAGAAAAAAAAACCGCATTTATAAATATTAATATAAATTTAATAAAGATTTTAGAATGTCTCGCTTCAGTCTCTCGTTGTATTAATATTCGAAAGTAATACAGAAAGGAAAGAATAAAGATTCGAATAGGCTATTATAAACAAAGGACATTATTACCACAACCAATCTAACCCTAGCTCAATAAGTCATTCAACCAATCTAACTCTAGCTGAATAAGTCATTCAACCAATCTAACCCTAGCTCAATAAGTCATTCAACCAATCTAACCCTAGCTCAATAAGTCATTCAACCAATCTAACTCTAGCTCAATAAGTCATTCAACCAATCTAACTCTAGCTGAATAAGTCATTCAACCAATCTAACTCTAGCTGAATAAGTCATTCAACCAATCTAACTCTAGCTCAATAAGTCATTCAACCAATCTAACCCTAGCTGAATAAGTCATTCAACCAATCTAACCTTAGCTCAATAAGTCATTCAACCAATCTAACTCTAGCTGAATAAGTCATTCAACCAATCTAACCCTAGCTCAATAAGTCATTCAACCAATCTAACTCTAGCTGAATAAGTCATTCAACCAATCTAACCCTAGCTGAATAAGTCATTCAACCAATCTAACCCTAGCTGAATAAGTCATTCAACCAATCTAACCCTAGCTGAATAAGTCATTCAACCAATCTAACCCTAGCTGAATAAGTCATTCAACCAATCTAACCCTAGCTGAATAAGTCATTCAACCAATCTAACCCTACCTGAATAAGTCATTCAACCAATCTAACCCTAGCTCAATAAGTCATTCAACCAATCTAACCCTAGCTGAATAAGTCATTCAACCAATCTAACCCTAGCTCAATAAGTCATTCAACAGGTCACATTTTTCTTGTGTTTCACGAAGTTCTTGGAAAATTTCGCGAAAACTTCTGAACCAATTTTTCGAAAACCAGAAGAAGAACGGAATCAGAAAATGTGACAGAAACCATTCCTGATTAAGATGAAGGTCTAAAAAAATATTGCGTTCTTCCAATTCAAACGAGATAAAAGGATTAATTTTTAACATAATGATTGAGTGAATCTTTTCTTGAAATAAAATTTAATTAACAAATTAAATCGGGATTATCGACGTCTTAACAATGGCGAAATCCCTTTTAATCATTTAATACTTTAGGGGTTTAAAAAAGAGGGAAGTGAAATTCACGTCTTATAGCAGAATTATCAAAAGTGATTTCTTTCACGCGGATTGCTCAGCATTTTCATCACCAATGTGTGTGTGTTGATGCACAATATTCCATTGAGCATTGAGTTTCGGTTGCTTATCGACCAGCAACTGTTGGAAATCCGATTTCATTACGACTGACGAAAATGCTATGATATTTTTATTTATTAATATAAAAATATGTTGCAAAACCAAAGTCACAATTTATAGGTCAAAGGAAATAACATTACAATTTCGGCTGAGTTAAAAAAAATAACTTTTCCTTTATAGTAACAGATAAAAAAGTTACAGGAAACGTCACGGACAAGTTCACAATTTTAGCTAGGCAGAGAAAAATACATTTTTAGCTAGGCAGAGAAAAATACATTTTTAGCTAGGCAAAGAAAAATACATTTTTAGCTAGGCAAAGAAAAATACATTTTAGCTAGGCAAAGAAAAAGACATTTTTAGTTAGGCAAAGAAAAAGACATTTTTAGCTAGGCAAAGAAAAAGACATTTTTAGCTAGGCAAAGAAAAAGACATTTTTAGCTCGGAAATGAAAAATAAATTTGAAGCTAGGCAAAGAAAAATACATTTTAAGCTAGGCAAAGAAAAAGTCATTTTTAGCAAGGCAAAGAAAAAGTCATTTTTAACTAGGCAAAGAAATAGTCCTAGCTTTAGCGTGTCGAAAAAAAGCTTCAGTTTTGGTCAGGCAAAAAAAGTTTCAATTTTAGTTAGGGAAAACAAGCTTTATTTTAGATACGAAACAAATCATAATTTCTACAAGAAAACAAATCAATTTTGGCTAGGAAAAAAACTCAATGCACAGGTCTGTAAGTGATGTTATTAAAAGCTTCATCAATATAGGAACAAGAAGGTAAGTTTTTTTATAGAGAGGCATCACTCCCAGAACACACTATTCTTTAAAAACATTACTTTTTGGCATTGGTAATGTTTGTTCTCAACGTAATGTACCGTCAGCCACCGCCTTCTAGTATCTATGTGGAGAGAAAAATAAAAAGGAGAAATAAGGTTTTGATTTTTTGAAGAATCAGATTGAATAATACAGTTAGGGATTAGCTTATAGATACTAGGGCATGACGTGACCAATCGATTGAATAAATCGGGCCTCTCCGACCTTCTGTCCAGCCAAAATAAAGGCTAGAGTGGGAGTATAGCTCAGCCACCACGATCCCACCCTAACTCATCATGGATCGCCACCCACGGCCTACAGGGGGGGGGGAGTACACTCTCTGCATGGGGTTGCAGTCGGCAAATTCGTGACCCTACCGACAGAGCAGGACCACCGTTTTTGGCAGGGTTAACAAGACTTTTGGACCACCCTGTACTTAAAATGTCGTTCTTTACAAAAAAATGAAAAATTAGCTTCAATTTTTTGCAGTAATGCGGTTTCTGCCTGCATTGCGGAGTTGTATCCCTCGTGAATTTCTACATAATATTAGTGCAGTCATTCTTACGTTGGATGCAATCTTTCAGCATTCGTCACAAAAGACAAAACGTTGCGAATGCTCCACTTTCCTAATCTGTCCACAATTCAGCTGCCATTCTCGAATCGAGTTTAACAAAAGACTTCTGATGTCAGATTCTAGTAACTTAATTTTGGTTCCCAGGTAAATTCTTGCATATAATGACGCACTTTTCATTTTTCCTCGGAAGCTTCCAGCTGATTTTCACAAATACACCTAATAAGAATTCGCTTTTAAATGGCCATCGTTGCTCACACAAGAAAAAAAAACCGAAGAGGAAAAAGTAGAAAAAAGAGAAACAATTAAAACGAGAACATTTTCTCTTTGACTGTTTCTTCCAGAAAGGAAATAAATCATATATTGGATTTGCATATCTAGACACGGACATTATTGTGATTATAACTCGACTAATCTATATACATAAACTATATACATTGAATGTCTGCATGTATGTTTGCAAGTAGATCTATAATTTTCTCCAGAAAACAGCTGCATAATTGAAATTTGGTTTTAACATTTTTTTTTAAGACATACACATTTATCTATTTGGGATTTAAAAAAATATTTTTTATGGAAATCACTTCAGACAAGGCATGAAGCCACTTGATGTAAGAGCTAAACAAATACTTAAAGGGCAAAAATTAGCCAATAAGTGTTAGATTGATAGATTCCTCACAGTCGGCCCAGACGTGGAAATTGGCCAAAATGTGTTCATTTAACTTTTTCCTTTTGATAAATTAAAAGTAGAATAAATTTCTGACAAAACAACAACAAAAATTGAATCTATTGCATAATTTTGAGCCATTTTATGAGACTTTGAAGTTGTGGAAATATATCTGCAGGCGACAACCTTGTTCAGAGTCTGTTTTTTATAAGCAAAATTTACCAACTGCAGGAAAACTCCCAAATACCAGAAAATCCTTATATGCACACTCTTTACTTGTTTTTTAGGTTTGGTAATACTGTCAATTAACGGATCGTCTAAGAAAATGGATAAATATTCCCAGAAAAATTTAGTGTTATTTTCATTTTTCTTAGTAAAAAATAAGCAAAATAGGGTTATTTTTTACGAAAATCGAGTGATACTTTTTTCATAAAATGCAAAATATCTTAAAAAGGGCTAAGCCTCACATATTAACATATATACTTTTTGAAAACCTTGATTTATGGTCCATCTGATCCAATAAACAGATTTATGTGAGGCATAGCCGTTTTCAGAATAATCCCCTTTGAAATATTTAATCGTAATAATAACATTTTAGAAATATTCAAAAATGTTACCGATTTTTATAGCAATTACTAGTCTTCAAATAGAAAATATTTGTTGCAGAATGCTTTATATGTTGTTACATTACTTGTTACTGTTCATAAATTGTAGCATACATATCCATTTTACAGAAAATATTCAACTTCTTGGTTACTTGATGCATTGGATCAATTTGAAGTCACAGAAGTTGCTAAGGTTGGCCATGATCTATTTACTGAGATTGTAGATGCATCACACACATTTGAACTAAATGAAGCCATTGCACTAATGCATGGATTAGTAAAGAGCAGATGAGAAGGCTGAAGTTGATATTGCTTACCAAAGGGATCTCATTTCCAACCAGCAATGAACTCCTTGAAGCTCGGAAAAAGTTGCGTCCAGCTGTAACTTTAGTTCTTGATAACAAGGGAGTCATGGTACAAAAACCTTCTTTAAATGACTGTCGAATCAGATTTGACACAGTTGAACTGCAATGGTAATTTAAATCTGAAGACAGCAAAGCTTGAAATAATATTGAAAGATGGTGGTGCTGATGCAGGATCACAAGTCGTGTGGAAGTCGAAAAGCATGATTGATGCTAAAGAGCATATGTTTCAGTGGGGCATCATACCATTCAGGCGAATAAAAAGATACCAAGATGAATAAACAGTTTCCTTGTGGGAAAAATCACACTCCAAACTCCTGTAGAACATTACGTCCTATTTTTCTTGTGAGAGAGAAAGAGACAGATAAGGATCTTAATGTTGTCATCCCCACAACTGATAAGAGTCATGCAGAGTTAGAAGCTGAGGGTCTGTGCACACAAGTTGGCAAAAAGGCCTACAATGAAAAAATTGCAATTCATGATACCATGAAAGATTTAAAGTTCAGGAAGTGTGTTAGGTCTAGGTGGTGCTGATTGTATTTTTTGTGTCAGTGAGCAGGCAGACTGGACAAATCCTCAATTAATTTCTGATGGGTTCCAGATCAACTGATGTGCTGAGGATTCTCTGAAGTTGTATGAAAATCTTGTTGATGCTGATGGTGTGGTTCCTGCAAAAATTGGTGACTTTGAGACCAGGAAAGGTGTTACAGCAAAACCAATGAGTGTGTCAGATCAGAAAAGTATCACATTAACACATTGCTACATCAATGTTACGACATGGTTTCGCAAAGTTATGTATCGTTGCCAAATTGACTACCAACAATGGATTGAGAAGTCAGGGTCATTGGGTGATCCAATTCGCATCTCCAGAGAAAGAGTCCTTGCACAATTTCCGAGAAGACAGGTCTCTATCTAGACGGATGAAACACTGTTAGTGGAAAAGGTGGACCGTCAACAAATGGCCCTCAGGGCAGACGTTTCTTCTCTGAGGAGGTTATTGAGTGCATACATGATTTGACCTCTGTGAAACGGAGAATCTATTGCTTTTGCACCGTCAGTTGTCAACAATTCTTAATGTTGTATCTTCATCAAGAAAAGTTAACCTAGATAAGATGAAAGAACTTTGTCAAAATACAATGAGGAACTTATGTGAGAACTTTAAATGGGTGAAGCTAAACCATTCTTTTCATGAGACAATTCATCATTTAGTTGAGTTTCTGGCTGTGAATTAGGGAGCTTTTCGGAGGAATTTTGGAGTTTAATAATAAAGATATTCGTAATTACTTACAATTCCTTTCAAGACAACTTCACATATTGAACAGCTCACCGATGTTATGTGTAGATTACTTGAACATTGTAATCCTGGTGTTTTTAAGCAGACCAATCAATGGCGTCCTAAAATGTACTGTACTGAATGTGGTGCAAATGATCACACAATTAGGTCTCATGCAAGGCTTTTCAATCTACCAAAGAAATTGTATGTTAGCCATATTGAAGATATTTTACTTGATGAATAAACAGTTGTAATTCATATCTTTTCATTCATCAATAATGAAATTTCCCTAGCAATTCTTGTTAAATATTGATCAATCTCTTCTGTTTTATTGTTTATAACTGATTGTAGTTATATTTTTATTGATTTCTGTCACATTATTATTAATGAATATATGATTGAATATAAGTGTTTCAATTCAAAGTAGAGTAATGAAGATTCTTAATTGCGAAATCACTTCTATAATTTTATTTGCTGAGAAAGTTTGCAGTCATGTTGTTGCTTGTTATTTTACCAAGTCACACCTGAGATGATGATTTTGATTATATTTTTAACTGCCAACATAGGTTTTATTAAATTATTTGACGGCATTCAATGTTACACCATAGTAAAGTATGAAGGGAAAGTTTTTTGAAAATCATCAAAAAAAAATCGATAATTTAGGCCTAGGCCCAAGACTTTTAAAATTGGCTAAAATCCTCCTAGGAAGGTCATGCACACTCAAATTAAGTATCTTTTATCATGAAATAGTATTCCAGAGCACTAATTAACATTTTCTCCTTATATTTTAGACCTTAACTAACCTAATGTCCCTATTTCCACAAATTGGCGATCTGGGCCCACTGTGTTCCTACCCATAAAACAGGAATTCTTCCCCCTTTGTCTGAAACATCGCTCATGGAAGGTGAGGACTAAAGGACAAAGAGTTACGAAGCTGCCGAAAGTAAACCTAGTTGTTGGCAGTGATGAGAGCGCTGGTCGAGAAGAGCACACAGTTCACTCTGAACAGTTCCATCGAATTCACTAGGATCAACTTAAACGAAATCAACCGTGACAGACAATACACATAAAGAAGACAGGCGAGAAGATCGGCCGAAACGTCATATTAAAAAAAAATAGCAACGGCGAAGACAATAGTCCGAATAAAAGCAATGTCAGTAATAATGGAACACAATACTAGAATTAGATTATTTAAGACGACAGCTCAATAAGTATTTGTTAACATTGGACTTGAAAACGACCATGCTATAGTCAGCTGGGAAGCAGCCCCATGGTATTGTGTTTCACAACTCGTCGTTCCCATAATTCAAACAACGGCAAAAAAACAAAGTTAATATATTACAGCAATATTTTTTAATAATTTACAAAAGTTAAATGCTACATTTTTCAAACAAATCAATTCAACATTAAAAAAAGAAGAACCATTTTTATATCGCAATTATGTAAAATTGGTTATGGAAATGTGGACAAGCAAAGTAGCATGCGAGTAAAAATAAGACATTATAGCTGGACCAAGATATTTCGGTCGAAAGGTTCGACCATATTCGTTTGGTAATGTTGCTTTACTGAAACAAAACTGTACATTTTTATAAAATGTAGGAAGAAAAATCCAGGAGGGGGAGACATATCCTGATCCAGCATTAATGATGTGTTCGTGTCCTAATTTTTACTAGCGTGTTAACTTGCTTATCCACATTTCCATAACCAATTTTACATTTTGTCTGAAATTTTCATTTCATATTTACTCCCTAATATCACAATTATATTATTCACATTTTCATCAAACTTAACCTCATCACAATTGTCGTTCATTTGACTTTACATCAAGCGACCACAGACAATTTTCACTTTTATATCATACCAGTTTCTCATCAGACTGCGCTGAGTGAAATTTCATTAAGGGCGTTATTTGAAATGAAAATCTATTGCCCTGTTCAGAGATTGAACTTGCATTATTCAGATCGTGAGGTTTTGTGTTTAATACACTCCCCCCCCCCCTGCTTACTCCCCTTCTCATCACATTTGTTTCATCAGAACATGCTCTATAATATTCGGTATCATGATCAAATGGACAAATAACATAAGCATGTAAACATCTCTTGACTGTTTATCGAGATAGAAAAATTTGGGATATCTTTGAAAGAGAAGCGAGGGGATATTAGCATCCTAATTTCTCAAGAACCTTACATGACGTCTATCGAGGTGAAAATTCGGGTAGCAACTCAACGTATACTTTTCATATGTCACATTATTAACTCAACCAATCAGCTACTTACTTTTCCTGTGGTGTCAGCTGAACCTAAAGGCACCCGTGTTTTTCACTCCACATGACTCATTGCACCTGATAATATCTAGACTTAATTTGAAAATAATATTCAACATTAATACTTTCTTATTTGTGAAGACGGATGTTTTTATAATTGTCTTCTCGTTTGCTTTCTTCCGCTACCGTTTATTTATATAAACATCTAAATACCTATCTAAGAATGGTGCAGCAAGGTTTCTATCGGTAAGACAAAAAGGATTTGAACAAGAACTGCTTGAAGCTTATTGATATTGTACCTCTTTTTTAGCAATGTTTCTCCTTAATCCCGAAATTGCAGTGATAGATGGTGAGTAAGAATACATTTATGAAAACACATATTCATATTTCTTTTAGCAGGTTCTCTCCTCCCCTAAAAAATGCCATTAAAAGAATCATTAAGAAAATTTATAATACTGTCTGCAATCCAAGCATATTTGAAACAAATAAACTACAGTCTATTCCTGACTTGTCCACCAAGTTTCAGTCATGAATTTCAACAGTCTTAGTTTTATCGCTGTTCAGTGATATGGGGGGGGACACTTTCGTGATCGTCTCATCAGTAGGAGTTGTGATACTGAATGGGCTTCACACTCACCGGACCTTACGCCGCCCTCGATTTTTCTCTGTAGGGTTATCTCAAAGATAATTTCTATGAAAACAATTCCCAGACTATTCCTGAACTAAAGACGGACTAATCCAAATCAAGCCAGTGCTAAGAGATGAGCCTGCCAGAGTTATTGGTAATTTTACATATCATATTCTATTGTGCTTACCATTAAACAATGATAAAACAAAAACTGTTTGATATTCAAGGCTGAAATTTGTGGGACAAGTCAGGTATAGACTGAAGTTAATTTGTACCAAATATGGTTTGATTGCAGAAAATAGTCTGGATTTTATTAATGATTCCAAGGGTGGCATTTTATTTATGGTCACTCTCTACCTAATCATACTATGACCGACTTTATCTTTGTATCAAGCGTGGCTCTTCTGCGTCGAATCATCTCTAAACTACATCCTCTTCCTCTTGTGTGATTTAAAATATTTTCAAGCATGTCATGTTTCGTGTTCTTATTATCTGATCTGGGAGTACGTGGATCTCAGATAGTATGAGGTTTTGATTCTGACTTGCATAAAGGAATCAATTTGCAATATCGCTTTCAGCTAATATAAAATATTTTGTTACATTTTAATAATTGACTTCTTCGTGTTTAGTTTTTAGAAATCTGAATTCTTTTAAGGCCGTGTATCAGATAATACAAACACATAAAATTGTAAAATTAACAGAATTCACATTTATAAAAACTCAACACAAAAGAGTCGATTATTCAAATGTAACAAAATGGTTTATATTAGCTGATAGATATACAAGAAGAATCTATAAGACATGTATACACAGTGTTATTTGTTTTTTTTGGTTTTGCGGCATATCAACCGTTTTTGGGTTATTTAATGCCGAATCCGGTCATTTTGGTGAAAGATTTTATGCTTCAAGTTTTTTTATATGTTTAAGTATTTATTCATGGTGTTCGGTTGAGGGGGAGAGGGGAGAGAAACTGTTTTTTGTTTTGGATTTTGCAGAACATGATTGCATTTTGCAAAGAAAGAAAACAATAAAACATGAATGTTTGGTGCATTTTGAGTAAGGAAGTCAATAACTTCAGACAGCCTGATCTGGTAGCGCCAGTAAATTCTATTTGACCCATAGATGGGGCCCTTACAGGTACTACCACTATGGGCCAGAGTGGACCTGGTGTTAGAAGAGTTAAGGTGGTAGGTTCATAGTTAAGGTGGTAGGTTCATAGTTAAGGTGGTAGGTTCATAGTTAAGGTGGTAGGTTCATAGTTAAGGTGGTAGGTTCATAGTTAAGGTAGTAGGTTCATAGTTAAGGTAGGAGGTTCATAGTTAAGGTGGCAGGTTCATAGTTAAGGTGGTAGGTTCATAGTTAAGGTGGTAGGTTCATAGTTAACGTGGTAGGTTCATAGTTAACGTGGTAGGTTCATAGTTAAGGTAGTAGGTTCATAGTTAAGGTGGTAGGTTCATAGTTAAGGTGGTAGGTTCATAGTTAAGGTGGTAGGTTCATAGTTAAGGTGGTAGGTTCATAGTTAAGGTGGTAGGTTCATAGTTAACGTGGTAGGTTCATAGTTAACGTGGTAGGTTCATAGTTAACGTGGTAGGTTCATAGTTAACGTGGTAGGTTCATAGTTAACGTGGTAGGTTCATAGTTAAGGTGGTAGGTTCATAGTTAAGGTGGTAGGTTCATAGTTAAGGTGGTAGGTTCATAGTTAAGGTGGTAGGTTCATAGTTAAGGTGGCAGGTTCATAGTTAAGGTAGTAGGTTCATAGTTAAGGTAGTAGGTTCATAGTTAAGGTAGTAGGTTCATAGTTAAGGTAGTAGGTTCATAGTTAAGGTGGTAGGTTCATAGTTAAGGTGGTAGGTTCATAGTTAAGGTGGTAGGTTCATAGTTAAGGTGGTAGGTTCATAGTTAAGGTAGTAGGTTCATAGTTAAGGTAGTAGGTTCATAGTTAAGGTGGTAGGTTCATAGTTAAGGTGGTAGGTTCATAGTTAAGGTGGTAGGTTCATAGTTAAGGTGGTAGGTTCATAGTTAAGGTGGTAGGTTCATAGTTAAGGTAGTAGGTTCATAGTTAAGGTAGTAGGTTCATAGTTAAGGTAGTAGGTTCATAGTTAAGGTAGTAGGTTCATAGTTAAGGTAGTAGGTTCATAGTTAAGGTAGTAGGTTCATAGTTAAGGTAGTAGGTTCATAGTTAAGGTGGTAGGTTCATAGTTAAGGTGGTAGGTTCATAGTTAAGGTGGTAGGTTCATAGTTAAGGTAGTAGGTTCATAGTTAAGGTAGTAGGTTCATAGTTAAGGTAGTAGGTTCATAGTTAAGGTAGTAGGTTCATAGTTAAGGTAGTAGGTTCATAGTTAAGGTGGTAGGTTCATAGTTAAGGTGGTAGGTTCATAGTTAAGGTAGTAGGTTCATAGTTAAGGTGGTAGGTTCATAGTTAAGGTGGTAGGTTCATAGTTAAGGTGGTAGGTTCATAGTTAAGGTGGTAGGTTCATAGTTAAGGTGGTAGGTTCATAGTTAAGGTGGTAGGTTCATAGTTAAGGTGGTAGGTTCATAGTTAAGGTAGTAGGTTCATAGTTAAGGTAGTAGGTTCATAGTTAAGGTAGTAGGTTCATAGTTAAGGTAGTAGGTTCATAGTTAAGGTGGCAGGTTCATAGTTAAGGTAGTAGGTTCATAGTTAAGGTAGTAGGTTCATAGTTAAGGTAGTAGGTTCATAGTTAAGGTAGTAGGTTCATAGTTAAGGTAGTAGGTTCATAGTTAAGGTAGTAGGTTCATAGTTAAGGTGGTAGGTTCATAGTTAAGGTGGTAGGTTCATAGTTAAGGTAGTAGGTTCATAGTTAAGGTAGTAGGTTCATAGTTAAGGTAGTAGGTTCATAGTCAAGGTGGTAGGTTCATAGTCAAGGTGGTAGGTTCATAGTTAAGGTGGTAGGTTCATAGTTAAGGTGGTAGGTTCATAGTTAAGGTGGTAGGTTCATAGTTAAGGTGGTAGGTTCATAGTTAAGGTGGTAGGTTCATAGTTAACGTGGTAGGGTCAGTTGGTAGGGAAAAGCCAAGCAACACATGAGGTGAAGTGATAAGGATAGATTTGCGAAAAAGAGTGATAAATAAAAATCTGGACTGAGATAGGTAACTTTGCAAGTCAATCTCTAAAAGCCGTCCAACAGATGGCAGCATGTAAAATGGAAATTAAAACGACGACGATGATGATGATGATAACTGTTGTGTTCACTTCAGACCCCAGTAAGAAATACTAATTAAATCAAATTGGTTGACTGATCGAAAGATTTGTCCTTGTGAAGGAGTTTCTGATATTTTGAATCACAATTTTATAAAAGAAAAAATAAATGTTTAGTTTGCTTTTTTTCTTCATAAAACTTAGACACTGAGAGATGACGTCATAATGGACATAGCGTTGTCTCGGAATATAGCTCGAGAGATGCGCTGGGACATCTAAGCGATCTTGCAAGTGGCCCTGTCAAAGGCTTTGGATATATCAAGCGCTACCGCCCTAGCTTCACTGAAAATGATAATGATACAAGAAGATAGTGGGATATCAGAAAGTATGAGTTTATGATTTTCGTGAATCCACTTAACATGTTGGACATTTAAAAAATATATTTGGGATTGAGATTAATCGATAGCAATTGAAATCATTTTTTTATTGAGTATGTTTGTTCGAAATTTCTATGATAAAAACTTCATTTTTTTTATTGATGGGTCACCACTTATCAAGGTTCGGAGGACAGCCGAGGGTAAGGGTTAGGGTTAAATAGATTGTAAGTTGGACGGTGGTCACCATCGCGAGAGGATTCGAAACAGTAGGAAGAAAAGGCAAAAGATTATTTAAAAGAAATTGAATATTGAAGATGACCGCTCAATAAGTATTTGTTTACATTAGACTTGTTGTAATCGGTTTGGAAGCATGATTGTGGTATCCTGTTCCACAGATTGGGTGGGGTTTTATGTACTAACGAGTCACCACTTATGAAGGCCTATAGGCCACTCGAGGATAAGGGTTAAAGAATTTGTCAGGAAGACAGTGAAACATCAACCTAAGGATTGGTAACCATTGTTGAGACTAGTTCGAATTAGATTTAAGAGGACGACTCCATAAGAATTTGTTAACATTGGACGTGAAAACGACCATGCTAGAGTCAGTTGGGAAGCAGCCCATTGGTATTGTGTTTCACAGACGGATAGTTCTTGGAAAGAAACTTTGTTCAGGGAAGTTCCATTCAGTTTTAGGTACATAGAGGGAGAAAATAAAATTATTTAGAGTGGTTGTAGCTAGACGAGTTTTTGTTGTGAATGTTTTGCAGGGAAGAAGAATAGATTGGAGTTCAGTCGAGCACTTACCATGAAAATAACGATAGAGTAGAGAAAGACTAGCAACCTCTCTTCTGTGATAAAGAGTCTATGGAAAAGAGAAGTGGACATCTCCACTAGATTTCGAAGTCGGTTTTATCCTCTGTCAAGGCAGGAAAGTATGCACTGAGCCGCATCTCCATAAGTGTGAAAACAGTACTCCATCTTAGGACGTATTTGACTTTCATTTAAATAGAGAATTGCGAATGTGGTGAGATTATTTCTAGAGTGGTAGAATGATCCAAACATCTTTACAGTGAACTTAGCAACACATTTATCTTCCATTTGAGGTCTAGAGTGAAGGTGAGCCCTAAAAGATTATCAGAGGAAGAAGTTTCTTCAAGGAGAGAACCATTCATTTTAATTGGGGTAAAGAGAGGATCCGAGCGTTGGTGGTGAAAGGAGAGAAGTGCAGTTGTAGATGTATTAAAAGTAACCAGCCACCTTTTCCCCCATTGCATAACATGCTCCAGGTCAGAAGAGAAAGAATCAGAGAGATCTTGATCATTAATGCTCTTCCAAGTGTTGCCATAGCAGGTTGTGTCATCTGCACAAATGTCAACGAATGAAGTTAAACTGTGATTTGAGAAATGATTGATAAAGATCAGGACAACGGTTGGACCAACGATAGATCCCTGAGACACGCCGGCATTGATACTACATGCTTCAGACTTCTGTGCATCAACGACTGATTGCGTAAACCTATCAAAGAGAAAGGATTTGATGATTGAAAAGACATTTCCGGATATTCGATAGCTAGTTAGTTTGTAAAGCAAACGTTTGTGCCGAACCCTATCCAAAGCCTTTTTGATATCTCAAGAGCTATTGCCCTAGAGATGAAACCTCTTTTAATAGATTATCTGATCCTGTGTTATATTAAAATAAGGACATCAGTAGTTGATTTTGCAGGACGGAATCCATATTGCATGTCACTGAGTAGATTGTTTCTTGATTTATTACACATTTAAACAATTTATGTATGAAACACAGGAAACTAATTGGTCTGTAATGAGACACAAACGATTGATCTTTCGTATTTTTAAATACTGGGCAGACTGATAAAATATTCCAAAGTGATCGGAGGCATTTCTCCTTGAAGCAATGATTGAACAGCTTTGTAAGTATATAAGTTCTGGTTGCAGCTTCTTAAGTGGTTGAAAAGTTGTGCAGACCAGTTGCCTTGCTGGCATCTATATCTTTGATAAGTTCGGCAATATCCCGGACAGATCTATGAATAATATGTATTATTTGCTTAATTCGGACTACTGTTCTCATCTTGACTGTTATCAATCCTCATCTAAAAAATTCAGAAACAGATATATGGTTGTTGCACAGAGCGTTTAACGTTCTCGGGGGGAAAATTCAAGTGGTAGCGGCCCTGATCTCAAAGAGTAGAATTAGATGAACAGTTTTTTGCAAAACGTTTCGCTTCATGTTGATGAAATCATCTCTGGCCCATTAATGATGATAGGGAACCAAGCCTCTGCTCATCCACTTTTGATTTGACGGATTGGGCATAGGAATTTTTTCAGGTCATTTATAACTTTCTGGCAGTTTAACTTTGTTAACAGTCCTGAAGGTGGCTTTGGTTTCAGAGCATCTGTTTCTTTGAAAGTAATTGAAATAGTGATTTCTGTGAGTAATGGCAGCGGCACATTTAGGGGTGTACTAAGGCTGATTGTTTTGTTGCTGTTTGAATTCCTTGGAATCCCTTCGATTAACTAAAAAAAGGAGGAAGTTCTGCCGCAGTCAGCCATAGAGTATTGATTTACTCCTCTCCAGGAGTTAGGCACAAGGCCAGTTTTCATCTTACTCCCACAAGTAAGATGTGACCCAAGGTCGGGTCGGGAAAGTGGGGTTTAAAAATTGCCTTGGCAGCCCCGTCGGAATTCCCCGGTAGGGGCGCCTCAGGCAGTAAGCAATAAACTTACTCCACCTCAAAGAGGGGAGGCAAAGCCTGGGAGGGTGGATTTCCTAGAACTGCACAGGACAGACCTATAGACCGGCGTAAATCAAGCCCCGAAGGCCAAGACAATACCAGTCTATGGGGTGCAGTATCCATCGGAACAGATACTACACTTTGATCTTAGCCAAAAGGCCAATAGTAACAATACACTATACAATGAAAAGGGATATCAAGTCCTATTTCACTTTTTGATTTGAATTGAGACAATTGAGTGATCAGAAAATGCCAGCAGAGACAGAACAGCGAATAAGCACTGTTCAAAACAAGTTGTCCTGAAAAGATAAAGATGACTGAAAAGATAAAGTTGTCCTGAAAAAATAAAGATGACTTGCAAAATATGCTGGGGGGGGGGGGGAGAGAAATGATGATGTTAGCTTTTTGCAGGGAGGTGTGCGCCGTCCTCTCACATATAGCGCCTTGTATTCTTAAATTGTTACCTATCTGATACTGACCAGCCACAACGTCACTTTACTTCAGTGATATTAACAAGAACCGGTGTACCAACATGGTAAAAGATGGTGTTACAAAATAGCAGATTTTATAGTTAAATAAGAAAAAAAAAGCATTTCGATAACCATATTTGGTTTTTATATTGTTCCTATTTACTTGACTCCCCACGAGGGCAGAGTTAGACACAAGGTCAGTTTTTTATGCTTTTGAAGAAGCTGCCGAAAGTTGAGATTCTACTCATGAAAACCCCCATGATTTTTTTGTCTTCTTATAAATATATGGTTTTAACGTGTCTATGCAATATTAATAGCTAATCTATGTTCAGCAATCAATATCGAAAGGAAATTATCTTTTGAAGACCTTTCAATACTTGGGTTAAAAGCGCTGTGGAGCATTTTAGTGATTTTGTCGCACCATTGGAAAACTTATTTGTCTTTCGATGTCTAAATCTTTTTGTTTGGTTATTTAGTATCAAAAAAAATTTGAATTCGATTTGTCATCGCCAGCCATTGTCTAGTAGACATAGATCACAAGAAACAGCTGACAACTTATATTCATTATATTTGCAGATTGGTATTGGCTTGCTAGGTCATCAGAACGGTATGTTACATTCATCACCTGGTATTCCCAAACGATCACTGATTTAAGTAGATGATATCAAGTAGTCCAGGAATAAAACAAATGCAATCGCGTCCGAGATGGGTATATTTGTGGGTAACACCATACTCTATTCTCAACTTGCGTGCAAATTGAACACACACATATTCAAGGCTATAGCTGAATCCATAGAAAATGATCTCCAATCTGTAGTTTAATGGGGCCCAAAATGGACGGTTACATTAAATGCTACCATGCCAATGTTCTTTTCCTTTAACAATTATAAGAAACCTTACCAACTTCCGATTGCTATGGCTGATAGCACTCTTCTCAAGAGTCAAACGCTGAAATTACTCGGCCTAACATTTACAGGCAACATGAATTGCAATGAATACATAGAAGATACTTCCAAGTCTGCTCCAAAAAGGGTGGGACCCCTCTACCGAGCTAGTAAACATCTCACACCTGCCAGTATCCTAAATCTCTATATTTGCCGATGCATGGA
Source organism: Sepiola atlantica (assembly GCA_963556195.1). Lineage (NCBI taxonomy): Eukaryota > Metazoa > Mollusca > Cephalopoda > Sepiida > Sepiolidae > Sepiola > Sepiola atlantica. The sequence continues at coordinate 211,119,809 of OY744520.1, forward strand.
GTATTGTTGTCACATCTGGGCTGGTGCACCAACCACTAGTTTCTTCCTCAGGTACAAGAAAGAGTCTCTAACCTAATAAGTCCCGCACTGTCTACCAATCTCGATCCTATTTCCTATCGCCGCAATGTTGTTCCCTGTGATTGTTTGACAAGTACTTCCACGTAATGTGTTCCGATGAACTTATTCCACTTGTACATCATCATCATCAACCGGTTTATTTGTTGAATCAGGCCACAATTACTCCTCTGATGAGGGTGGGGCCTGATTGTCTAGTCTCGAAATCTAAGTCTTCCTCTCCACTCCTGTCTTTGGCAAGGCTTGATGGAATCCATACCCATGGCCTTCCTATCACGTTTGAGTACGTCCTCCCAAGTCAACTTGGGTCTGCCAGTGGTGATGTTCTCTGCTGGCACATTCAACTGTCGGACTTTAGCAATCCAGCCATCGCTATGCTCAATGTGACCCAACCAACGCAGTCTGTTCTTCCGCATGATGTCCGCAAGGCTTTTCAAGTCGACCTGTGAGAGCAGGGATTCAAAAGAAACGTACTGTTCAGGCCTCAAAAAACAGATCCATCTGACCATTGCCCTGTCATTACGGTGCAGATTCTGTAGTATGCCAGCAGAGACAGCCCAAGTTTCTGAGCTATACAACAGCACACTTCTGACACATGAGGAGTATACACACCCTTTCGTAGTTGTTGGCAGGTGTTTGTTTGTCAGGATTGGTAGCAGCTCTCTAAACTTTTTCCAGGCACACTTGCAACGTGTAGCTGCCGTGGTTTCACAGCCTCCACCTGATGACAGCACATCTCCAAGATAACAAAAGTCTGTCACTATTTCCAGCTTGTTGTCACCAGTATCCATCTCCGTCAGTGGTCTGCCATCTATTGGTCTTGCCGTGCTGGTGCAACGAAAGCACTTAAAGTGAGGATCTGCTTTGAGAGAGCCCTTTATGCCACTGCACCTTTTGTGGACCCAACCTGAACAGTGAGTGCAGATGATTGAGTTGCTGCCAGTTCCTTTCAGACATACAGCACACGGGTATTTTCCTGTTTTCTGTAGTAAGCTGAGGTTTGGACCTGCGATCACCACCTTAGTTTTACCCATGTTGACTGAGACCTTTCTCCTCCATGCTACTCTTCCATCTATCCAGACGTTCCTTGAGTGACTGAAGTGAAGTATCAATGATCGCTAGGTCATCGGCATATAGCAGCTCCCACGGGCAGCCAGTATGGAATTCCAGTGATAGAGCCTCGAGTACAATGATGACTAGAAGGGGACTTAAGACAGATCCCTGATGGACGCCTACTCTAACCTCAAATTCGTCGCTGTAGCTGTAGCTGTTACCGACTCATACAAGACTACGTACATTTGTGTACATAGACGTTATCACCTGAACCAACCACTCAGTAACACCCAGCTTTCGCAGGACCCACCAGATGGCCCTTCTGGGTACACGGTCAAAAGCTTTCTCCAAATCTACAAATGCCATTTACTGTGGTTTGTTTGCTGCTAGATGTTTCTCCATGACTTGGCGTATGATGAAAATTGCATCTGTGGTGCTCCTACCGGGCATGAAGCCAAATTGCATATCAGCAATCTGTATTTGTTGTCTGATCAGCTGTTCAACAATTCTTTCCAGGACTTTCATGACCTGATCAATGAGCTTGAGTCCACGGTAGTTACCTCTGTTTAATGCATCGCCTTTACCTTTGTACAGACTTACTATAATGCTGTCTCCCCATTCCTTAGGTATGCATCCTTCTCTGATGATGGCTTCAATCAGTTCATGCACCAAACTGGCCCCTAGTTCATCGGTTGGTTTGAGCATCTCAGCAACTATACCAGATGGCCCAGCTGCTTTATCAGCTCCCATTTTACGGATTGCTTCAGTGACTATCTCCTGGGTAATGGGGGTACTAGAACCTTCTATAGGAGGTTCATAAGTCAACTCATCAGGGTTCCATGGAAATTCAACGTTCAGCAAGCGTTCGTAGTGCTGTTTCCATGACTGTTTTTTCGCTTCATCATCCAATGAGAGCTCACCAGAGTCGTTCCTTATAGGTTTTTCACCCATGACATCTTGATTGTCACGGCGCATCTGGTTTGCGAGCTTGTAAATGTCACTTGACTTGGGATTTATTTTGAGAAAAATCTCTTTATCGGCCTCTGACTTAGCGTGGTGTACAGCAGCTTTAACAGCACACTTGGCTCCATTGTATGCTTCACTACTACATCCTGTTTTCCATGCTCTGTAGCATCGCCTCTTCTCTCGAACAGCTTGATCAACAATCTCATTCCACCACCAGGTTTGTTTCCTCTAATTGTGCTTGGATGACACTCCACACACCTCTGTCGCTGCATCATTCAATCCATCCTTGAGCCTCTTCCAGTGCTCTTCAACACTCACTGCCTGTGTATCCCGATGTGAAGAAACAAATATCTCAGCAAATTTAGCCTGAATGATTGGATCCTTCAGCTTCCACAGTTTTATGCGTGGTGTAAACTTGTGTTTGCATTTGCAGGAAGCTTCTGCCTTGAGATCACATAATAGCAGATTGTGTTGAGATACACATTCTTCACCCCGGCTGACTCTAACATTTGTGACATGTCTCCTGAAGCTGCGTCGGAATAGTATGTAGTCTATTTGGATCATGATTCCTCCAGATTGGTATGTAGCTAGGTGTTTAGACCTCTTTTCGAACACGAGTTGCCAATCACTAGATTATTAGCAGCAGCACACGCGAGTAGTCTTTCTCCTCCAGCATTCCTCATACCAATAGTATGTCCACCATGTACCTCTTCATAACCGCAAGGAGTGGAACCAATATGTCCATTCCAGACACCACACACAAACAGTTCCTCAGTCGCCACTAGGCTTTGCAGCTGCTCGTAGAAGTTGTCCTTTGCTAAGTCCAACTTGTGGAGCATAGATGCAAACAATGGCAAACACTAACTTTCCAACAACAAGACGAACAAATATTATCCTGTCGAATACAGCAAACATAGCCCTGACAAATCTGACTTGCAGCAAAGTCCCACCCCTTTAATGTAGTGGTCTCTAGATGCTGGTAATTTTCTTCCATAATAGCTTCTTTTCTCAGGCTGCATGCTTTTGGAATTCCCTCCCTGCTCCTTCGACACTATAAACATGCAAACATTTCAATGTAATATGAATAAACATCTTGCTCTACAACACCCTACTTAGGATGCCTATATAAATCTGGCACTAATCACAGTAGCCCCTTACGTATCTGTGGTAATATGGCTTGTTTGGATTGACTAAAGGTACACAAAGAAAGTTGAAATGAAAGGCGAGAGTATACAGTTCCTACTTTCCAGTCAAGAACGCGTCTACAACAATTTAATAATTCAAGTGGTTACCAATATACAACTCGTGATGGCACAATAAGAAATATCGCGTGAATAGACTTTACACTTTAGATTATATTAAACACTTGAAGAGTTAACGACTTATTTTGTTTATGGAAATTGCTCCAGACAAGGTATGAAGCCACTTGATGTACGGAGCTTACAAGAACGAACGATGATTATCGCAAATACAGGAGATACCTATTGGCCTTTGTGTTGAAACGACCAAGGCTATAGGTAGAAGGAAAACAGTCAGCAGGAAGAGAGTTTCACAAGCCTGCCGTTCTGGAATAGGAAGCTGTATTACAATGAGGTATATAAACAGGTAATTGATGAAGACGACTAGACCAACGAGTCAAACGAGCTGGAACAAAAGAAGTGGGGAATAGATCATATAATTCTGAAGAACACATGCCATAATAGTATTTATAAAAAAAGACTGAGACTAGCAACATTACGTCTGTGAGAGAGTGAGGGTGCGGAGAAGAAATGCGGAGTCAATTAAATTACAGATACGTTTCTGCACCTTCAAATCGGACAGAGATTCCCCAGCCCAAATGTGATTTTAAATTTCGGAAGAAGCAGAGAAAAATTTTATCTTATTAGACGACGGGCTACAGTCTCAAGTAGTTTGAAGAGTCATATAGAATGACGATGAAAACAAAATTAAAAATTAGGCGCCAAAAATCCCTTTGAGGCGTTTGATAGATACTAAGTACGACACTTAAAATATCAAGAAATGCTTTCAAAATCTAAATGAAATAATAAAAAATAAAATCATCTCTTTGCTTTTATCATGAACATTTTTTTCATTACTCACACACATTTCAACACTTTAATTTCTTTCTCAGAATTCTCTTCGCCCTAGTATTATTTAAACACAAACTGTCCCGACCCGGCTTTGCCCGGGTGAAGAAATAAGTTGTTTATTGTCCCAAATATCTTTCTGCTTTTTTTATTATAAATATCAAAGTAAAATTGAATCATAACAATTTGGTTAAATATTCAAATATTAAGGCAACCAAATTATTAAACTATAATTTTACTTGGTTAATGTATAGTTTAGGTTTATTAGGTAAAGTTAAGAAAGCTTTCAAGTATTAAGACTTGCATTATTTTTTAAAGACATCGTAAAATAGCCGTAATCTGCTGGAAATTAAATATTCCTGATTTAATGTAATACCATTTTATTTTGTTAATACATTTTATTAAATAACATTAGATTATATTTTTAATTTATTCTCGAAAGAAAAAGTCGCCATTTTACCAATCTTTCGGGTCTGAATAAGTATGTTTATAAAAAAAACTAAAGCGGAATATTTAATATTTATGTAAAAAACATGGTGAGCTAGCTGTTCCTATCCGGCTTTGCCCGTGTGGAAAGGCAATTTTTTTTATTTTCATAAATATTTAAATATTTTTTATATTAATGTAAAAGCAAGATTGAATTCGGCGTGTTATTCAATCATTAACCAAATTGTTATAAAACTATCATTATTTTTGGTTAATGTGAAGTTTATTTTGTTAAGAAATTGCATTATTTAAAACGTGCGACCATTTAAAGTAATTGTTAATTAGCTGTAATTCGCTAGAAATTAAATATTCGTGATTTAATGTAATATTATTTTATTTAGTTTATGGTATGATTAATAAATTTGACTAATTAACATTGCAAGCTTTAAATAAGAATGTATAATTAGAGGAAAAATGATAAAGTTGTCATTTATTCTCGAAAAAAAAATCACTGTAAATTGTTTAAAAGTTATTACGGGTTTTTCAGTGTACTATTATGCAATGTAATATCAGTTTACTTTGTTTATAAGAGGAAGTTTTTGTATTGTTATAAAAATTATTACCGGTTTTAAGTGTTTTAACACAAGACTAACCTTACTAATTAGCTATGAAAAATTATTACCGGTTTTAAGTGTTTTAACACAAGACTAACCCTTACTAATTAGCTATGAAAAATTATTACCGGTTTTAAGTGTTTTAACACAAAGCTCACCTTACTAATTAGCTATGAAAAATTATTACCGGTTTTAAGTGTTTTAACACAAAGCTAACCTTACTAATTAGCTATGAAAAATTATTACCGGTTTTAAGTGTTTTAACACAAGACTAACCTTACTAATTAGCTATGAAAATTATTACCGGTTTTAAGTGTTTTAACACAAGACTAACCTTACTAATTAGCTATGAAAAATTATTACCGGTTTTAAGTGTTTTAACACAAGACTAACCTTAATAATTAGCTATGAAAAATTATTACCGGTTTCAAGTGTTTTAACACAAGACTAACCTTACTAATTAGCTATGAAAAATTATTACCGGTGTTAAGTGTTTTAACACAAGACTAACCTTACTAATTAGCTATGAAAAATTATTACCGGTGTTAAGTGTTTTAACACAAGACTAACCTTACTAATTAGCTATGAAAAATTATTACCGGTTTTAAGTGTTTTAACACAAGACTAACCTTACTAATTAGCTATGAAAAATTATTACCGGTTTTAAGTGTTTTAACACAAGACTAACCTTACTAATTAGCTATGAAAAATTATTACCGGTTTTAAGTGTTTTAACACAAGACTAACCTTACTAATTAGCTATGAAAAATTATTACCGGTTTTAAGTGTTTTAACACAAGACTAACCTTACTAATTAGCTATGAAAAATTTAAGTGTCAAGAAACGCCGTTTCTACCATTTCATGGTTTTTGACAAAAGATTATTGTACCTCCAGTTATGATATATAAGTAATTCTAAGAAATAAATGGCTAACATAAAAAGCATGCAATTATTTACCTGATAACTAAACACTTGTTTATTTCACTTAGCCATTAAGGGTATGCGAGCACAACAGGGCTATGTATTTAACTAGTAGAAATTTTTCTTCAGCGCACCTCACACACTTCATCCACTCATGCATAGAGATTTATACTGTAGTGATATGATAATGAAATGGTTTGGTTGATATGTAGTCATACCCTTAATGGCAATAAAAGTGTAAAAAATTGGGAATTTCCTTGCTTTTGTACATTTAGTGTATATGAATTTTCATCTTAACTCTATTAAGGGCATATGATTTCAGTATACTGGCATTTTTCATGGAATATATATATATATTTATTAAGCTCCTATAAAGTTGACCCATTTCGAGAGATAATAAATTGATGATTCATAAATTAACCATGTTGCATAGTTCTCTCCCTTGGAGCATCGACTCTCTTTACAATCACGATACTTGTGTTTACATTAAAACAATACAAGCTGTATTTCTCTCGCATTTCAAAGCGTGATCGTCATGTTGGTCGAATAGTTACGAGACCAGGGTTCATAATACTTGGATCCGGCGATATAGTTACTTAATTTCTATACTGTCGAGCATAAAACAAAAAGTGAAACATGTCTATGGATATAAAAATATTTATTTATCAAAAATAATTAATATATATATATATATATATATATATATATGTATGTATATATATACTTGTAAAATATATATGCTCTGAAGCTTGTAATACAATCTCATTGAGCTTGCAATTTAAAACATTTTCGGGTATTATAAGGAGTATATACTCAACTATATATTTCTTATAAGAACTCTTTATATATATATATATATATATATATATATATACTTATTAATTCTATTCTTTGCCGGACTGGTTTTCTCTTACGCTGTCTTCTGTCTTTTGCCATCCATTTTGTTACGTTTTGGTAGATGCTCTGCACGGACCGAATTTTCCTCTGGTGTTTATTATTTTTGACAAAGGAAGTTTCTTTTCCCGAAATATAAAATAAATGATTTTTAATAATCATCCGAACAACACACAAACAGCTAACACCACACTTGCTGTTATGTAAGATTTTAAGAAAAAATAAATAGTAAGTCCATTCTGTATTCGATTTATTATTTTTGTTCCTTCCAGCTTACATCCTACCCAGAATGTGCATTGCCCACAGCCTTTTAAAAATACTACTAATATATATATATATATATATATATATATATATATATATATATATATGTGGAAAATGAAATAAGGAAAACCAAAATATTAATTAAATATCTATCTACGTTTCACCTTTATCAAAAGGTTTCATAAAGAAAAAAAAATACAGCAACAAGTACCAAAGTCTGAATATATATATATATATATATATATATATATATATATATATATATATATCACAAAGGCACATTGATATAGTATGTTCATTTACACACTAATACTGCTTGGAAAAGTTATGAACCCACAAATCCAACCCACAGTTTAACAAGCAACTTGCGTTCAATTAATCGCATACAATAACTTGTTTGCAATACATTTTATGCTTCAGTAGATTTGCCGGTAAACAGACACACCAAACCATTGATTTATTAGATATCAGATATAGCCCAAAAATGTTGCTGACACAATTAAACTCAAGTGAATTGTGTCCTGCCAATCCTGCTTGACAACACTGAACAATATCCAAGTTTAATTATAGCAACAAGTCGTTACAAACGTTAAAAACAGAAATCGAACATTAAATCAATATTTTCTTTGATTTAATCGCAAATCGTTGAGATGCTAATTTAAACTCCTTCAATGTTAGCTTGGTTGCAGATTGATTCTAGAGGAGATTGAAAATTATACGGATCATTGATAATGGCAAATATTGTTTATCGAACTGATGTACACAAAACAACGCAACAGGCATTATTATTAATAATAATAATAATAATAATAATAATAATAACAACGATAATGATAATAATAATAATGATAAGTATAATAATAATAATAATAATAATAATAATAATAATAATGACGACGACGACGATGATGATAGGCGTAGTTCTACGTTATTCTACTTTCCCCAGTTACTCCCAAAACGCTTCAAGTGTGTTGCAGAGAGAAAGAGAAAGAGGAGAAAGAGAAAGAGGAGGAGGAGAAAGAGAAAGAGGAGAAAGAGAGAGAGAGAAAGAGAAAGAGAGAGAGAAAGAGAAAACGAGAGAGAGAGAAAACGAGAGAGAGAAAGAAAGAGCGAGAGAAAGAAAGAGCGAGAGAAAGAAAGAGCGAGAGAAAGAAAGAGCGAGAGAAAGAAAGAGCGAGAGAAAGAAAGAGAGAGAGAAAGAAAGAGAGAAAGAAAGAGAGAGAAGGAAAGAGAAGGAAAGAGAAAGAGAGAGAAAGAGAAAGAGAGAAAGAACGAGAGAGAGAAAGAGAGAAACAAAGAGAGAGAGAGAGAGAGAGAGAGAGAGAGAAAGAAACGGAAAGAGAGAGAGAGAAAGAGAGAGAAAGAAACGGAAAGAGAGAAAGCGAGAGAAGGCGATGTGGATTTAAAAAGGAATTAAGAACAAATTAAAGAATGGATGAAAGAATGAAGGAAACTGTTTCTCTGAATCCTTTAACACGAATGTGACGTTTTGTTGTGATGATTCAGTAATGGGAATCAGTCGGAAAACTATCAAAGGTACATGAAGATGCTCTAAAACATCATATCCCACATCTTAAATGTTCGCCACACCAAACTAAGATTATAGGATAAACACTCTCTTCCTGAGATTCTTATGGATGGCTCTGCTCTTGAGGAGAAATCGACTCTTAATTTTCTTTGTCTTTCTCTCAACAAATCTTTCTTGGAGTTTATACATTAAATCCATTGCTTTTTCTGCTTCTCGTAAAGTCGGTTCTCTCTATCGCTCCAAACACTTTCTCACACCTGAGGCTATTCTCTATCTCTACAAATCTACAATCAGAACATGTATGGAGTACAGTTGTAATATTTGGGCTGGTGAATCTCTGTCCCGTTTGAGGGTTCTTGATAAGGTGCAGAAACGTATCTGTAATTTGATTTACCCTACTCTTCCTTCTTCTCTGCACCCTTTCTATCACAGACGTGATGTTGCTAGTCTCAGTCTTTTCTATAAATACTATTATGGCATATTATTCAGAAGTATGTGATCTATTCCCCGCTTCTTTTGTTCCAGCTCGTTGGTCTAGTGGTCTCAATCAATTACCTGTGTATATACCTTATTGTAATAGAGCTTATTCCGGTAGCTTCTTTCAAGGAATCGCAGGCTTGTGGAACTCCCTTCCTGCTGACTGTTTTCCTCCCTTAGTTTTTTTAAGACTAAAGTCAATAGGCATTTCCTGTTATTGCGATAATCATATGTGTTCTTGTTAGCTCCTTAGATCAAGTCGCTTCATGCCTTGTCTGGAGCGATTCCCATAAAACAATAATTTAATACGGGGTTCATTAAGTTCAGGTGGTCCTCCTTTTCCAATTTATTGACCTTGAGATGTCAAAATATGGCCGCTGCTGAAAAAAAGACATTCCATGGATTATTGGTAACTGTATGTGATAGTTTGTCACCAAGAATAGGTTAGGACTCTCCCTGGCTTCATTATAAGAAATGTAAACCTTGTTGGTCAATGGTGAACAGTTTCTATTGTAGTTAGGGTTTTCTTTGTATGCTTTGGTATTGTCAGCTTCAATTCATACTTGAAATAGCCTTTACAAACATTCTATAATATATTACATGGCCTTGGGTAACAGAATTAGTCGACGGGAGAGAAAGAAACTAATAACAATACAACTACTCATAGCAATAATACTAGGTACGTGCAAAAATGGCGCCTTCTTGTACGGACTATGCTTATTAAAAAGCGCTTATCATTAATTATTTAATTAGTTTCCGTGTAAACTTTGATTGTGTTTGAAAGATAAAAGCCTAAACTTAATCTCTAAACGAAAAAAACTGCATATTTACGTGTGAAAAATAAATTATAATAAAATATGTAATTACGACGGTCAAAAACCCCAAAAATTCAATGAATTTTGAACTTTGAAAAAATTAATTGTGAAAATCCCTTAAAAGATAAATATAAGTTTTTGTGAACTATTTCAAAGATAATTATTAAATTAAAGTCATAAGACACTGAATTAAAAAAAAAAAATCCCACGTTTGACTAAAAATTAGCAAAATTAGCTTTTCAAATGTGATAAATGAGTAAAATCCGCCATAAGTTCATCGGAAAAGGACGTTGTTTACAAATTGACATCGCTATTCAAAATATATGGAAGACAAAAATGTCATAATTTATCATTTTTAACTTTATATATAAAAATGTAATAATAGTTTATAGAAGTTGAAAAATTATTATCCATTAATTTCTTTATTCTTTTTAAGGTTATAAACAAATTTAAGTACCTTTATTTTGTTATAATAAATAAGGAAATGCTTATTTAATTATTTGTGAGTGTACGCAATTATTTTTAACTGAAAAGGTTCAGTTTTTAATTTCGTAATACTCTAAAATTATTGATGACGTCTGTTTACCAATGTTTTTCCTTAGAATTTGAAATAAAACTATTTTTTAAATGTTAAAAATATTTTTACGCTACGAACTGCGTCAATTTTATCAATTTTTTTTTACATGATTTAAAACTTTAGTTACTCGATTTATTCTTAACGTGTCGTAACGATACATAACATTGGTTCTTTTAAAGTGTTTTTATTTTTTATTTTAAGTGTGAAAAAGTAAATTAAAGTCAATGACTACACTGACAATTTATTCATTGAAAAAAAAGTTAAAACAGTTATTTATTGATAAACAGAATTCAATTTTGAAAGAAAATGTCATGTTTGAATTCTCTTTATTTATTAATAAATAATTGTTTTTAACTTAAATATTTATTAATGAAAAAAAAGACAAAACAAATACAAATCTTTCCAAATAATTGACGATGAATTGTGAAATGAACGAAATTGTTGAATCTTTAAAAAAGAAAAAAAATTTGCGCTGTAAAAGTGAGTGATTGCTAATCCCACCTGGTTATTACAGAACGGGGCTACCATACTAATGAAAGTTCATCGTTAGTAGAAATTATTCAATTTTTTAAATTCTTTTTTTCGTTAAGTTCCTGGATCTCAAATTTGTCAATTTTTTGGTTTATTTTCAAGATTATAAAAAAAATTTCTTGCGTTGATGATGCCACGTTCCTTTATGAAAGAGAAATATAATTATGTCGCATTTTTTATTTTTCCAAAAAATCTAATCATTAAAATCACATGAAATATTTTTTGCAATTATATTATTTTTTTGGTGAAAATATTGATTAAACAATGCTTTATTCAATAATAATATCGCTAATTCAAAAAATTAATTTTTCTTCGAGTTATAGTGATTTTATTAACACGGTATTTACTGGCCTTTTTCGTAATATATACGAAATATTTTGAAAAAAAATTTAATTGTTAACATCTACGATCCTTTATTTACATAAGTAACAGTTAAAAAATCATGCATTTTTTTTATTAATATATAAAAATATAACTTTAGTAAAGGTGTATTTTCTTTTTAAAAAATAATACATTTTCACTAAGATTTAAAAAAAAATAATGGTTTCATTATATTCCGTGATTGTTGATTAATAAATATTGAAAATTTCAGTAAAATTGGTTGATTTCCTAAATTTTAGTGTATTTTTAAGTAAAGGGGTGGTCAAAAAAAATTTTCATTTTGGGAATCGGCCATTGATTTTGCACGTACCTAAATAATACTAAGGTATTAACTAGTAGTAAGCCATGACTAACTTTAGAGAGGGAAGGGAGGAGTCCAGTGTTAAGAGGTCTGATCTGATATCTGTGGCAACAGAGAAAACGGAAGTGAGAAAAGCAGCGAGTCACATACGTCATCGACGAAGTTTTCTTTAGATCCCCAGGAAGTCTGCCGAGGGGTAACGTATTCCAAGCGTAGTAACATAAATTAGCCCACTGTTTGTATGCCTTTCTCCTTCAAAAAATACGAACCAAATAAAAGAACCAAATGCTTATTTTGAAATCTCAAAATAACACCGAGGGAAATGGGGTCGTCCAGCAGGAAGAAATATCATTTCATCCAACACGGAGAAATCACCATTTCTGAAGAGTCCAACCTCAAGAGATCTTTAACTCCACAGCGTTAAGACACATGCACTAGACGACCAGGCCATGTTATATCCATGATAGACAAAAAGTTAAATTGTTTTTAATGCTAATCAGTCGCCACTTGCCAAGGCCAAAAGCCACTCGAGGATAAGGGTTGATGAGATTGCCAGTTGGATGATGAGAGGATTGAAAATGATGAATGAAATAAACATTTGATTACTCAAGAGGACTGTTCGAAAAGTATTTGTTAACATTTGACTTGAAGAAGACCATGTTGTAATCTGAAGGGAACAGTACCATGACGATGTGTTCCACAGATGGAAAGTTCTTAGAAAAAAAACTCTGATCATGGAAATTCCGCTTTATTTTAGGTGCACAGAGAAAGAAAGGAAATATTTTGCAGTTATGATAGCTAGACAAGTACTTGCTGTGAATATTTAACTGGAAGAGACCAGAGATTGGAGCTCAGTCTAACACCTTTTATTAAAATAAGGATAGAGTAGAGAAAGACTAACAACGTCTTTTCTGTGAGAAAGAGACTGTAGGGAAAAGAAGAGGTCAACCCTACTCGATTACAACATTTATTTTTATGGAAATCGCTCCAGACAAGGCACGAAGCCACTTGATGAAAGAAGCTTAAAAAGAAATACCACTTCAAGGTAAAATAACTAGCCAACGATAAGTGTTATATAGATAGATTCTGACGTAGAAAACATCAATTCTTTCCCCTTTGTCAGAAACATCGCTCATTGAATGTGAGGACTAAAGAACAGAAGTCTATTTTGTACTCTTTCCAGACAAGAAAGAGTGGGTTGGGGCGGCACTTCCGCACCTGTGGCAGCAGTACTTCATTTTAAGACGTATCTGACTCTTATATGGGTAAAAGATTGCATCAGGAGTAGCAAATGTAAGAAGTTTATTAATTACGTCGAATTATCAACACATCAATAAGTACAAAAGTATCGTTTTCAGAGTTTCGATCGACTTATTTACAACTCGATATTTGAAGACCTAATGCGTTCTTATTCGTTCTGCATTGCCTACCTGACTAGAATCGAATTAAGTTTATTGTGCGTGTTAATTAGATTTCTGAATTTGGCTTCAAAAGCTAATATGAAAACAAAATTTGCAAGGAAAATGAAATTAATATGGAGATTTTTGTTATATACATGATACTTCAAATATCCCACGTGATTGTGAACTGTAGTGTTGTCCTAATAAAAATAATAACTGAATTGTGCTAACATTTGGTCATGGGGGAGGTGGTAATTTGATCAGAACTGTGGAAGAGTCACAGATTTAATAACGGTTTTTAAATCTCCGAAATGGTTACATCATAAACAGCTGATGATTCCCCTTGTCACAATTTAGGGTTAGGTCCCCTGTTTATGTTACACGACTGATAGAATTAGGTCCCCTTTTGTATTTTTGGAATTTCACAGCGGTGAAAATACGCTTATACAAGTTCTAAGTCTGCAATAATTCTTGTTAGGATAGTACCACTGTCACTAGGAACACAGAAAAAGGAATGCTTCTGTATTGTTAGTAGTGGAGTCTGTTACTGCAGATAACGTTTCTTGTAGATAATTTGTAATTAACTCTTATTTTCTATTACTCTCACTCGTATTTTGAACAGTATCTATCATTCTTGATTCCCTCATAAACAAACGTGAATATCACCAAAATAGGAACGTTATTTAACCCGTATCTGAATAGAGAGAGGGAGCGAGTGGAGAGTAAATACCGTGAGCAGAAAGCGACTATATCTCGATTTTGTCTTTTTTATATTTTAGTGGATTTGCAAATGTATGTTTTTTTTCTGGTTCAAACAATCTAACCCCATCTAAATGGGTGACCAAACGGGGCCCATTTTTTTCTAGTGTGTATCCATATCAAAACTTACCTCTTTCTCGAGATAACCTCCCGCCTCTTTCCATAGGACGTAGCTGTGGATAGCATTGGTTACATAAGAATTGCCATTTTCCGAAACTAGTTTCCAAACCGAGGCAATACAATATCATATTCAGTCACGTTTGTATAAAGAGGTTGGCAAACAAAAACAGATCTAGAAAGAACAACTCATAAAGACTCTCTTAAAACATCGACATTCCATCTTCCCATTACTTGAATTTTTTTTGCATCCGACTAAAAACTTTTCTGTCAAAATATATTTAATATGTATTCTTGTAGACGGCAAACAGGAAAACAAGGCAGAAACAAACCAAAAGATACGTAAGTACACAATGCAGGTTGCACTTAACAGTTATCTCCGAGAAAATGTTTGAATAAAACGCCAGCTCTGATTTAAAATACAATTTTTACTTAAAAAGAACTCATTCATAGACAGAAAATATTTGTATTCAACAGAGTTGTCGGGCTTTTAAGATAAAGCCGATACATCAAAAATGTTCGTCCATTTTTGGAACCATTTATCATTCAAAACTAGAGATAACCGCGGATAAAAGTAAATTCCAATGAATCAGCATTGTACGACATTTTTGACCGGCACGATTCTGTTCTTAGCATTAGTTTCCCTCAAGTTTCTTTGTTTTTTAGAATCAGGTACTTACAGGAGGGAACATATGAAGGTTGCCAACATCCAGTGGCATGCAAAAGTCTAGTGATGCCCGGGGCCAACTCCTTCCCCAAAGACTCAAGTATAAATCCTAGTATTGAGAAATAAGAAAAATTAAGATGATCAAATGCCTTCCCCTATAAATCTTCAGGTCACCGCCACGTCGCCCACCCCCCTGCACCCCACTGCCAACATCCATAGGGAAATGGAATTATGGAACCGATGGGGTTCGAACCTCTCAGTACACGTCGGTATCAACTTGACCAACCCCCACCTCTCGGATGATTATCTATTATTGGTATGGTTCGTTTGTTTGTTTAAAACCCTTTTCTGATTATTTCACGCTGAAAAACAATAGCTATTGTCAACGAATCATTGAACACAAGTTGCTATTTTATTTATAGATGTGAGTTCATACCCTTCACAACATGATCGGTGCATAAATGAGAATGAATAGATTTATTATTTTTTTAATGGAAATCGATCCAGACAACGCATGAAGCCACTTGATGTAAAGAGCTAAAAGAAATACTACTTCGAGGTCAAAATTAGCCAACGATAGTGTTAGATGGATAGATTCCGACTCAGAAAACAGCAATTCTCTCCCCTTTGTAAGTAACACTACTCATGGAATTTGAACTCGGCATAGTCTGTGAAGCTATCCATTAGGTTAATACTACACACCATTCAATTATTGGATGTAATACATTATCGTGGGACTGCTTCCCTGATGATTACAACTTGGCCGTCATTAAATCCAATGTCAACAATTTCTTGTCACGAACCGCGTCATAAGCAATCGAACGCAGTTCATACCATGATCAATGTCAGCTGTCCCATGGTGTTCCTTATCTTTCAGCTGATAATCATTCCCATCTCATTTACTCTAATCCTTAAGTGGCTTTGATGAGTGATGCACCCAATAGTAATTAATGCCATGAAATTAGTTATAAAAGGTTTAGTTTCAAACATCAGGTTTATATTCAAACAAATATGAAAACTAAAAGAAAACTACTTACGTCCGAAATGACCCAACACTTTGATTTATATACCTACTAGCGAAAAGATCTGGCGTTGCTCGGGATTGAATGAGGATCACTGCTATGTACTTTTTCACCATACTAATAATACCAATTTTTTTTTGTTTTACTGCCCCCCCCTCACTATCCGTTTCGTATGAATCAACATAGTACAACTTTTGTTTACCGATTTAATTCTGGTGTTGGCATTCTTGCAGGAGGGACCATGTAAATGGTTGCCAACACCCCTAAGTGAAAATGATATTATGGAACCGACTGGATTCGAACTTGGCACACCCAGATCGTCAGTCAGTGTCGTTATTCACTTGACCACCATCACATGCGTCTGTAAGATTTTGGAGCAAAGTCACTTCGACGAACGGATTTGCATGTACGTATGTCGACGATCGGTAAGAAAATGTTACGGCTGAATGTATTTAAATGTGTTAGCTGATAAACAGGTGTCTGTGTGGATATCCGTATCCGCGACTGTGTTTGTAAATTGAAACTGACACCCAATCAAATCCTATGCTGAAAAAAGTGTTATAATGCATCGGCTTGATTTGATTTTCAATTTATTCGTGATGACGTATTGCCATCACTTCATTTGTAAAACAGTCAAAATACATATTAACTCATTTCGCGTGTTCAAAATGAATTTAGAACATAAAATCCTGGTTGAAATAGTAAGAATAATAAATATAAGAATTGTAAAATAATTAAAAAAAGACAAAAAAAATCAAACGTTAGATTACAAGTAATTTTAGATAACAATTCATGTCAGATGATCAGACAGCTTGTCATCCTTCTGAAAATGTTAATACTTCTCTTTGCCTTATGATAAAAACTTGGTCTGAAGAAGCTCAGCTGATTTCCAGCTGGAGCTGAAACATATCTGCAAATATGTAGCCAAAATTTATTAAAAAAAAAAATATATGTATAGAAAGCGGACGCTCACCAATAATCGAATGGAAAATAGTACGACAGGCCAGTACATGTAGAAATTTAGACGACGCGTGTAGATTATGTCTGAATGAGAAATTTGAAATCATAAACTTTATAAATCCTCAAAACCTATTAAACTGTAGAAGTGAAATAGCAAACAACTGCTTACACAGAATAAAATTTACTTTAGTATAAAAATAGATAATAAATAAATAAACTAAAAACTAAAAATAGAAATACAATCTCACCTTTTGATTCGACACAAAGAAACAGGGATGAGTCACCCCTATACAAAACAGAAAAAATAGGAAGTAAAATCAACCGAACCTTTGTTTGTGAGAAGCCCTACTATTGGCTAATGGAAACATTAACCCATAAAAGGGAATAACAAACATCTGATAGATTAACAAGCTAGACATAACACCACGTGTATAACACACCCAGCAACACAAATTCCATGTATTTTAGCCTGAAGATTATTTACGGGGATGAAACACAGAAACCTTTGTCTAGCTTAATTGCCAGATTATATTTTCATAATCTACTATATATATATATATATATATATATATATATATATATATATATATATATATATAGTACCTGTTGTCTATCAGAATGGACATAAGATGAAGATGTTGTTTTTTGATATACTGGTATATAAAAATATATACAGTCTATTAAAAAACAACAACATCTTCGTCTTATTTCCATTCTGACAGATAACAGGTACTACTACTACTTCTCTGCTTAACAAGGCTAAGTTTTTAGCGAAATGATTGCAAAACGAAAATACAAATACTTGAAATTTAAAAAAAAATCTGTCTTTATTTTTATTTTTATTATTTTATCATGCATCCTCTGTGCTTTCAGGCGTATGTCTATTTTATGCTATACATATATATATATATATATATATATATATATATATATATATATATATATATATATATGTATGTATGTGAGGGTGCGTTGAAGTTTTGTAGTATCAGGTTCAATCCAAATGGAAAGCTTCAGGTCAATATAAAATTATATAGAATCATAAATATATATCATACGTCATATTTCCGACTAGAGAGCTCAATATATTTAGCGTATTTTTTGAAGAGGCTTTTTCAGGCCGAAATAATAATTATCCGATATATTTTAGAAAGATTAATTAATATATAACAGGAAATGTCTGTACACAAAAAGAGTTGTTTAAGCGTTTGTTTACAGGCGACACCAACCTGATCACATTCGCACCTCCCGATTTAGAAACTCTGACCGAAAATAAGATGAATGCCAATGAGCGGTGGGAGGGGAGTGACAGATCGTTTTTCTTTCGTTCAACTCCGGTTTTTAAATAAGAGTACACTATAAATTTGCAGCAATGTCTTCTATCGCCTATTTAAAAAGATTTTTTTGTGTGTTGTTTTCACTGTAATTTATTCCATGGAGGTTTTCAGCTAAGTAGAATAGTCGAAATAATGGCATGCGAAAATCAATGGTTCTCAGGATTAATTCGAAACTTAAGTTTCCTCGTAATTAAACTTGAAGATAACATTTATTATTCGCAACATGTTCTTGTGTAGATGAAAAAAAACGAAAAAGAAACGAGGCCATTTGTTGTGTGGTCGTGTTGTTTTCTCTGAATCTGCGGGGAATCTTCTGCTTCTTGGGACACATACACTTTTGGTGAGTAGAGAGTAGAGTGGAGTGGAGACGTGTCTTGGGTAATCGGGTGTTCGTAGCCAGATCGGTGTCATGGATAAAACCCAGGAGACATTTAGACCAATATTATAGAGCTTTTATGTTTATACTCCAAGTACATACATGATATGTCAGAAGGATGAGAGGGAGAGAAGTAAAAACAGAGAGTTGAGAAAAACAGAGAGATGAGAAAAACAGAGAGATGAGGACAAAAGAGAGATGAGAAAAACAGAGAGATGAGAAAAACAGAGAGATGAGGACAAAAGAGAGATGAGGACAAGAGAGATGAGGACAAAAGAGAGATGAGGACAAAAGAGAGATGAGGAAAAAAGAGAGATGAGGACAAAAGAGAGATGAGGACAAAAGAGAGATGAGGACAAAAGAGATGAGACAAAAAGAGATGAGACAAAAAAAGATGAGAAAAAAAGAGATGAGAAAAAAAGATGAGAAAGATGAGACAAGAGTGAAATGAAGAGGGAAAATAATAATAGAAAAATAGAGAAAAATAGAGAGATAAAAAAAGAGAGATAAAGAAAAAGGGAGAAAAAGAGAGATAAAGAAAAAGGGAGAAAAAGAGAGAAAGAGAAAAAGAGAGAAAAAGAAAGAGAATAGACAGAGAGAGAAGAAAGAAAGAGAAAGAGAAAGAGAAAAAAGAGAAAAAATAAAAACAGTCAGAAAATAAAGTAGAGAAAAAAATAGAGAGTGCAGATACAAGGAAAAAAAGACAGCAAGACAGAGAGAGAGAGAGAGAGAGAGAGAGAGAGAGAGAGAGAGAGAGAGAGAGAGTGAGAGAGAGAGAGAGAGAGTGAGAAATAGAGAGAAATAGAAATCGTTTTAATCGCTGGCGAGCATTTTTTTGCTCATCTTTTAAAATAATGTTTGAAAAAAAGTCGTTAATAATCGGTCGGTGGGTGGATGTGTTCGCTTAACAAAAACAAAACAAACAAATTTACTCGATAATCAAACAATAATTGAGTGTTTTAATCGCTGGTGAGGGAAAATCGAGATTACTTTATTATATAGGATATATAAGAGATAAAGAATATGCCAATCTCTAAACGCACCTTGATATATTCTTTTAATATATCATTATTAGAAATCATTAGATTTAGTGAAAGACGGAAACTCGTCAAAAAAAATTGAAAATCTTTATCAATTGTAAACACAGCAAAGTAGATAACCTAATAACTTCCGCATAAGCCCACAGTTTCGCATTTTTTCAGAGTTGAAATAATAACCTTTTGGATTATTGTTGGTATAATATCCTATGTTTACTTATGCACAAATGTGGGTCTGTGTTTATTGCTTGTCTCCATGCGCGTACCCTGAGCTTATGTATGCGTATATGAGTGTATATTTCTTTGAAATGATACTATAGATATATTCCTGTACGCACATATAGTTGTGTATTTATTTATTCACTTACATATGGCTACATGCACAGTGTTAGCTTTGGTTGATTTGTGTTTACGTACTCTCACTGGTGTTTTATATACAAACGTGTATATATTTGTATATAGTAGGCTGGGCATGTATATGCTTATATATATATATATATATATATATATATATATATTATTTCATGTATCCATATGAAATGTTATAAGGAGATATATTATTTTATGTGTCGAGTTTCAGTATTTACTTCAACAGTGCTCAATACTTGAGTAAAGCTACGTGGTAAATTATGAAAATATATTTATGGCAATTAAGTGAAACGCCATGCTACTGGTTAATGGAAATATAAACCCGTGAGAGGGAATAACAAAATATCTGATTGGTTAGCTAGCTAGAATAAACACCACGTGTGTGTATATGTATATATATATATATATATATATACACATATATATATATGATAATTTTTATTTACACAGACATGTACAAAATCTGCGACACTGGCATGTCGATGTTATCGATCAACAGTTACTATAAACTGAGATCTCATCAGGCAGAGTTAGAATCAAATCTCAACCTCAGATCATATTTGGGGAGAACCTATATATATATATATATATATATATATATATATATATATATAACACCTGGTAACACGAATTCCATGCATCCTAGCCTGGCAATTCTCTACGGCAATGAAAGGCGGAAGACTCAGTGTAGCTTAATTGCCAAAAATATATTTTCATAACTTACTATATATATATATATATATATATATGTGTGTGTGTGTGTGTGTGTGTGTGTGTAGGTAGGTATGTGTGGTCGTTCTATAAGTTAGTCCAATTCTAACTAATAGCTTCGAAGTCTATAAGTGCCAGCACCTTTTCAAATTGAATTTAATGCAATTATGTGCAATACGTTTTGTAAAATCCAAGTGTTGGTTCTTAGTAGTAGTTGCATAGGTAACATAGCATAATATTGATATGCATGTGGCACATCCGACATGCTCTTGGTGCTTCATGTCAACTGTGGTGAAATTCAGTCCAGTAGTTTGGGAGCCAATAAGTGTTTTTGTTTTTGTTTTAATAACATTAATATTTTACTCTACCCTATGAAACACTCAATGTCTTAAAGATGCCGAATAGTTGTAAGGCTTACAGACTAAAATTCTCACTTATGCTACGGATAAATTTGTAAGCTCTGCTCGTAAATGTATTCACTTCCAAAATGGCAGACTGGCAATCCTAACCTTTAAACCATACCCGCATTTTTGACTATCGAAAGCCTCCAAGTTAAAACGTCCCCTTTTGAAAAGTAGTTCAACAAATGAGCACAATTTCAATGACCTCTGGAATTAAGAAAGAAAACCCAAATCAATTTACTGCTGGTGATATTGGAGTTCCGTCTTCCCCGTGCGAGTTCGACAGTTATTCCCTAATCATCGACGTTTAATCATTCATTACTTATTAGTACAACTCTCCTCCGAAATACTTATCGGATATGCCTCGCTGACGAGGTAATTGAATCCTGCGGCACGTAACCAGAAACCAACGTCATCAAGGAGACAGAGACTACGTGGAATTAACTTTTTTAAATATGTGTATCACTCCATGCACTGATAGGAAGAGAAAATTACAATCAGACTCCATTTGGAAGCAAGGTTCTCCACATGTGCCACAAAGCGCTTCTTGTCTCGTTTCTATTGATCGTTTCATTATATAACTAGCTCTCCCTTCCCCGGAGTTGCCCGGGAGTCTTCTTTTATTAAATTAATGTAAGATTTCGAATCGTGATGGTTCAAATAAATTTTATATTAAATAAAAAAAATAAAAAATAAACATTACAAAGAAATTTAAAAATGTATACCATTTAATTATCATCATATCTTTTTCTTCTCTTCGCAAACAAGGCAGAATACATTATTGATTAATCAGTTGTAATTTTTTTTATTAAACCTTTTAAATTTAAAAAAAGGGAGGGAACTTAGTTACCAACCAAATATATATCGTCCGTCCATGGTTCCGAGTAACATCTCTCAGAAATAAGTCAACTAGATAACTATACGTTTTAAAGAAATTTGAAAGACATTAAAAATTATCAAATATTTACATATCTAAAAAGAGTCATAAATGATAAATCCGCAGAGAATATCTTACGATTTTGGTGCTGTTATAGATGACGCGCCTGATTTCCGTGACTTCGCGTCGGCAACGATCGGGCAGGTCGCGGAAGCGCCCGAGAGTTGCCGAGACGAAAATGTCAAACGTTAATAGAAGACTTGCAGGCAATGATATAAGACGAATAAATTCAAAGAAAACATACATAAATAAAAAGATAAAAAACTAACAAACTGGTGGGGTGGGAGGTGTAGCTCAAATTAACCATTTTCCAATCAAATGTGTAGAAAGAATTTTTTTTTGTGGGGGGGGGGATTTGTCAATGTTTTCTTTTTCATTTGTTTCGCGTTTTTTCTTTTTTTCCTGCTAACATAAAACAAAGAAAGAAAGAAAAATGGTTTGGAGTTAGGATTCCAGTTAGGGTTAGGGCTCTCGTTCTTAGCGATAGCCAAACCCTGCATTCAAACCGCCAAGCTCTAACTGGCCGACGCTAATATAAGACGAATGAATTCAAAGAAAAAATACATGGATTAACATCATTTTCTTTGGTGAAAATTATGTTGTTTTTTTGCGAGGGGGGGGGGGTAACATTTTGTCAATGTTTTTATAAGATAAAAGAAAGAAAAAAATAATATTATTCCGTCAGCACTCGGGCGCTTCCGCGACATGCCCGATCGTTGTCGACGCGAAATCACGGAAATCAGGCGCGTCATCTACAACAGTACGAAGATTTTAACAGTTCCGTACTGAATATGCTATATGTATCAACATCGAGCTACTAATGTGAGTACTGGTCAATATCCGATGAGCACCCGGAACCCAACCCTTGTGATGGTACATCAAGAAACAATAGCCAGTAAAACAGCCATCATCACACAAGTGGACAACCATTTTTGACAAGGCTGCCTGACAGATAACACAGAAACACCAAACAAGCATGCAACAAAAACAGCCCAAAAGAGCCGACAAAAATACACCAATACCTTCCATAATAGAAAACGTGAAGAATAGGCCAAGCAACAACGTGCCAAATATTTCCTGGGGGAACTGTCCCTGGAATATCTAGATAACGAAGGTTCTGTAGACTGGCTCAAAAGAGGATCGCTTCACTATGATTGAGAAGATGATAATGGCTGTTCAAGATCAAGGCCTGATTACCAATGTTTTTAAGAAGATGAGTAGTCCCTAACGACAAAACGTGTAGGTTCTGTTACCCACAATGGGGAGTGTGAGCCATCTGGCATCCAGTTGTAAGGTTCTGCCTGAAGGCGGCTACTACACAATGCGACATAACATAGTATGTAAGTATTTACAGTGGACTATCTGCAAACAATGAACATTCAGTGTAGCTGCAAATCCTAGGAACGGAACGAAATGAAATTGTTGGAATCAAGACTGACTATCCACTATGACTATGGAATCCCGACATACTTAGAAAAAAGAGATGTTAAACCTGAGATAATAATAATATAAGACAAAAAGTAGAGTGTAGCAAACCTAGTTGAAGTCAGTGAGGATTGAACCTTCAACCTTCAGATGACTGTCACTTAGAACTGAAGGTTCAATCCTCAGTGTAGGCGATACGAAGAATTGCGAATTACTGAAGACTTCTTCTCAGTCATGGCATATGGAACGAGAGCATGCTACCTCCGTGGATTTAATAAAAGGTTCCGTTCGAAATTCCGTCCAGATTCCCGAGTTCGACAGAAAGATTCCCGAGTTCGACAAGATACACCCGAAGAAGGTCGGTTACATCGGCCGAAAAGTTGTGATAAAAACACCCAAGATGAGAGCAGTAGTCCGAATATATCAAATTCTACAAATTATCAACCCTCATCTAAAAAATTCCGAAACAAGGATTGACATTTAAGACCAAAAATTAATTTCATTCAAACTTGAGACAAAACAAACAGGTTTTGTTGTTAAAAATTTTCTATCGTTTCATCTTAAAGCAATCAACATTTTTTTTAAAGAAACGAAAAAATACGTGAGTACACCGTAATGACAAACGAGAACAGACGTAACTTGAGAAAGCTTTATTCGGCATACAATGTCGGTACAATATTAGTGCTGCTATTCATGTTGTTTAGTAAAAGCAGAAGAGTTCTCCAAAGGGGAGATAATTCAAAATAGGGAAAGTTATTGTTCATTACATACACGACTGTAAAAGTAAAAATAGATGTAATTAAATAGTCGTAAGATAGAAAAATCAAAGGGTTTTTCAAAGTTCCTCAAGGAGATTTAACGCTTTTATGAACCCATTCTGCCAGTACAGGGAAGGTTTACGTATTTCGAAATTAAATTTATTTTAATCATCTTTCGGTATTTCCCTGGCACTTAACTTCCGCTTGTGCTATTTATTTTCGTTAATTTCATTGTTTCAGTGAAACTATCCGTTTCTATTGGCAAGATGATAGTAAAAAGAGCCCTAGAGAGTATTCCGTCAATTGTTTGTAAAATTATTCATCTCTCTCTCTCTCTCTCTCTCTCTATATATATATATATATAATTTTGTCATATTCCGTGAACAGCTAACATATTTATACTTAATATATTTCTATCTATATAAAGTTAGGTATGTTTATATATTTGTATGTACAGGATTCCATCCTAAACTAAGTAGACGATCATTATGAATTTTGGGACACAGCTACTATGCGTAAGGGGTCCAAATGTGGGCTATATTGAGTTTATACAAAGTCGGTGGAAGCCCGTAGTGAACGCTGAGATACCTCCGATTTTTGTAAAATTTTCACAAATGTATTACACATCAATTATTAAATATTCCCTAAATGTGAGTTTGTGTGGACGTTTTAGGGAGCCATAATCTAGAGACACCATCCCATTTAGAAAGTTCAAATATATTAGATTTGCACTTAATTTGATCCATAGTAATTAGCCACCAACGAAGCAAGATCCCCTGAATTTTACTTTATCCTTAAGACACCTTAAGCTTAAACCTTGAATTATAGAGTATTGTCTTGAATCAAAATGGGAATAAAGATTCTAGACATTGATTTTAATTTTCCTAAGGGTAAATAAATGTAGTGCAAAACTGTACGGAAAATTCGTTTGGCCGTCCTGGGACATTATATATATATATATATATATATATATATATATATATATACACATTATATATATATATATATATATTATATATATATATATTATATAACAACTGCAACAACAGACTAATAATCTTCGAAGCCCTACACATAAAAAAATTACAACCCACAATTAATAAAACAGCATTCACCACTGGTATTAACGCCCTATCAGTCTTTAGCAATTGATAAATAATAATAATAATAATAATAATAATAATAATAATAATAATAATAATAATAATAAATAAATAAATAAATAAAGATATGTACATATATGTATGTAAATTAATAGATATATAATCAATAATAAAACTATAAATACGGCTCTTAGTAACAATAAGACACAGTCGCCTGAAAACGGTTCTGGCTTCTTGGCCTTTTGGCCAAAATGAAAGTGTAGTATCTGTTTCCATGGATACTACACCCTATAGACCGGTATCGTATTGGCCTTCAGGTCTTGATTGCGCCGGTCTGTGGGTTTGTTCTGTGCAGTTCTAGGAGGTCCACCCTCCCAGGCCTTGTCTCCCTTCTTTGGGGTGGGTTCATCGCTTGCTGCCTGAGGCGCCCTGACCAGGGAATGCCGACGGGGCTGCCAAGGCTATTTTTGCTAGGGCAGAGTGCTCCTTCTTTAGGCGCGCTAGCTTGACTCCTCCTCCACTTTCCGACCTTGTGTCACATATTCCTGCTGTGGGAAAGAATTGGATATCGCTCCTGAGGACGATCGAGAGACCGAAAGCGCTAGAGGAATGGCCCAGGACACAACGCTAGGTGACATACTCCACCGGTTAACACCTGAAAAACGAAAAATAGCTCGCCGCGTCGAGAAATTGACAAGAAAGATCGTGAAGAAAGAGAGAGCACTCCGTGGTCTTTAATGACGCTTGCATAATATATATATATATATATATATATATATATATATATATATATATATATATATATATATTTGCATGAGCACCCAATCTATTTGAAAGCCCTTGATATAAATGGTGTGTTTTGTAATAACAAAAAATATCGGGAGAAAGAAGTAATTTCCGAAGTTTGTTTGAATGTTCTGTGGCCTCCAGAAATAAGAAACTCATTAAAGAGATATTGCTGCTAGTGACTGAAATCTTGAAAGGAGGCTGCAACTGTTGCTAACTTCCTAACGCTAGTTTTATTATACCTTACAATAAGTTCGTTGCTCGAACTTGATATAGCTTCATTTTTATATTTATCATGGCAGCTTCCTTTATTACATAAGTCGCTTTTATTAATACAAATTATTTTGACTAGACCAAAACTTGTTCCAAGATTTATTGCCTTGTCCTTCAACGTTATCCAACAATTTGCTAAAAGGTTCGATTAACTTATACATGCCGATGGCGGATGATTTTATTTAATATGAATCTCTACACAAACACATATTGGTTATATATATATATATATATATATATATATATATAAGGTAATTTGTAGAAGGCAGTACAATGCAGAGGTGTAACGTATAGACACAAACTGAAGCAAATTGAGACATGTCTTAATTTGCTTCAATTTGTGTCTATCCGTATCACTTCTACATTGTATTGCCTTCTACAAATTACATTCACATACACATTAAACAATGCTTCACGCAAACTAAATTAACCTTATATATATATATATATATATATATATATATGATTATTTAAATTCCAATAACTAAAATTTAAGTCTTTTCTCATGTCATTTATTTTTTGCAATAACAGAATTGACTATGGTCTTACAATTGTTTCGCAACGTGTAACGTATATACTTTCTATGCCCTTTTACTTCAGTCGAAGTTCTCAGCTCCAGGAAGGGCCTCTTGATTTCTAACACTTTATCTCTATATGAGATAAATATATATATTTGAATATTCCATTAACATACTCCTTTACCTGTAAAACGTTAAGTTTGTAAAGAAGTTAAGAATATTACTTTTTCTCTCCCCAATTGACCAGTTAACTATGGTATAGTATATCTTTCTTAAAAATGATTCTTTGATTTCATTTTTTTTAAATAGGGGCAGAATCAAAACCGCACACTCGATGTTTTCAGTCTGACACTAAACAATTCTGCCATTTGTTAAGTTGACTTCATAACAAATTGTATATACTTATTAGAAGTTTAAGGAGGGCTCTATGTAACTTAAGAATTTATATTTAGTACATAACGTCTCTTCGTCTCCCTGCCCTATCTCTTTGTATATATTCTTGACCTTATATATACATATTATAACTCAATGTTCGTGTTTATATATGTGTGTTTGATGTTTTGTGTTTCCTATAAAAGAAAGGTTAGAGAATCTATATAAAACCTAAAAGCATCACCCCTTTAAAACTTTAATATATCCTATTTTTATGCAATTTAAATCCTCGGTCTAAGATTTTTGGGGGAAAATCTCTAAGTGCCCTCTTAATCTAAACAAACTATTTTGATGAACTCATGTATAAGATTCTCCGGGTAAAAAAGTAAGTTGTCCAAAATATCTACGTCATCCTCTACGTGTTGAATATTTACATATACCCACCCCTAAATGAGCCTTGGGGATAACACCTCTTTCAAACTTCAAATACGCATATCCCATTTTTATGAGTGTTTATTTAAAGTCGACTTAATGTCTTAATTGTTTAAGTAGAAAAGTATCAGACTGAAAACATCGAGTATGCGGTTTCGCTTCTACCCCCGCCTGATTATTTTTAAATACTATTATAGGAAATCAAGGTACTCTCATAGAGAACGCACCGCGTTTCATTGACTTTATGTAATCAACGTTCGGGTAGGTCTCGGAAGCGCCCGAGAGTTGACGAAACTATTAACAAATCAGGTTGCAGCGGTAATTAGACAATTAGGTTGCAAGTAAGCAGACGATAACTTTTGGAAGAAATTAATTTCTGCGATCTGCAGCAGGTTAAAAAAAATGAGTTTCTACAATCTGTGTCAGTGCGTTGAATCTCCCGAAAGACTTATTGAATTCTGTCAGCAACTGTCACTTCTAGCAAAAAACTAACCCTAACACATGAAAGAAGAAAAACATTGAAAAAAAACAACAAAAAAAAAAATCAAGAAAGTAGTTAAAAACAGTGGTTTCATTTTTTGTTATATAAAAACATAATCTTTTAAAACTTTTCGATGAACAAAATAAATATTAATGTATGATTAACAACGGTTCCTTTGACCAAAACAATCAACATATAATTACTAACAGTAGTTTAGCTATGATTTGTTTGGTCTTTAATTTTATATATGCATTTTACTTAGATTTTCTTCGTCTGAATTTATCGTCAGCCAGTCTTTAATTTATCGTTTCGCAGTTTTCGCCTCGTCATCTCTCGGGCGTTTCCAAGACCTGCCCGAACGTTGACGACCCGAAGTCACGGAAACACGGTGCGTTCTCTATTCATTTTTTAAAAAATTTATTATCGCATATATTTCAATTCATGTTTTGAAACATGGCGTAAATCATAAATCTAAAACGTCACGGCAAAGCTATAATTATTTTGTTACAGTAATGTTTTAAGCTCTATTTATAATGAAGTCTAAATAGCTGAGTTAGTTAAACCTAAGACTGATTGTCTCAATATTTTGATTTCCGGTCAAGGTTATACTGTTCTGGTTGCTGTTTTACATTGACATTGTGGGGTCTGCGTTCGCGCCGGACAATCATAAGCAGCAAATAATTCAATAGTTCAAGATTGGGCATGGAATTTCTAGAGTTAATCTACTTTCCCGGGCAACGCCGAGACCCTGATCAGCTAGTGTAATAATAACATGGAAATTTCGAAAACATATGTACGCAAGGACAAATATTGTAAGTGTTGAATTTTTCGGAACATGAATTATAAGATATGAGCTTTGTTTGACTTTCAGGATTGACCATTGAACTCAATTTTACTTGCAATATTTATTGGTATGCTTAGGATCTTTAGCATGTCATTTATTATAAAACTGAGCCGTGTTTTATAATATCCTTGTGATACAACTGAAGTTATAGTTATTTAAATACATTTTTCTCTCTCTCATATATATATATATATATATATATATATATAGTAAGGATTTTGATAAATTATATATATATATATTGTTTACTACTTCAATTTATTTGAAGTATGTTTTTGATTCTTTTAGAAAAAGGATTAGCTTTACTTTGCTTCGAGACTGACAATAAATCACAATGTAACGTAACTTTGATCTGCAATATATATATATATACATATATATGTGTGTGTGTGTACATTATATATGTATAATCGATATATATGCTGAAAATAAGAGACCAATTTGGTCACCCATTAAGTTCGAATTAGATTGTTTAAGAAAAAAGTGAGTTTGCAAAGCCAGTTAAGAAAAATAACAAAATCCTAAATTAGTCATTTAGTTTACTATATCTCCATTCTCTCACTTATATATCTCTCTCTCTCTCTCATATATATATATATATATATATATATATATATATATATATATATATAAACATATATGAACACATAATATATATGTATACATAATATGTGTATAATCGATGTATATGCTGGAAAAACATGAGACCCGTTTGGTGACCCATTAAGTTCGGATTTGACTGTTCAAGAAAAAAGTGAGTTTGCAAAGCCAGTTAAAAAAGTGACAACATCCAAAATTAGTCATGGTTTACTACCCCCCCCTCTCTCATTCATATTTTAAAGCACGAGTATGCAGGGGTCTTTGTCTGGTGGGGCAGGACAGCTTGGGAATAATAAACCATTCCTATTCTTTTAGCTATTGTAATATTAACATTTATCAGAACCAACATAGACCGACGTATTTCTGTAAACCTGTACCAATCGTCCAAAAGCAGGTGGGCAATTCTCATTCTTTTCCAGGCAGTATTAGTAAGCGCGTGAACGCAATAGTTTAGAGAGCATTTGTACTCTTCTTGCCGATTTCACAGTCCACTTCAGTAACAATTAAACGAGCACAAAACCTCAATTCTGTTTGGAAAACACACAAGAAAAACTAATTCAATGATGGGGACTCTTTTAATATTTATGATTTGAATGTCTTTCCACATAATTTGGTTATTTTCGTTTCTTTTGGTCGCCTTCTTTGTGTTTAGTAGACTATGACTAAGACTTTAGCTTTTGTTCAGAAGAATTTCGTTTCACTTAAACAAATTCGATCTATAAAATGGTCGATGCTTTCAGTTTTTTGAGAAACGTTTTCTGGCAGGAATAAAACGGCAAAGAAATGCATTCATCTGGTGCTATGGAAATTAAATCATTCTATTCAGGAAGGATCACAAATCAGTTTTTATTGTGTTTTGCAGACACACATATCTCTCTCTCTCATATATATATATATATATATATATATATATATACATATATATATATACATATATATATATATATATATCTGTGTATATATATATATATACATATATACATATATATATATATGTGTATATATATATATATATACATATATACATATATATATGTGTATATATATATATATACATATATACATATGTGTATATATATATACATATATACATATATATATATATGTGTATATATATATACATATATATATATATATATATGTGTATATATATATACATATATATATATATGTGTATATATATATATATATACATATATATATATATGTGTATATATATATATATACATATATATATATATGTGTATATATATATATATATACATATATATATATATATGTATACATATATATATATATACATATATATATATATATGTATACATATATATATATATATATACATATATATATATATAACATGTTTCAAATATATCTTCTAACGACGTTTCCAAAACTGTAGTAACACTTATATTATTCATCTCAAGCCTGCCAGGTCATTCACTACAAGCACCGGACATATAAACAAACTCTCCAATAACATCGGAGGAGATCGCCAATCTTAGGCCACGCCGACATATTTTCACCATGAAGAATACAAAAATACAATGTCTATTTACCATGAGTATGGTTTGTTAAACCGAAAATTCGGATTTATTAAATACTAGCGGAACCCGTCTACAGTGTTGGGGAATGTTTTAAATTAAAAAAAAAAGAAAAAAGTGGCAGAGAAGAATGGGATCGAATGCTGAAATTGTCGATCATGAAACCTGCCTTCTTAAAGACTGCGCCACGATTTCGACTTCAAAAGATATGTGAAAATAGGGCAATTAAGCTATGCTTGTTTATTGGCATGCGTGTTATGTTAATATTTAGCTTCTGCCGACCAAATAGAAAGGTCAACAATGACACGGTTTAGGTTGGGCAAGTTTTCTATAATATGCGTGTTGAAGGTGTATGAAAATGTAAATGTATCGGGGTCTTCCAGTATCTTGGCGCTTATTAAATTAAATAGGAAGTCGATTTGATAAAGAAATTGTAGCCGCCATGTTGAATGATTAAATGTTGCAGGAACTGTGTTCGTTAATTTAATTCGCTTAATTCCGGAATGAATATGAATATAGAAGTCATAGGTAGAAATAGAAATAACGTAATCTGATATTCGCGGAAAATCAGTGGAGTGAACGGGAGCGGTCATTAAGTCTTTGCGTATTGCTTTATATTATGTAGTAAATAATTACCAGGCAAATAATAAATAAGAACGGGTGTTTTGTGAAAATTAAACTGTGTTTATTAGTTCCCGGTGTCGATGAGTGTAGTGACAGTACAGAATTGTTAGGGAGAAAACGTTTTGCTACCACCTATATGGAGTTGGTTTGACGGAGAGTCATAGGTGGTGGGCCAAATGTAATATTTAGTGTAAGCTGGAAAAAAATAACAAATTTACTAAAACACACTCGAGTGAATAAGTGTAATATAATGGTGAGTTTAGTAGCCTGTGATGCATGTAGTTATTTTCCTATTCTCCGAGGGGAAAAATCGTCTCTACTTTATATATTAGATATTAAAAAAAAGATTCATTTACTGATATAAATTCACGCGTCTGTTAACTGGTTTCTCAAAATATATCTTCTAACGACGCTTCCATTACTGTAGGAACACTTATATTATGTATATATATATATATATATATATATATATATATATATATATATATATATAGGCAGCAAGTTATTATTAAGCAGGCTTTGTTAATCAAATTAACATAACATATATAAAGATAAAGTAATAAAAAAATGAATAGTAATGATAATAAACAAATAATAAATAAGTAAATAATAAAACCAAACAAACAAATAAAATATAACAAGACAAAAGTAAACATACAATAATAATCAACTCAACTACACCCACTTTTTACCTTCATTCACTTAAAAAAAAAAACAATAACTCAAGGCCTCTCATTTATAATAAAAAAAACCTACTCCTGAGTATGACTTAGAAGGTCGAAAGCGCTAGAGAAATGGCAGAATTACGAACAATCATCGAAATACTATATAAACTACCACCTTAAACCCGAAGGATTGTTCGACGATTCGAAAACCTCACTAAAAAGCTAGAAACCTTATTACATGATTTTGATGCTCGAAAATGTTTAAAATAACGGCTTAAGCATAAGGGGACTTAAGAAAATTAGGGAATTTCTATTAATATCTGATGAATATTGTTAAAAAAATCGGAGGTATCCTAATTCTCACGAAAAGCACCCATCCACGTTTAACCTCTTTTTTAGCAAACTAAATAAATTAAATATAGACCACATTACCATACTCAGCAGCTATGTTCCAACATTCATAATGATCGGTTAATTAGTTCATGGGTGAATCTTGTACTTACAAATATATAAGCATACATTTCCAACATATATATGGAATATTAAATAAGCATAGCAACAGACAAGTAAAATAAAACCACCCTCACTATATATATATATATATATATATATATATATATATATATATATATATATATATATATGATATGTACATATTGATATTATACATGTGTCATTAAAAGCCACGGAGTTTTCTTTCTTTTCGATCTTCCTGATTAATTGCTGCCGAAATATATATATATGTATGTGTGCAGCTATTTGGGTATAGGTATATATACATGTGTTCAGACATTATTAAACAATTGTTTACCATTATTTTATTGATATTTTTGGCAACTTGCTTACAAAATAGGCAAGTTGAATTATTTAATCATGAACGAATTCATGTCGGCTTCTCTGTACACTCTTATATAACTAAACTGAAATAGACGAAAACAAAACGAATACATTAAATTGAAACCTTTGTTTCTTAGTTGGTTGGTTCTACGACATATCAACCCTTTTCGGGTTATTTAATGCCGAATCCGGTCATTTTGGTAAAAGTTTTTATGCTTCAAGTTTTTCATATGTTCAAGTATCTATTCATGTTGCTTGATTGAGTGAAATTAGGGATAAGGGAAGGGGACATTTTTTGTTTTTTTAGATTTTGCAGAACATTGAGTTTTGCAAAGAAATAAAAACAAAATAACATCAATGTTTGGTGTATTTTGAGTCAGGAAATCAATAACTTCAGACAGCCTTATCTGGTAGAGCCAGTAGGTTCTATTTGACCCATAGATGGAACCCTTACAGGTACTACCACTTCGGAGCAATGCCAATTAAGGGGCAACTCCACATTCCCCAAGTGGGGGCCTGACCACTGGATGTCTTTTGAGGTCATACCCAGGCCCGGAACCTTTGTTTCTCTTGTCGCAAAGAATTACATGCCCACATTCTTTGTTGTCTTGGAAGTTGGTAAAAAAGTACGTTTTGTTCAATAACAGTACGCATTATTATGGTCGTTGGAAAATATCTGCACCATGCTCTGGCGAAATTGACGCGTTTAATTCATCGTAATCCATGACAATTCGACTCGTTTATGCGCTTTCTTAGAGTGACACACAATCGTGAAATAAAAATGTCGTTAGTCAAACGTTGTCAATCTGTCACGTGATCATTGCATTCAGAATGAAAAATAAGGTTTTGGTAAATGTCTACTTATGATATTCGAAATGCCCAAGAATACCAGCTCTTTGCTCTACAGCCGATCTTGTTTTCCTCCCCAAAAAGCGAAACATAAAAATGCTAATAATGGTGTACCTATTTACTCGACTCCTCAGGATCAGGATTGCAGAGCCGGAATCTATAAGTTCCAACTCTGACGATTCCAATTCAGTTTTTAAGTCTTCCAATATTCAGAATCTTCAGAGATAAAAATCTGACTCCGACTCTTAGCATTCTCCGATTCGAACAAACCCATGCGACTCCCTCCAACTTCGACTCTTCAACCGTGCTTAAGAGAGCAATACATAATATCGGTCTTTAATCTTGGAGAAATACATCCCCCAAAAAAGTGTCGGTATTCACTTTTGTCTAAATTATATAACTAAACGATGGAAAGTCGAATGAAGTACGTATGCGCGACTTAACCACCTACGCACACATTGACCAACCAAATCCATTCGCGACAAGATACGTACGAATCCAAAACCTTTTTTGAAGTTGTCTGTAAAAGCACACATTTTAAAAGAGAGAAAAAAAAATGTCTCAGATGTCTACACTGCCACACAAAGCTACAAAAACTCTTGCACATCACGAAAAACGACCAACTCATAACCAACTGTTTCTTCCATCCGCTTAAAGTACATACTACAAAAGACACCAGATTCGTCACTCTTTCTTTCTTAATAACAATTACAGCACAACGATAATACTTTACGATGCTAAGCGAGACCCAATCATTATCATCGACAACAACTACAAGAGAGCAACAAATTACTAGCAACACCACAAATATAACTTCTCACTTTCATATGACTTTTATTCCCGCTTATTATGCATATAACAATTAAACAAAAACTCAAATCGTAGTGGATAATCATTTACCTTTCTTTTTCTTTATGTTTGTCGTGTCGTAAACCATTTTTATAGCGCTCTCGACAGCGGTATTCTGGCTTGAACAACAATAAAAACTGCCTTAGTCTAAACTGATTTGTTCTTCTATGACCAACGGCAGAACATATGCTACAATTTGATCCTCGCCGGTAAAAAAAAAGTATAAACCCATAATTTCACCCACACCTAACCCTAACCCATAATTTGATAAAATACTAGATAAGGCTCAATTAATCGTCTACAATCGTTTACAATAGTTATTGTGTTTCGGTATTAAGGAAATCGAAAGGGTTGGTATGCTGTAAAACAACCCAACAAAATATACAGCGTAAATAAGATTACTTGTAGAAATTTTCGATAGATTTTTACTCCCTAAATATTACAGATACTCAGAGTTGTCCTCCCCACGATGGTTAATTAAGACACTGAGTCGTTTTTTAAATAAATAAATCTTTCTTTCAAAATTGGGCACTCTGAATCGAGACAAATATAAATAATACGCCAGTCTAACAAAGTTTATTTTTTCTGAACAGAACATATACATCTTGAATACTTTATTCAACATATTATTATTTCATGTATATGCTATATTATAAGAGGCCCTATTTGGAAAAGGTATATTTCAACCGGTATAGACTGTGAACGAGGTTTAAATAATCTAGCTGGGTGCATGTCATACTGACACACACTTTGGGGAAAACGAATCTGTTTTCCCACGTATTAGTAACAGACAGGCGAACTTAGGAACAAAGGAGTTGGGGTTATTTATTAGGTAAGAATAGAAACCTACAGATCGAGACGTGATGACGTAACTTATTGTTCTGACACAGAAAACGATAGTTTTGGACAATTTTTCTATGGAGTTCGACACGAGACATGAAACGATGAGTTTAAAAGTAAAGTTAAGTCTCGGATGAGACATAGAAGGAAAACCCCCTGTCTGTCCAATATAAAACTATCCTCCATGTTAGCAAGAAGTTAATAAGTAAGATATTAAGATGCCACAAAAGTATAAAACAATCTGGCCCCTCTCCTCAACGTTGGTTAATACAGAGAAGATCAAGAAAAACCTCTTTGAAATTCTAAAAAAATCTGTCTTGGACTCCCTTCGGTCGATAAATGCAAAGATTTGTTCACAGAGAAGTCCACTAGACAAATCACGGTATTGCGGACAGAAAAGGCGAAGAAATTAGCACGACCATACAAAGAAAGAAAGGTGTCAACGCACAGCTACCACGACAACGTCCAACGAAGAAGGAAATGAAAAAAACTAACAGGTAAATTTTGATTTGATTGAAAAGGAACATTTTTATACGATGAGA
Organism: Sepiola atlantica; assembly: GCA_963556195.1. Classification (NCBI taxonomy): domain Eukaryota; kingdom Metazoa; phylum Mollusca; class Cephalopoda; order Sepiida; family Sepiolidae; genus Sepiola; species Sepiola atlantica. The sequence continues at coordinate 211,156,154 of OY744520.1, forward strand.
AAAGAAAAAAGAAAGTTTTAAAACCCACGGCACACACAAACATTGATACACCTGAAAAGAATTTAATGATTAGACACTCTCTCTGCGTTAAGAGTTAAGGACGCATGCATTATGAAACACTCACACCCGAAAACGTTAAAAATGTAAAACACGCAAAAGCGTAAAACGCACACACCCACATACGAGTACAGTACTCGCCCATTCTACCCTCGGTTCAGTTATTTCGAAAAAGAACTGCAAAACCAGCTTTAAGACTTTTTTTAGTAATGTCTGCGTGGTAAAATCCTAAACTATTGAACTGATGAAGTTTGGAATATGCATTCTCAGAGTAACGTGGGAACAATATATTTTTATAAACCTTACCATTTAGGTGGGTGCCACTGAAAGCGTATCATCATCCCTAAAGTAAAAAAACCCATTAAAATTCAAAACTAATGCAATATTTATTGTTTATGCTAGTATATATATATATATATATATATATATATATACATTTTTATTTATACAAACATTATTGGTTACATATGTGCATACATGTTTCAGTTGCACTTTTCCAAGAAAGTCAACCCTATCAGACCAAGAATCTTACAGGAATGGATGGATTTGAAGAATTTTCTTATCCTAAATAACTCTTTTTGAGGATCTAGCATCTTCTATTTCTTATGAATTAGTATCGGATTACCTATTTCAGTAGTTGACCTTTTTTGCCCGTGGTTGTCCTCTCCCTTTTTTTATTACTCTTTATGGCGTCTCCATTGCCTTTTCTTGTCCTCATTTTATTGCTCTCGCTTGCCAGTTTAACAGACTCACTCAAGTATAAATATCTTATCTATATATCAAGAATCACACATATATAAACAAACCCAAAGACATCTAAATAAACAAACAGATAAATAAACGGACATTGATATACATACATATCTAAACATGGACAGCCACACAGATTCACTATCAATCAAGCATATATTCAGAATACATACGTGCTTATAAATATATTCTAGATGTATATTCAATAAAAAAATAAAGAAATAAGAATATTCTAGATATATATTCAATACATACATCCATACGTCTATACAGACTCAACATATACAGCTATATGCACCTATACACGTATATCTATACACACACATATATATATATATATATATATATACATACAGATACATGTATACACACGCATACACACATATACATGCACATACATACAGACATACACATACATATATATACATAGACATATATACACACATATATATATATATATATATACATACACAAACCGTACATGAGCATATTCGTAACATAGATATACACGCATACACCCACCCATACACTTTTAGTATAAATAGTTCATAAAAATAGTTCCTAAAAATACGTACACATATGCACATAAATACATACACACACGCTGACATATATATATATATATATACTAATATGAACACATACACGTGTATATACATATATATACATACACAAACACACATACACGCATACAGGCGCCGACAGTTCACACCTATACATATATACGTACAACCATACCAATGCAAAGCACACACAAATCAATGTATACAAGCACATAACTAGAACATACATAAAAGAAGACTATGCAAATATACCGACAAATGTATACATGTATATTCAGTCAGATACACATACCACATACACACCACGCATACCTACATAAACATACACACGCACAAGTGCACACACATGCATATATACATACACACACACACACCTACCTACATAAACATACACACGCACAAGTGCACACACATGCATATATACATACACACACATATATATATATGTATATATATATATGTATATACACATTGACACATACACAAATATAAGGCATACCTGTGCACATAAATATGTGCATTCATCAACGCATACGTACACAAGAAATGAATATCAAAATCGAAACAAAAATAAAAGCAAAAACAAAATGATATGAAAACACACCCCTCGCCACAATATAGAATATCAGTCGAAATACCTTTACCCATGCACACCTACATATTTCAGTCCAACTATACATACTCACGCATGCACACATATACACACACTTATGCTCACCAATATATATCCATACATACCTAAACCATACGATTTCAAATGTATATACCATTACAGATACAAGTATACTGTAATATATAATGCTATTATATATACGCACACAGACCACGTATACACATATGCGTATGTGCACACAAATACCGACATGCATGCAATCAAAATAGATTAAAATGTATGCAAACATCCATATTTTAGCGATCAAAACCATTCATTTTTGCTTCAATCTATTTCAGTTCAAATTACATGTACACATACACACATGTATGCATACACACACACATACCCACTCATGTGTGCGGTGAGAACATTATTATATGTGGCAGTTGTTGAATATTCCAGATTCTATTATAAAGACATCACCGGAGTTATCAAAGAACAAGAAATAAACAAAACCAAAATTGATAAAAAACAGAAATAAAAAGGTAAAAAATAAAAAAAATAAAAAATAAATAAATAAGGTAAAAAAAAATAAAAATAAAAAAATAAAAAATAAAATAAAAAAATAAAAAATAAATAAATAAGGTAAAAAAAATAAAAATAAAAAAATAAAAAATAAAATAAAAAAATAAAAAATAAAAATAAAAAATAGAAAATAAAGCATAAAATAAAAATTAAAAAAAATATATAAAAATAAAAAATATAAAAATAAAAAATATAAAAAATAAATAAAATAATAAATAAAATAATAAATAAAAAAATAAAAAATAAAAAAAATAAAACAAACAATAAAACAATAAAAAATAAAACAATAAGAAATAAGAAATAAAAAATAAAAATAAAAATAAAATTAAATAAAATTAAATTCAAATAAAAATAAAATTAGAATTAGAATTAAAAATTGAATATGTGTTCCGCTAACAACGAAGTAACAGTCAGTAGAGTTTTTTATGATCTAAAATCTGCTTAGTGTATGCTCCTTTAAATGTTTGCAGTTTAAACTCGTTTCGTTTCTAACGTTGAGTAATTGTTCCCTATCTTTGAATTTTACAATTTCAATTTTCTCACCCAGGCATAAGAAACAGGGTGAGGTGAGTGATCTACATGTTTTTGCTTTCCTTATTATACTCCATCTAATTTTAGGGTTCTTTTTCTCATCTATCAATTTCCAGAAGTGTCGGGACAGCGAAGTGTTACTGTATTTTTTATTTCTAAAGGATAATTTATGCGTTAAATACCTATCCTTAAAGCTTCTTGACGTGCTTCCTATATAGAACTTACTGTCGCTCGGATTTTCAGTAGTGTAGATTTCCGCACGGTATATTACTGATGCGGTGACGCAATTTTTTTGCAAGGGACATTCATCCTGTCTCTGGCAGTTACAATTGTTAGTGGTAGGATTCCCTCCAATATCGCTGTTCGTATTCGTATCATTTCCTTTAAGTATTTTATTGTTATGTTTTTTAATTGTTATGTTTTTAATTAAAAAACTAAAATCAAAATAAAATTGGGGAGTGTACATATTGGAGGATCTCGATTGTGAAAAATTACAAAGGAAGCAGAACTCATCTTGTCTAAATTCGTTTCGTCGGGTTCTTTTTTGGCAACGTGGGATGATTTAATGTCGAAAGAGAATATCGAATGTCAACGATTAATTGTATTTGTCTTTTTTTTAAATTAAAAATTGAAAATAACAGACTAAAATACGAGCTCCCCAAAGAGGCATTATAAGTAAGTAAATAAACACATTTAAAACAATCCCCCTTGGCCTTTTGGCTAAGATAGAGTGTAGTATCTGTTCCGACGGATGCTAAATCTGTAGACCGGTACCGTCTTGGCCTTGATTCCACCGGTCTGAGGTACTGTACTGTCCTGTGCAGTTCTAGGAGGTCCACCCTCCCAGGCTTTGCCTTCTCACTCTTTGGGGAGGGGTTAGTTTATTACTAACTGCCTGAGGCGCCACTATCGGGGAATGCTCTTTCTACATTTTTTTCAATCCAACTTTCTCGACCTTGTGTCAAATCTTACCACTGTGGGAGGAAGATGAATACAATAAACACATTTAAATAAAATAACACTTTGTTCACGACTCATCATGAATATCTATATTGTCACATGTAATCAACGAATCAAGGCTGAACAGTTAGTATTCGAATCCCGTGGAAATTTCACTGTCATTTCTACATCATACTGTGACAATTTAGCATCAAAAATAATATTCTTTTTGAAATGACAAATGTATGTCAAAATCAATACTGTGAGGACAAACAAATGACCCTTTCTGCTTCCGTAAAAATAATTGGCATTGTAAGCTAAATATTCTTTCAATAGATAAAACGAATATGTCTCATCTTTATTTATTTTAAATTGTAGCAATTTAATTATTTTAATGTCTTCTTAGCGTGAGCTCAATATGCTTCAAATCAATTACACGAATGTCACTATTTAAAATGTATTTATTAAAAATTGTACTGTTTTAGTCGACAAGACGACAATTGGATTTTGGAACAATTTATTTTAAAATTGTAATTATTTAAAATTGTAATTATTTAAAATGTATTTATTTAAAATTGTATCGTTTTAGTCGACAAGACGACAATTTGATTTTGGAACAATTCATTTTAAAATGAGTAAAGTCAGAATTTGTTATCTTCGCAAAATCAGATTAATCACCGATCATGTTTGCTAATCCCACGATCTGATTCTTTAAAAAGTGTGTGAAAGGGGATAACGTACGTCTGAACATGAAGTTACTTATCGTATGATTATATAGATGATTAGATGATTCGCAAAATCAGATTAATCACCAATCATCATGTTTGCTTATCCCACGATCTGATTCTTTAAAAAGTGTGTGAAAGGGGATAACGTACGTCTGAACATAAAGTTACTTATCGTATGATTATATTGATGGTTGGCGTCAAACGGTGACTGGCAATATTGAGTTTGATTTAAAATACTTGCGATATCATCTCGTGTGCACAGAAGAAATGTGACACCTGCACATTTTGAATTTGAGTTATAAAACGAAACCAATATTGGAAGGTTGTGTTTAATGCGTGCATCTTTACGGGGTAAGTGTGAGTCAGCATAACATGTTTATCCTTATTGTACTCAATAAAGCTTTGTTTTTAATGCATGATTCTTTACGGGGTAAGTGTGAGTCAGCATAACATGTTTATCCTTATTGTACTCAATAAAGCTTTATTCCCGTGACGCTCGACGTGAGATAATTGCGTTCATTTTGCTGGATTTGATGATCATCTAATCAGACATTTAATTAACAAGATTTGTCAAGCTTGGTTGAACTGCTGCGCGTTCGGTGACCAATGGCCATCAAGTAGTAGTCATGTGATTCCATGTTAATAGCATTGACGACTCGTCCCAGATGAAACCCGTGTCAGAGATAAATTGGGGTTTACAGCTAATGAAGACAATGAACCCTTCAGCAATTGATAGGCGTTACTTCTGTATGGCCAGCAGTGCCAGCTTTATATTACAACTACTTTCAAATATTATGTTTCTGAATTATTGAATGCAATTTTGAATTACTGAAGATTTCTACCCGGTCATGGGTGACGGAACGAGATCACGTTAACCCGGTGGATTAAATTAAGGGTTCCGTTCGAAATTCCGTACAGATTCCCGAGTTCGACACAATATACCTGAATAGGGTCGGAGGTTACATCGGCCGAAACGTTGTGAGAACAACACTCAAGATGAGAATAGTAGTCCAAATAATCCAAACAATGCATACTTTAAAATATGAATGTCAATAATATTAAATAATTTGGAGAAAACACTACAACCGTTGCCCTATGTGACAGTACGTGCACCAAATGCAGCGTGGATGTTTCATGGCCGTCACAGGTTGTTGTATTCTGGGTGGCTTGGTTTTATATGTACTTTTATGTCACAAGGATCACACACATTCCGGCTGGTTTCTATGTGGATCACACTACACCCATGTGGTGTTTAAAAGATCCGCAGCACTTCAGTGTTGAAGCAGCTTAGTCAGGAACTTGTGTAGGTAGTCGCATAGAAATTGCTCTTTGCTTTGGTTCAAGAAAGCGTTTTCTTAATCCATGGGTAGCCTGTTTCGTTGTACTGCGCCCGACAGTCTGAGCAAGCAAGCTGGAATAAACGACTGCAAACCAAAAATGGCAAAATCATTTTGTCTTCCAAAAACACACTTTACTAAAATATAAGATAGGCCGTCGAATTTTCTATTCTTCAGTGCCCCCTCTCAGCCTGCTATTGATTTTCCTCCTCAGAAATATCTCTCATACAAAAACACCATGTTACATGATCAATTCAACAAACTACACGCGCCGTGATGACTCACACTTAACCGTTAGAGATTCATACATAAAAACGACCTTTCAATATTGTTTTGATAAGTAAAATTCGAAATGGACTTGGATAACATTTCCTCTGAACGCATGATAAACAAAACACAATATTGCCAGTCGCCGTTTGACACTAATCATGGTGTCATATTACAATACGAACTGTTCGGTCTTGATTAACTCTTTACATCTGACAATATGGCTATTCATAATTAACTAATATGGATGTCCCAACCCGTTCTTGTTGATCACAAATTATCGAAAGTTGCTGATAATGATCCATCTACTTGCTGAAAACTTCGGTGCTATAACAGGCAGTGTAAGGAAACTGAAAAAAAAATTGGTTCTACGTAGACCTAACAAAGCCCAGAAAATATATTTTGTAGTTTGATAATCGCATCGTCTCTTAAGTTACTGTGGTTAAACTTCAAGAATAAGGCTATGATGTTTTACACTATACCCCAATATGTTTCCAATAGATTACCACTTTCAAGCTCCATAGAGCAACCCCACCAAACAAAGTAAACTTAACCTTTAATCAGAACTTTAGCATACAACCCCTTGAAGCATCAACTACTATAAATAGCGCACCTAATTCAATAATCACTCTATATAAAATACATCATTACATACGAGATTCCGCTTTCCACATAAAAACCGCATATCTAACCACATATCCTATTCCAAAAGAAACAACAACCAAAATGCAGTAAATTATTTTTAACGTAAAATGTCCCTTATTCACTGCACTGGTCGATCCTAAAAAAAAACCAAGTCTTATACCTCAGGACCTAGTTTTTGTCAGCTATGTACATGAGAAGTCGTTATGATAATCACCGCTGCTTTGAGTAAAAAATATAATAAACTCTAAAAACGAGTTTCGTTTGGCATGCAAACATAAAAGAAAATTTAAATATAACAACTGTATAGCTCCAACTGATACCCACTTCACTCCGATAATCAACCCCTGTCAGCTAACAGAGGATCAGTATGATAATTCCACACTTTAAGTGCCATGAATTAAAAAATAACCTAAACAAACTTCAATCTAGTTATCTCTAAATCTCTATTTCACTATCTACATAAACCTGCTTCCCCAATTTCCGGACATATTTGAAATAGCTTGAATTTGATACCCGTTATTTACTATAAGTTCACTTCCACCCTTTTCATCCTTAATTTCATTCTTGAACTTTATATTTTAATCTTTGATCTTTTAATTTTAACTTTCAATTCTGACTAACTCTCCCATATAGTACCCCACACTCTAGACCCCCATCAATTTCGAAATCTCACGAAAATATACCATTCACTGCTTTCACTCTTAATAAATTAAAACTATCCCATCTTTATAGACTCTTTATCTACCACTTCTAAGTAACCGTTCCTCTTATCTATACACATCCCCCTATGCAGATGCTACATGTATCACAGTATTAGCATTTGTAACTTACTGTTATCATTTAATAACACTCATTTCCGTTAGTTTTCTCCCTACAACTAATCACTCAAATTAGGTTATTTAATATAAATGTAAGCTAGTCCAACCATTTATGGACTCACTCCCGCCCGTCCAAATCCCAACCCCTGTACATCTATTACTCTATTAACTTGAGGCTACTAGACCCTTAACTATTTTTTAAATACATTTAGCATTCCCCAACACTGATACTATATTTCTCTTCCCTTTTATATATTTAAAGACACTTAACACTAATTTGCTTTAAGCATTTCCCCCTGGCTTATTAACCCTTCCACCCCTTCTTAATATCAACTAAACTTCGTCTCCAGGTCTATTTCCGCTTCCCGCTCCTTTTCGTCACCACTTCTTTTTCCAACCAATCCTTTAACACAATATCTTTACCCTTCGACTTCTTCCCGTCACTCCCAACTATACCGCTCTTCTTATGTCGCTGCCGTTTCAATATCCATTTTTGACATCTCCCTCACACTTTTATTTCACCTTTTAATTCACTGCTGATTTTCTCTTTTAGATTGGAATTTTTCATTGTTCATATATCAACGTACTCCGGAGTGAATAACTCTAAAAAAAAAATTCTTCTAAGCCTAGGAAGGACAAATGGCTTTCGCTACGCCGCTGGTATCTTAAGCGTTCCAATACCGTAACCTTTTCCAACTGGACGGATTATACGTGCCATTTACTGGTATCTGCCCTTTCACAGCTGTTAACGTATTTCTTCTCCCCCATATTATTTTTATACAATATTGGCTGCCAATTTAATTCCTAAAACAGGATCGGATTTTACCTTACTTCGAATCTGTTCTTACGAACATTTCTGGTACCCTAAACGGTGAATGTTTGCCTATATCCTTTACCTTTTCTTACTTCACTGTATATTTTTTTTATATTTATAGCTTTCACAAATTAACATTATGGTAATTTCTCTTTTACCAACTTATTTGTCTCCTCTGACGATAAGATATCATCTTTGAAAAGCCATGGTTTAAGGAAGGAATAATATAATGATTCTCTTATATAAAATCCCTTGTTTTGAACAATTGATGACGTAATAGATATTGTATTTTACAGAACTTTAATTCTCATCATGTACTTGTTTATATAATTGCTCTATCTCATATCGAGCTTCAACTTTTAATGATATGAAATGTATCTTTAAAGCATAACCTATCTTTATTTTCCTTTTCCCTATATATATATATATATATATATACTTATTTAATAACAAATATTTAATTATTATCTACATACGTATACGTTTCATCCTTGCGGAATCATCAGTTTAGAAATAACTGTTCAAACCGTCGCACGATTCGAACACCGGAACAAGAATTACTTTTAACTTTAATTTCGAACGTTCTAACCACTGAGGCTAATTCTAACCCCTATTACGACTTGATGAGAATTGAATCCTATTTATTTAAAGCAGGCAGACAACCATAGTTCGCCGTTCTAACAGTGTTCAACAGAAAGGAACTTGCATTTATAGATTAAACTGCTTGTATTATTTCTCATATATATATATACGCGCTCGCTGATTTGGCGTTTATAGATTTAAATCCCTCCTAATTATCATGTGGATTTCGTCGGCCGAGGGGAAAGATACCCAGCTGCAAATCAGTGGGGATTTGTAAAAACACGGGTTCAAGCTCTCCGACTGACGTGAATTAAGATCCCTACACTGAAGATTGCATAAGCATAAAACATCAATATCTGTAGGTAAAAATAATTAATATTCATTCGACGGCAAATTCATCTGCCAGTTTCAGCATGAAACTCGAAAAGTAATGAGGAATCTACAACGGATCAAGAATCTGCAGACATAAGTCATCTGTAATATTTGCCGAAATATGCCTTCAAGATATAGATACACATATTTATATATTCAAAACATTCCCCCAAATCAATTACTAAATTATTTACAAATATATTGGTGGGGGGGTCACAGTTCTTCAAATAGATTTAACAATCTGACGAATTTATTCTGCCAGCATTAAGAAGGTTTACGAATATTGATAGAATCAGCCTTCAATTTCTTTTAATGGGTTTCGGAATTCTCTCTCTTTCGCTTTCATTATATATATATATATATACACACATACACACATTATATACATATATATACATACACACATTATATACATATATATACATACACACATTATATATATACACATACATATTTCAGCAATATACCGCAGTTTCACTCAAAAGGGCAGATCAATCAAATATGGGTTAAAAAATCCAACCCTAAAGACCCTTTTGATGTTCCCATGGGAGCCTACGACAGCGCAGATATATGCGACCTGATTGGGCTTTTCATCCTACACTCCTTACAAAATAAATTCCCTGACCAAGAGTTCGGCCTCTACCGAGACGACGGCCTATACCTATCCCGCAACAACAACGCGCAAGAACTCGACAGATTCAGGAAACATTTAACCGCATTCCTACAAGAACTCAGTTTTAACATCACCATAGACACCAACATAGACACCAACATGACTAGCGTAGATTTTTTAGACGTATCTCTAGACCTGACCAACAATTCAACTAGGCCATACCACAAACCGACCGAACAACTCCGGTACATCCACACCAAATCCTGCCCCGTCTCTCTCATATTTAAGAACCGTATACCCAATATTAGTAAAAGAATTTCCAGCCATTCATCCACACCTGAGATTTTCCAACAAGCCGCCTCGTATTACAATAATGCCCTTATTGAGAGCGGATATAACGAAAAAATATCCTACATACCCAACCAATCCACCGGTCAACACAGACGCAAGAGACAAAGAAATATTATCTGGTTCACCCCCTTTATTCCCTCAGCGTCAAATATAGCGTAGGTAAGCAATTTCTCAAATTAATAGACAAGCACTTCCTGCCATCAAATAATCTCCATAAACTTTTTAACAGAAATACAGTAAAAACTAGCTATTCATGTTTTCAGTCCGTGGGATCCATTTTGACCTCCAAACCACAAACTAATTCACCCAACCCCCGTTGCTCTTGCAAAAGGGGTGACACCTGCCCCTTGAGCGGAGGATGCACAGTCAGCTCCATTGTTTACGAAGTCATGGTTATATCCGGGGTGGATACCAAAAGGGAGGATATATACATCGGAATGCCCCAAGGATCTTTTAAACAAAGACTCTACGCCCGCAACAACACTGTCAAATATCCCAAAAAAGACCACATAACCACACTGGCACCCCACGTATGGGATCTCAAGAAGTCCAACACCCCCTACAAAATAGAATGGAAAATTACCGTCAAGCCTAAATCCTACACCCCCACCTCCAGGACCTGCCCTTTGTGCACTACTGAGAAATTTAGAAGTATACAAGCTATCAACAACTCTTCCATAAACTGCAAACATAAAAACCGAGATCTTCAGAAAATGCCCCCACAAAAGAAAATTCCTGCTAGCCCAATGATCCGATAACAATTTTACATAACCCACCAATCACCCCTCTAAACCAAATACCCCTCTTAAAAGATAGTAAAGTATTTCTTAAAAACATGCAAAATAACCAATCTCCCTAAGACCTCCCTAAACCCATAACAAAATTCTTATCTTTCTATTTACGTACAATATACCCCCAGATATATGTTACACACACCACGGGCGCGACTACATAAACCCCACCTACCCTGATACAACCTAGTCCTAACCACAGATAAAACATTCATCAATAAACACCCCACCCTTTCACCACACATAATCACATCATCCATACTAAAACTAACCCCATCCACCACGATTTCATACATTTATCAGCAGATACCCCATCTCCACGTGAACCCTCCTAAATACATGAAACCCATTTAAACTCACAGGAATGCAGATACCTAACAGAAAGAATTTTTGACCCCCTAAGAACCCCCCCCGCTTCATACAGTCCATATAATAGATTCTCAAATCACACGTCCACCCCTGTATAAATGAAGATGAGTGCACGTACGTGTGTATGTACACGCACGTGTGTGCGGGTGCACGTGTGTATGTATAGGAGCATATTATTAATAAATATAAAATAATATTAACAAAATAAATAAAAGATTAAATTAATAACATAACAAAAACACAAACAATAAAAAATAAAATTAATAACCCCCCGTACATGTTAGTGTAGATGTGTGTAATTAAAAAAGAAATGGTAGTTTGCTAGAAGCATTGCTGCTAAATAAGTATTTAATAAGGCTGTATGCAATGCAGAAAACCGGAATGGTGAAAGAGAAGATCAACAAAGACAAACAAACGAAGACAATATTTACTGTCCTGAAACGTTGCCGCAGACATATTACACCCAGCACCATAAAAACATTAACTTACTGGCATATTTCCACTTTCTTAGACTTAATATTTTTATGCATTATCATTATTATTATGATTATTATCATTATCATCGTTGTTATTATTATTATTATTATTATTATTATTATGATTATTATCATTATTATTATCATTATTATTTTCTGCGGTCCTATCTCTATAGAGGTAGGCATCTTGGACGTTTCATTCCTTTAGACAGATGTAACTTTTCTATTTTTTTAAAAATGGAACCTTGTCTCCCGAAATATCCAACGATTTTTCACCATCACAGATTTAATTAACATTAAGCCTTATATTTACCGATATTTTATGTGAAACATCTATCGATAAATAAATCAATAATTGTGAAGATTAACTATTGTCTTTGATTGTTAGTTTTTATTCATCCTCTTTTTCATCATTCCGATTTTCGGCATTGCCATCAGCCTTCTTAAACAACTACATACTTAAACATAAACAAAATGAACTCTCCTCCCCCAAAAAATAAATTACAAAATTATTCCAAAATAGAATTCTCGAAAAAAAAAAAAAAAAAATTCCAAAAATTTGAAAACAAAAGGGTGAGAACTTGTTTAATCAATCGGTACTGATTTGATGCAACCAGTGAGTATATTTGCGAAACTGATACGTAGTCTTTAAAGTGTCTGAAGGATTACCGACTGCGAAATCGGAAAGCCAACGTACCAACACGTTTAACACAGGTCGTCGATGCGGGTAGACAGGAAACTGCTTTTAGGTCAAGATCGAAACTAAACCTCCCAGTTGGCAGTCGGCAACATTCTAAACATTGAACAGCCAGGCAGGCGCCGCTATCATGTGAACATGCTTCTACATACATTCACAACTACCGGAGAGTGCTTCATTTGTGTTTATATTAGCTTTAAAAAATCTTATATTCAAATACTACAACGTTTTCTAAGTGTGCCCTTCCATTTATACAAAAACACGTGCAAAAGTGATCTCGTATGAACAGACATTTTAAAACCTCATCCGCGATACCACCACCACACGGAGTCTTGCTCGTCTGTGACAATATGACTCGGACAGGGAGGATTAAGAAGAAGAAAAAAGAAAGAAAAAAGGTATAAATATATATTTACTTTTAATAAAGGTACTATTATGTAGCGAAAATCTTAAGACCTTAATATATATATATATATATATATATATATATATATTTAATAAATATTTCAGTTATTTGATAAAATCACGCATCAAGTTGTCTGGTTTCTCAATTTTCAAAGTTTATAATTTCAACGGCGTTTTTAACTATAGCGACACTCATCTCATTAAATAAATGTTTATTTAAAAAAAAATTGTAACTTTGTTTTTGGTTTAAAAAATTATATTATATATATATATAAAGATAGATGGGCGAAAAGTGATAAACATGCACGAATGTCCAAATTTATTTCAAACTTCGATTGTTCAATGCAAGGTATATTCTGTAATAAAATTATGTTTATTATTTTTTCTTTAAGCCAAGGCTTTTCAAAGATCGAGATCTTATCATCAGAGGAATTATACAGATAGATAAGTTGGCAATAGAAAAGCCAAAATACAACATTTGAAAAAATATTAAGAAAATGATGGGTGAAAAATGTTCGTGTAAAAAGATATTGGGTTTGTCCAGGTGGTAATTGTCCGCCGATAAGGTGTCCAATGGAAGGAAGTTTCGATGGAGAAGAAAAAGTTTCGTGGAGGCATGACAGAAAGGCGTTCAAAATGAAGTAAATCCAATGGTGAAAATTGAGTTCAATTCGTAGATGGAGCGCACTTAAACGGAATTAATATATATTTATAAGTAAATTTCGCGTACAACAAAATCGTAGGATAAATTTCAGAGAAAACATGTTTTAGTCTATGAAACGAGCGGGTGGGGAAAAAAAGAAATTTGCTAAAATTTTCCTTAAGGCCTTATCGTCTGACCCTCTGAGAGGAAACGTCGGAATGATAAATTAAAAACTAAGAAAATCGAATGAGATATGAGGGAAAAAAATTGTTTCAGTTGGAGAAAACGATTGAGAGAGGAAAAAAATTAAAGAGAAAAAAGAAGTAAATCTCTCAACATTATTGTGGCTTTGAATCATTAAAGATCTCCAACTGATGCTTCAAAATCTTTTGTCTACACAGGCTAGGTCGAGAATTGTTTCTATTTTTTCCACCCGCCCGTTTCATTGATTAAAAAATGTTTCCTCTGAAATATATATATATATATATATATATATATATATATATATATATATATATATATATATATATACACACACATTTGATCTATGGCATCAACCTGTGGATCAAAGATGATACTTGTAAATTGTATCCTGTGGGCTCGATTCCAACAACAAGCAAAACTCAAGTTGTCTGGTTCCTCAATTTTTAAAGTTATCATTTCAACGGCGTTTCTAACTGCAGTTAAACTCATCTCATTAAATAAATGTTTATTTAAAAAAAAAAAATTTTAATTAAAAAAATTGTAACGTTGTTTTGGACTCAAGAAATCATATATATATATATATATATATATATAAGTATACATTTTTATTGATACAAACATTATTGGTTACATATGTGCATACATGTTTCGGTTGCACTTTTCCAAGAAAGTCAACCTCATCAGACCAAGAATCTTTCAGGAATGCATCATATATATATATATATATATATATATATATATATATATATATATATATATATTCGTAGCATCAAACTGTGGATCAAAGTTAATACGTGTGAATTGTATCCTGTGGACTCGATTTTACCAACAAGCAAAACTCTGGTCTGTGTAATAAAACTCTTTGCGATCACATAGGGTTTTATATAAGATCAGTGAATCGAACATTAAAAACAAAACACATAAAATAAAATACGGAAATAAATCAAAAGGTGAATGTCGCTCTTGTGTCCCAATTTAAAGATTCGTTGGACATTTTTCAAGTCGGAAAAATGCGCATTTGGACGAACAATAACAGATACTAAAGGAACAAGCAAAGAATAAAATCAATAAATATAGCAGAATGTTCGCATTTGAAGATTGCCACATCAGGTCTTCGAACAATTTCTTAATGATGGTTGGGGGAGGGGGAGGTGCGAGGGGAGATGGGGATCGATTGAGAAACAACGCAAATAAAAGTTACGTTAAGCACAGTCCTCGATGTTTGCCTGAGGCAACAAATCTTAAAAGTCTGTCCAGGTTTCAGTTTTTAAGTTTTAAGATTTATACAACTTCGATTTTTTTTTCTTAGCGAAAGTCTTTAATGCGACAACGCCTCCAGGAATTTCTAGTGAGAAAAACTGAAGTATTCTTCATTTGTAATGTTTGAGGGTGCAAAAAGGTCAGGCGATGTGAATTGAAATCTGCCGGTGTTATTGTCGACTTTCGGGTTAATGGAGTGTTCTGAGAATGGTGAAAGTAGAACAGAAATTACTTCAGAGAAAGAGAGAGAAAAGGATCTGAAAAGAGAGATCAAAAGAAATAAAGGTGAAAGAGTAGAGAAAAGGAAGAGAGGACGAGAGAGCGAGGAAAGAGAGAGAGGGAGGGAGAGGGAGGGAGGGAAAGAGAGGGAGGGAGGGAAAGAGAGGGAGGGAAAGAGAGGGAGGGAAAGAGAGAGGGAGGGAGGGAAAGAGAGAGGGAGGGAGGGAAAGAGAGAGGGAGGGAAAGAGAGAGAGCGAGGGAAAGAGAGAGAGCGAGGGAAAGAGAGAGAGCGAGGGAAAGAGAGAGAGCGAGGGAAAGAGAGAGAGCGAGGGAAAGAGAGAGAGCGAGGGAAAGAGAGAGAGCGAGGGAAAGAGAGAGAGCGAGGGAAAGAGAGAGAGCGAGGGAAAGAGAGAGAGCGAGGGAAAAAGAGAGAGGGAGGGAAAGAGAGAGAGGGAGGGAAAGAGAGAGAGGGAGGGAAAGAGAGAGAGGGAGGGAAAGAGAGTAAGGGAGGGAGGGAAAGAGAGAGAGCGAGGGAGGGAAAGAGAGAGAGCGAGGGAAAGAGAGAGAGCGAGGGAAAGAGAGAGAGGGAGGGAAAGAGAGAGAGGGAGGGAAAGAGAGAGAGGGAGGGAAAGAGAGAGAGGGAGGGAAAGAGAGAGAGCGAGGGAAAGAGAGAGAGCGAGGGAAAGAGAGAGAGGGAGGGAAAGAGAGAGGGAGGGAAAGAGAGAGGGAGGGAAAGAGAGAGGGAGGGAAAGAGAGAGGGAGGGAAAGAGAGAGGGAGGAAAAGAGAGAGGGAGGAAAAGAGAGACGGAGGAAAAGAGAGAGGGAGGAAAAGAGAGAGGGAGGAAAAGAGAGAGGGGAAAAAGAGAGAGAGAAGGAAAGATAGAGAGAAAGTGAGAGGGAAAGGGAAAGTGAGAGGGAAAGTGAGAGGGAAAGTGAGAGGGAAAGTGAGAGGGAAAGTGAGAGAAAGAGAGAAAAGTGAGAGAGATGGAAAGTGAGAGAGAGTGAAAAAGGGAAAAAGAAAAAAAGAGAGAGAAGGAGAAAGAAAAAAAGAGAGGAGAAAGAAAAGAGAGAAAGAGAGATAAAGAGAGATAAAGAGAGAAAAAGAGAGATACAGAGAGAAAGAGAGAGATAAAGAGAGAAAGAGAGAGATAAAGAGAGAAAGAGAGAGATAAAGAGAGAAAGAGAGAGATAAAGAGAGAAAGAGAGAGATAAAGAGACAGAGAGATAAAGAGACAGAGAGATAGAGAGAAAGAGAGAGAGAAAGAGAGAGAGAAAGAGAGAGAGAAAGAGAGAGAGAAAGAGAGAGAGAAAGAGAGAGAGAGAAAGAGAGAGAAATAGAGAGAAAGAGAGAGAAAGAGAGAGAGAGAGACAGAGAGAGAAAGAGACAGAGAGAGAAAGAGACAGAGAGAGAAAGAGACAGAGAGAGAAAGAGACAGAGAGAGAAAGAGACAGAGAGAGAAAGAGACAGAGAGAGAAAGAGACAGAGAGAGAAAGAGACAGAGAGAGAAAGAGACAGAGAGAGAAAGAGACAGAGAGAGAAAGAGACAGAGAAAGAGAAAGGAAGAGAGAGAGAAAGGAAGAGAGAGAGAAAGGAAGAGAGAGAGAAAGGAAGAGAGAGAGAAAGGAAGAGAGAGAGAAAGGAAGAGAGAGAAAGAGAGAGAGAGAAAGAGAGAGAGAAAGAGAGAGAGAGAAAGAGAGAGAAATAGAAAGAGAGAGAAAGGAAGAGAGAGAAAGAGAAAGGGAGAGAAATAGAAAGAGAGAGAAAGTGAGAGAAAGGAAGAGAGAGAGAGGAAGAGAGAGATTGAGAATTTTTTGTTTCTATTAGTTTTTCCATTATAAAATAAATTGGCCAATATAAGATATTTAATGCCAAAACATAACTAAACGATATGATTAATAAAAACCTCTATAGCTGAGGGGAAAATGTTGGGTTCATACCTTACCAACCACATTAGTGAGTAAATGGCCGTAATATATCTGTGAGAAATGTCATAACCGGTGTCATTTCACACCATTTCTCTTTGAAATAATATTCAAAGTTTTTATTGCAAATATCCATACAACACATGTCTATTATAGAAAGAATTAATTATTTCTTAAGGGAATTCATAGATTTACAACGGACCGTGTCCTGTATATTATGTGGGTAGCGTCTTCTAACCCCAATGTTTTAATCGTGACACCAGTGAGGATCTTGATTTTCGTCGCAAAATATCTCATGGAATTGATAATAATTATCGGTAAGCTTGTCACGGGTTGAGACTGCCCAAGTGCAACTTATCAACGCTCTTTTGCCAACAACTGGATCGGATGAGATATTAATAAGTCCTTCGGAAAAGCAAACCCGTCATAACAAATACTTAAAAAACGACACTAATGAAATATTTTAATTAACAAATATTTATTAATGCGAAAAGGTCAAAATCATTTTTCTCACTTTTTTTTTTAATAGTTCTTCCAAAATCAAAGTATTACTTATATGAGTCTGGTTTTAAGATCAATACTCTCTTGATAAATACACTGCAGATACTGACAAATCTGCTGAAAAGAAGTTGAGATCCTTCTACTGGGCGAGAACACTTCTCACATCTGCCAGTATCCTATCTCTACAAAGCCAGCATTCGCCCATACATGGAGTGTTGTCGCCACATCTGGGCTGGTGCACCAACCACTTCTGGACAAAGTACAAAAGAAAGCCTCTAATCTGATAGGTTCCACACTGTCTACCGAGTTCCAGCCTCTGTCCCATCGCCGCAATGTAGCATCCCTATGCTTGCTTTACAAGACCTTCAACGGAATGTGCTCCGACGAACTTGCTGCACTTGTACCCTATCCCAACGTAAATACCCCCGACTTACCTGACAATCAACAAAATCGCACCCCTTCACTATAGAGGTCCCCAGATGCCAGAAGGCTTTCTACTCTAATAGCTTTTTTTTACTCAAAATGCTTGCTTTTAGAATTCCCTCCGTGCTCCCCGTTTCCCCGACTGTATCCCAGTTAGGATGCCCTCTATAAATCTGGCACCTAATTCACAGTAGCCCTTTAATGTCTCAGCTGCGGTGTGCCTTATTTCAAGGAAATTGTAGCAAAAAGAAAAGATAAAATCGTCACGATTGAGATCGTTTTTCATATTTCCTGGTGTTGCTGGCCTCTGGAACTCGCTCCCTGTTTCCCCGACAGTACCGACATGCAGAGGTTTAAAACTAATGTAAACAGACATTTCACTACACTGCTCTCAACTTGGGGTGACATCGAAAACCCACACCATAATTCTCAGTAACCCTTTACTACTACAGTGGCGGCATGCCTTGTTTGGGGTGAAATATGTTAAAAAAAAAAAAAAATTTAAAATTATGACAGCGAGCCAACTTTTAAATGATAATTGCCATATTATTTGACATGGTCCCTGATAGGTCCCTTGAAGGTTGGATATAATCGGGGAGCGAGTTTAACGAGTTTAGCACGTCCTTATGATCTTTCATGCATCGATCGATGTATGGTTTTCAGTTTTAAAAAAGTTCAATTACCCTGACGAAATTAACGGGAATGCCTTATCGACTTGTTCGAATAGCATTACTGTGTAAGGAGAGCTCTTAAAATTTCAGGGGGTTTGACAACTTAGACCTCCAGGTAAGTTTTGGCGGAATTTGTCTTCGCAGTTATTCGATTTATTCGATCACTTGAGGCGATTATTGGTTATAAGAGGTAGGATCCAAACTGAATTTTTTCAGATGATTTTAAATCAACTTTGGTGGAAATTGAATAGCTTTTAAATTTCCCAACTTTCTTAAACAAGCGGGAATCATTCTTATTGGTTGAACATTTTTAGTTAACTCTCGTGAAAACTCTTGCTTGCTATTGACAGTGAAAAGGAAAGAATATCTAAACGAACCGAAGAAAGCAAGAGTGGCTATTCAAGTCAGTAGCTTTTTGGCGTCGCAACTCCATTTCACCACAAAATTACCAAATCCGATCAAGAACAACTATAATATAAATATAAATTGAATTGGATGAACGTAGAAATAATGATAAAACAAATTAAGATGGTATTTTAGGGCAACTATGAAACTGTTAAATATTTAACATCACTTTATCTCAATGTATAGTTTGGTGTTGTTCAAAGTCAAATACCAAAGGCGGCATGAAAAATTAACAAAAGCATAATAAAGTTAAAATATTCCGGTATTGTTTCCAGGTGAAATTAAAAAAAAAAAAAATTTTTGTATTGCATCTTCAGTTATTGGGCTGGCCCATCTTTGAAAAAAGGTGTGGATGGTGAAAACGTACGTACAAACATGAAATTGCCTTAGCGTATTATTATATAAATTGTTAATTGCATTTGTTGCAGGCATCCTGTTTTAATTGTCAACCTAATTGTCTATTATTTCGTTTCACACCAGTCAGCCAGCCAGGCACAAGCGCTCAGAGCGCTCAAGGCAGGTTAGCCTTGAGCGCTCTGTTCTGTGCATGTTATTTTTACTGAAGAGTAATTACTTATCAAAGCCGAAGGCCACACGGCATGAATAAGATGGAATGATAGCTAATTGAAAGGTGAAGAGCCTCATGAGAGGATTGAAGATAATTAATGGGATGAACTAAGTTTGCTGACTTTTGGGGACGGTATATGGCAGGAACCTGTTGACATTGGATTTAAGACGACTATGTTGTAGTCTGCAGGGACGCAGTTCCACGGCAATATGTTTCACATATACAAAGAAGCTCTATTCATAGAAATGTTGCATTATGCTAGGCACAGGGAGGAAAAAAGGAAAGTTAATTTTTGTTGTGATAGGAAAGTGAGTTCTTGCTTTGAATGTTTTACGCGGGGTAAACCGTAGATATATTTCATAACATGTGTCCCTAATGCCAGTACACGTTTAAGATGTGAATGCTGTCCATAGAAACTCTGAAAGTCGACTTTATAAAAAAAGTTCTTGCTGTGAATGTTTTACGAGGGGGAAGCCACAGATGTAGTTCATAACATGTGTCCCTAATGCCAGTACACGTTAGAGATGTGAATGCCGTCCATAGAAACTCTGAAAGTCGACTTTATAAAAAAAGTTCTTGCTGTGAATGTTTTACGAGAGGGAAGCCACAGATGTAGTTCATAACATGTGTCCCTAATGCCAGTACACGTTTAAGATGTGAATACCGTCCATAGAAACTCTGAAAGTCGACTTTATAAAAAAAGTTCTTGCTGTGAATGTTTTACGAGGGGGAAGCCATAGATGTAGTTCATAACATGTGTCCTTAATGCCGGTACACGTTCGAGATGTGACTACCGTCCATAGAAACTCTGAAAGTCGACTTTATAAAATTACAATCAGTAATTAAGCAGTTGTCGATTAAACTTAAAACTCTCTGAAAGCAGCAGCAATTCCCTTTTCACTTGAAGGATTGGCGCAATAGACTACATTTAGTACAGAGGGTCGGCTTCTGCTGAAGAAATATCAATAAGCTTTTCAGATATAAATGGTTTAACTGGATCTTTGGCTACGGACGCGCTATACAGAATTGTTTTTTGTGTCTATCGCGTGTGCAAGGTAACATAAGGCATTTGAAGTGGACGCTTGAATTGGTTTATTACTATAACCTACAAGCAGACGAGTAAAGAAAAAGGGAACAAAGCCTTCGTCCCTATTTACTTGCCCCCCCCCCTCCTTCTCCACGAGGGCAAAGTTAGACACAAGGCTGGTTTTTAATGGGGGAGATAGATCCAGGTACCTAAAAATGGCTTCCTGGATTTAGTCCAAAATAAAAATTGCCGAAGTCTAGAAGGATTTCTCTTCCACTGATCGAGGACAGACACAAATGAAGTGTAGTATCAGAGAACATATACTATACTTTGCTCCTAGCCAAAGGGTTAAGCAAAACTCAGCCTTTGTTGACATTTCGGAAAGGGCTGTGAAAGCTAGATGGTAAGGTTCAAATACAAACCTGCTGGAGGCTGGCGATGATGAAATTAGTATTGACGTCGACTGATGATTTTGTGCAGTGTGCTCTATTCGTGCATGAGCAATTGCACAACTTTCATTAGGAATGTAGGCAACCTTCACGTGTTCCCTCTTGTGAGCACCTGATTATACAAGGCAATCAGCGAAACCAACAACAGAGAAACAAGCAAGTGAATAAAACTTAAATGCGATTTTTACGATTTTTTTTACAAACCTAGTCTTTGTCCCAATTTACTTGCCTCCGCACGAGGGCAGAGTTCGCCTAAAGGCCAGTTTTTAATCTGGGGAAAATCCAGCTCCACAAAAATTAACATTCTGGATTGGGACAAAAATAAAAATTGCCTCAGTCTTGCCATTGAGGATTGAGGGCATGCGTTGCATGATGTGAGGATGTATAATGTTAGTCTTAAGGGCAAACTTAGATCTGATCACCTCGGAAGAAGTTACATCTGGAGAGTGTAGGGAGATGTTTGCAGAAGAGGAGACTTCTTTGGTATGGACATGTTGAAAGACTGGATGAGGGTTCTTGGTAAAGTAGATGTAGAAAAGTTAAGGTAGCAGGTCTAGTTCACAGGGCAAGGTCAAGGAAAACATGAGAGGAAATGATAAAAATGGACCTAAGGGAAATAGGGATAAATAAAGACCTGGTCAGAGATAGGATAGTTTGGAAGTTAATTTCTTAAAACCGTCCAACACATGCCAGTACGTAAAACGGACGCTTAATTAATATAATGATGATGATGACAAAACAATTGAGAGATAATGTCAGGTGGAAACAGCGAATCGGGGAGCTATGTTATAAATGTTCAAAGTTTAATGTGTTCTTTTCTCACGCTATGAATGTTATAGTACACAAAACGAAAAATATTTTATACAAAACATACACTTTTAAAATCTTTTTATTTTGAACAGAATTTTACCGCTTCAGCATTCGTCACTATTTTCAACAAGGAACAAAGGCTTTACAAGGAAAGTAGATGCTCTGTAGCAAAAAGACACACCCAAGTAGCCGAGTTAGTGCTACAAGGCAGGGTTCCATCAATACGCCATGGTTTATGAAATACAACAGAATTCGACATAAAACGATTCTCAAGTGCAAAACGATGCACCTGATGAAGGTCGGAGGTTACATCGGCCGCAACGTTATGAAAATAACTGAAGTAAGAATAATTCAAATTATCAATCGGATGTTTTATAGACGAGTCAAAATTTAAATACTAATCTTACTACTACTAATAATAACAAAAATAACAAGAATAACTTATAGGCTCCAAATATATAGTTCAGAAGTGCAACAAATTTTGCATAAAGACGCCTTGTCTTATGTAATACAATAAGAATACTAATTAGAAAGTATTAATACCCTTTCGCAGGAGTAAGAATCAAAGCCGGATTTTGGCGCGTTATTTTAAAGGGGTTAACTTTCTGTTTAGTAAAAGTCACTAAAAAATTGGTTTTTAGTTTTTATTATGAAGATTATAGTTGCCACCTCTCAGTCAGTAGAGACGAGCACTTCACAAAGTCGAAAATAAAAACTGAATGAAAATGTGTTTTCCCTTAACGATCGCCTACTTGAAAAATCCTATACTTTGCTTGACCAGAGGCAAAACTTGCCACTTAACTTAAATACCTTTTTATATCTAAAAAAAAAAGAGGCAAGAACCAACAAAACAACGTTAGCTGTCACAAGGTGCATCAACCATTAACAGAAGAACATCCGCGACTTTGGCTTTTTGCAGTTCTTGGTCTCTTTTGTGTGTTGTAAACCTTAGTCGGCAGACAGAAATTGATTATCAATTGAAATTGCGCTGTCATTTAGAGTAACAGCTTCTGCCTTTCTCTCTTCAGCGACAAGAACCTATTTTGTTTTTTGACAAGTGCCTCGGGGTCAAGAAGGAAGGAATGATTTACACACACATGACTTTGTCTTTTTCACGTCATAACGCGTTTCGACTAATCTTACTGTAATTTATATAATTTCATTCTTTCTTAATGTTGATCATCTTTATATATAGAGACATTTAAGACCGAATACATAGAAGGGCCTGTGGACGAGTGGTTATAGCACTTGTCTTTGGGCTGGACGACCCGGATTCGATCCGATTCACGGTATGCGAATTTTCGGGTCTGAAAACTCCCTCTGTCCACCCAGCAGTAAATGGGTACCTGACTAAAACTCAGGGAAGGTTCAAGGCAGCGGAAGGAGAGGGATGGGCTCCACCTTCCATATGCTGTGCCCTAGACACAGTGATTCTTAACAAATCACCGCCGCTACGGCCATGGGCAGTGTGCGATGTCGGCAACGACACTCGTGCGCGTCCAGGCTATGCGACCTTTACCTTTTTTTACATAGAAGATACTGCCAAATCTGCTGCATCTACCGTGGTAGAAAATTTCTCACATGCCATTATTCTATATATCTACAAAGCCACATGCATAGAGTATTGTTGTCACATATGGGATGGCGCACCAACCACTAGTGCCTCCCTCTTGGACAGGCTCCTAACCTAATAGGTCTCACACTGTCTACCAAGCCCCAACCCCTGTCCCATCGCCATAATGTTGCATCCCCATGCTTGTTTTACAAATACTTCAATGAAATCTGCTCTGACGAACTTGTGGCCCCTCAGCATGAATACTCCTGATAAATTTAACAAGCAGCAAAATCGCACCTCTTCACTGTAGACATCACCAGATACCGAAAGGCTTTTTACTCTAATAGCTTCTTTCCTTGAACAACTTGCTTTTGGAATTCCCTCCGTTTTTATGACTGTAACAACATACAGAAATTTAAATTTAATATGAACAAGAATCTCGATGCATAACCTTGTTTGGTGTGAATTGAAGTTTTTTTAAAAAAGGAAACAAAACTAATAAAAAGGAAAGATACAAATTAAATTTAACAATTTTGATTTTTCGGACTACTGGATTATTTTCACAAAGTTTCGGCCGATGTAACCTCCGACTTTTTTCAGGTACGTCTTGTCGAACTTGGGAATCCATACGTAATTTCGAACGGAACTCTTTATTTAATCCATAGAGATAGTTTTCTCTTGTTCCGTCACTCATGGCTGAGTAGAAATCTGAAGTAATTCATAATGTTATTCTTAGTATCGCCCTTGTGCAAGGACCCATAGCGCAACGGATTTAAGTGCTAAGTAATAATCAGATCTAAGTGACAGTCTTTTCGATGTTGATGGTTCAATCCTCGGCACGGGCGACACTACGAATACAATTACAAATTACTTAAAACTTTTATAGAAAAAGACAAATGCTGAGACTGACCTTTTTTTTTTAATTAAACATTAAAACTTTTATCTGATCTTTCAATGTTTAGTATAGCACTCGAAAAAAAAAGTGACATGTTGGCCCACTCAGCAGTTACATTATTTGAATAAGGAAAAAAGGAAGTTTGCAAAGCCAGTTTAATTACAAAAATAGAAAGACAACATAAAAAAAATAATTAAAAAAAAATAGTAGCTTTCTGCTCTCCCTCTCTCTGCTTCTCTCCCCAGCTATGAATTAAAAAGTATTACTACTTGTGGTACTATTTTCTTTTGCTTATAATGGATTATTGCAATCTTGAATTTTATAGTTTAATTACTTTTGACTGGTGAGAAAATAGAATAAGAGTAACGGAAGCGAGAGTGACAGATACCATATAAAATAAGAGCAGAGAAAAACAACATCGAGTGGGAGAGGGTGAGAGTTATAGACTGAAAATTAGTAAGGAATGAGTCACTTAAGACAATTACAAGAATTAAAGTAGATTTCTTTTTTAAATATAACCCAATCCCAACACTAAGGAATATTATAGTATGTATTTTTTGTCATTAAGGTATATGAGAAAAAACCTTAACGAAACAAATGTTGATTAACTCAGCTTTATATTTATATATAAAATAAAATCCAAATTTAATCTCTTTCTCCTATCTAATTCTAATTCTTTCACTACAACTATGGGTTAAATAGTATAACTACTCGTGGTGATACTTCCTTTTGTTTCTAATGGATAATTACAACCTTGAGTTTAAAAGCCAATCGAGAATCTCAGTTGAATGATGAAGAATATTATGCGAGGATTTGAAAATGATGAATGGAATGAAGAAAACTTGATTTCATATGGGGACGATTAATGAGAAGGTTTTGTTGACATTGGCATTGAAGACGACCATGTTTTATCCTGCAGGGTAGCAATCCAGTGATAACGTATTCTACAGACGGGAAATTCTTGGAAATAAACTCTGTTCATGAAAATTCCGTTTGCTGTTAGATACACAGAGGAAGAAAGGAAAGTTTTTGTAGGTGTTCTCGGAAGACGAGTTCTTAATATGAAAGTCTTACAAGGAGAAACCAGATTTGGAGACCAGCAGTCAAGCATCTTCCATGGAAATAACGATAGAGTAGAGAAAGACTAGCAACGTTTCTTGTCTGAGAAAAGGGATCTAAAGAATGGTTTAGTTGTTTTGTTTCATGGCATATCAACCGTTCTTTTGTTTTACGGCATATCGACCCTTATCGAGTTAATGCCGAATCCAGTCATTTTGGTAAAAGTTTTTATTCTTCAAGTTCAAATACATATTTATGGTGTTTGGTTTGGTTGTTTTGTTGAGGAAAAATATTTTTTTTTGCCTTTGCCGAATATGATTGAGTTTTTAAAAGGGAAAGGAAAAACATCATCGTTTGTTGCATTTTTGGTCAGGAAGCCGGTATCTTCAGACAGCCAGATCTGGTAGCACCAGCGTAAAGAATGGAAGAGATCTTCTTCAGCTTGATTGTGAAGTTGATTTTTACTCTCTTAAGGCACGAAGCGTGCTCTGTGTGTCATATCTCAAGATGTGGCAGCAGTATCACATTTTAGTATATATCTGACTCTTCTATAGGTAGACGATTGGATCTGGAGTCAGGTACTTTCTGGAGCAGTAGAACGATCCAACAATTTCTCCAGCGAACTTAGCAAGAGACTAGATATATGATTTTCGATTTTCGATTTTGAATGAAAGGACTTTATCAAAACAAAGGTCTTCCTCAAGGAGAGCTGTTCATTTCGACTGGGGCAAAACAAAGATCCGAGCATTGGTGGTGAAAGGAGAGATGCTTGGTTTTAGGTGTTTAAAAGTAAGAAACCACGTTTTCCCAATTGCACCAGGTGCTCCAGATCAGAAGAGATAGAATTAGCAAGATTTTGATCACTAATGCTCTTCGAGGTGCTGCCATAGACAGTTGTGTCATCTGCATAGATGTCAGCAAATGATCTCAGAATATGATCAGGAAGAGAGTTTGGCCCAGCGTATATATTCGTGGCACGCGGCGTTGATACTATGCACTTCAGACTTCTGCTTATGAACAAGTACTTTTATAGATCTATCATCGAGAAAGTATTTGATGGTCACACAAAGACATTGCCAGATATTCCATAGCTAGATAGTTTGTAGAACAACCCTCTACATCAGACCTTATAAAAAATCCTTGAGATTTCGAGAGTTATAGAAACGAATATGGTTTTGTCAGAGTTGCTTGTTAAAGGTCTAACAAGAGGAAACTAGATTTGGGGTTCAGCAGTCAAGCATCTATCAACGTTTCTTAAGTGAGAAAGGGGCTGTAAAGAATGGTTTTGGTTTGGTTGTTTTGTTTTACGGCATATCAACCCATTTGTTTTTTATGTCGAATCCAGTCATTTTGGTAAAAGTTTTTATGCTGTAAGTTCCTTATGTGGTTAAATATCTAAAGATGTTTAAAATTTATTTTATTATTTATACGTTGTCAGCCAAATTTTTCAAGTTGCTAAAAATTTGTTTTTCGAGAAATGCGAAACAAAACAAAATGTGCATTATTTGATTATTCGGACTACTTTTCCCATCTTGAATGTGATTCTCACAACGATTCGGCCTATGTAATCTTCGATCTTTTTCAAAGACTCGTGGCACAACGGATAAAAGTGCTAGGTTAATCAGTTATAAGTGACAGTCTTTTGAATGTTGAAGGTTCAATCCTCAGTACGGACGATACTAAGAATACAATTACGGATTAATTAAGACTTCTACCAGATCATGGCTAAGGGAACAAGATCAAGTTACCTCTGTGGATTAAATGAAGGGTTCAGTTCGAAATACGGTACATATTCCAGAGTCTGTCAAGACGCACCTGAGGAAGGCGAGAGGTCACATTGGCCGAAACGTTGTGAGATTAATATCCAAAATGAAAATACTAATCCGAATTATCCAATACTCATCTGAAAAAAACTCCAACACATAAAACAAAATTTATTATACTAGAATTATTGGCATTATGGCCACAAATTATATTAAATATTAAATAGTTTTTAACGCCAATATCTAGTTAAGCAACATAAATTGTTTTGGAATATTAAAATAATTTCAAACGCAATTGATAATGTTTACCCGTTCATTTATTTATTTTATATTATTGCTTATGTTTGAATTCATGTTTTGAAAGATGACGTGAACCAAATCTATGACGCCACACCAAAGTTATAATTATTTTGTTACGGTAATGTTTTAAGCTCTATTCATAAGAAAGTCAAAAGAGGTCAGTTGGTAGAACCTCAGACTGAAGATCTCAAGGTTTTGGTTTCGATATCCGGTCATGGAATCTGCTTTATTTGTTGGGAATTGATTATTTACTATTAATGCAATAAATCCATTAGCTTCTTTCCAAGAGCCGCCGGCTTGTGGAACTCTCTTCCTGCTGACTGTTTTCCTCTTACCTATAATGTTGGTCAATAGGCATATTCTGTCTTTGAGATGATCATATTTGCTCTTGTAAGCTTCTTACATCAAGTGGCTTCATGTCTTGTCTGGAGCGATTTCCATTTTTAAAAAATTCTCATTTCTAAAAGTAGTTAAGATCTGATATTTTGAAATGAAATACATTCTACAATGTATTTATTATGTTTAAAAAAGAATATGCCTGACGGACAGATAGAAAAACAAAGTCTGCAATGTATATGTTTAAAA
This sequence comes from Sepiola atlantica, assembly GCA_963556195.1. Classification (NCBI taxonomy): domain Eukaryota; kingdom Metazoa; phylum Mollusca; class Cephalopoda; order Sepiida; family Sepiolidae; genus Sepiola; species Sepiola atlantica. The sequence continues at coordinate 211,184,699 of OY744520.1, forward strand.
CAATTGTGACGGACAGATGAACAGACAGAAAGACAAATTATGCAATGTATTTTGTTTAAAACAATTGTGACGGACAGATGAACAGACAGAAAGACAAATTGTGCAATGTATTTTGTTTAAAAAAATTGTAACGGACGGATGAACAGACAGAAAGACAAATTCTTCAATGTATTTTGTTTAAAACAATTGTAACGGACGGATGAACAGACAGAAAGACAAATTCTGCAATGTATTTTGTTTAAAACAATTGTGACTGACAGATGAACAGACAGAAAGACAAATTGTGCAATGTATTTTGTTTAAAACAATTCTAACGGACGGATGAACAGATAGAAAGACAAATTCTGCAATGTATTTTGTTTAAAACAATTGTAACGGACAGATGAACAGACAGAAAGACAAATTCTGCAATGTATTTTGTTTAAAACAATTGTAACGGACAGACAGAAAGACAAATTCTGCAATGTATTTTGTTTAAAACAATTGTGACGGATGGACAGAAAGACAAAATCTGCAATGTATTTTGTTTAAAACAATTGTGACGGACAGATGAACAGACAGAAAGACACATTCAGCAATGTATTTTGTCTAAAATAATTGTGACGGACAGAAAGACAAATTCTGCAATGTATTTTGCTTAAAACAATTGTGACGGACGGACAGACAATATCTCTATTTATAAAAGATAAATGAAATCTATATTTACACGATACAAGTTACGCTAAATTGTAATTTGACTTACTTCCCCGTGGACATTTATTTTGCACATTATAATCCCGTCTTGTATAACAATTTCGCTACCGAATTCTTAAAAATAAATCGAAATTATCATCAACAAATTTTCAGTTCATAAAAATTAAAATTTCAATGAAGAATTCTTGTATTTTGTTTAATTATTTGCCGTGGATTTGATTTATTCCCTTTTCCGTTGATTTATTAAATTCAACCATTAACGTCAACACTGAACGGGGAAAATGTGAAACCGCATCGTTTAATAAATATTGCACTTAAATTAATAACGGAAATTTGTTGGATATTTAGAATTGCATTCTTTTTTGCTGTTGGGTCATCAATAATCAAGGCCAAGAGCCATTCGAGGATGAAACTTAATCAGATGAAAAGATTATATAGGAGTTTTATAACAAGTATTTGTTAGTATTGGATTTGAAGACAACCATGTTGTAATCTGCAGGGAAGAAGTCCCGCAGTAATGTGTCCTACAGACATACATCCCTTTCAATGAAACTATGATCCATGGAAATTCCACCTGACGTTAGGCACAAGGAGGATAAAAATAAATTATTTTTCCATTGTGTTAGAGAGACGAGTTCTTGCTACGTCTTACAGAAAAGAACCAGAGATTGAAGCTAAGTCTAGCACTTTGCATATTGCTGTTTCTTACATACTCTATTTACTTGCCTTCCCACGAGGGTAAAGTGATACACAATTCGTTTTTTTTATTATGTGGGGAATATCCGGCTCCCCCAAAAGGGGCACTCTGGAGAGGACAAAAGCGAAAAATGGTCCCATTGGACTTAGACTTAATTCAGATGGCTATATTGAGTTGTTGTCGAGCGATTGGTGGTGAGGGTAGCTGTAGGGAAGACATACGTGTGACAGCGAAACTCAGCTCCATGTCACACATTTAGGAAACACCCAGAAGTGGCTGTTTTAAGACTTTCAGGACTTCACCAGTCCCAACATTTAGCTGCCCACACCCCATGAACTATTATGCATTGAGAAAGACACCGACCGTACTGCCTGCAACCCCAAGAACGAACTGACTGCCAGGATCAAACGAGTGTCCAAGTATCTCTTGAATGACAAAATGAAGGAAGCATGCTCCAGGTTCAAGTCCCACCTGGAGGTTGTGATGGAGGTTCAGGGCAGCTTCATCAAGTGAGCTGTATTCCAAAATATAACTGCTAATGGATGCATTTTGAATTTTGATGATATCTCAATTATTGGCCAAGTTAAGACCTTTTACTTTCCCATCCCATATGTGTCAAATTTGTCTCGGACATCCTGTAGAAAAATGTATTAATGCAACTACTGCGTCGAGTTTGGATGAATTACCTCCCTTTAATTTTGTGCATGCATATTAGCAGCGTTACTTTCGTAATAACTATGGAAAGGCGCCAACAGAAGTATTAGAAATATTTTCAAGCGTGCAAACATCTTGTCTTCATGTGTGAATATTTATTCACTTCCGATAAAACAGATAAAACTTCAATATAGGACTGGCCCACGAAAGAAAATGGAAGTGTCCAACATTGATGAAACTGCATTTTTCAATTCAATTAATTTAGCAAATAATAAAACAAGCATGTTTCAGTTGCCATGTAAGGAAAGCGTGGTAGAAATATACACAGAAGAAAATACAGTAGCAATTCACCTTAAATTATTGCGTTGTTGGCGCATTTATTACCTCTCTTGGAAACACCACTGCACGCATCCATTTCAGATGACAGACTGCCATTTATCTGAACCCTGTATGTACGATCACCAAGAAAGGATCTTATCCACATCATAACCGATTCATGAAGACCATAGGTGTTGAGTTTGTATAAAAGTAAGCGGTGATTTACAGAATCAAAGGCTTTGGCAAAGTCCCAAAAGACATTTCAGCAGTATATCCGTCGTCCATTATAATCGTAACCCATTCTTCCATAACAAGTAAACGAGTAGAACATCCATGGATTTTGAGACGATAGAGGTGAGGCTCATTGGTCAGTAATTACTTGAGTCTTCCTTGTCACCTTTTTTAAAGATTGGCTGATGGCCACAATCTGCCCTATCAGCAGAAACGACTCTGGAAGTCAGTGAAAAGTTGAAAAGAGTTGCTAAAGGTTCAGATAGTTCAGGTGAAACAGCTCGTAAAATTGCTGGATGCATGAGAAGTAAGATTTTATAGAGTGTTAAATTTCATTAGTCATCAATTTAGACGATCATATTTCGCTTGTGATAAACCGATAAGGTCATATTTCTGTTGGTTTTGTTTTACGGCATATCAACCTTTTTCAGGTTATTTAATGCCGAATCAATTATATTTTTTTTAAAAGGTTCTTTGCAAAAAAAGCAAATATTAAGAGAAAAAAAGAATATTTTGAAAACATTCGTTAAAGTTTCTTACGGCATATCATCCTTTTCCGTTCATTTAATACCAAATAAAGCCTGATTTATATGTTTTTAGATAATGATATTTTTTATATAGATCAACAGCTTTTAAAAAGTTCATTATTGTCTCTACTTGATTTTTCTTAAACATTTTCTTCATTGTACCTGCTTTGTAGAACATTTCTCTTATAGGGGCCAGATCAATGCATTCAATAAGTCATATTTCTATAGAGCCACTTGAGGATAAGAGTTAATTAGATAGAAATATCGGTAAATTTTTACTATCCATTCCCAGCGCAGTTCACGCCTTAGAAAGTTAAAATACTACTTTTTTGTGCAAATACATTTAAACAGCCTAAAAAATATCCGCAAAGAAGGAATTAAAAAAATTAATATTTAAGATTTTAGAGTGGGGGTTCACTTTCCTTTATAAATTTAACGTAAAATGAGCACCCATTTCCTGGCCAGTTAGCGTGAAACGAGACATGTAACCGACTTAGATTTTTTAATAAAAACACGTAAAAATTTAGCGATTTTCGTGTTTGTTTTGGAGGGGGTGGGCAAACTTTGACTTGAGCCCCCCCCTCCAAAAAAAAAAAACAGAAAACTAAATTGGCAAAATTTCTATGTGTTTTTATTAAATAAATACCCCCACCCCAAATTGGCTAAATTTCTACGTGTTTATTTAATAAAAAAACCCACCCTAACTCTAACTCCAGCCCCAACCCCAACCCTGATCGTTAAAAAACAAAAAAAAAACAAACGTCGCTTTGATTATGAGTCCCGGTAAAAAAAAAAAAACACACACACACACACTTAACAACGAGAACTCGAAACGAGGCTAGCAAAACAAAACTATCGACGCCATGTTTTTGCTGTAAAAATCCGTGCCCATAATTTTTTTTTCATGTCTAATGAAAAACCATTTATCCTACGTAAAAATAAAAACAAATGGAATAGCTAACTAGGAAAATCTCCAGTCTCGAATTAGAAACTCAAGTCGGTTACATGTCTCGTTTAATGTTAAGTGGCCAGGAAATGGGTGCTCATTTTACGTTAAATTTATAAAGGAAAGTGATCCCCACGCTAAAATCTTAAATATTTAATTTTTTTTTTAATTCCTTCTTTACAGATATTTTTTTAGGCTGTTTAAATGTATTTGCACAAAAAAAGTAGGATTTTAACTTTTTTAAGTGGTAAACTGCGCTGGGAAGGGATAGTAAAAAAAAAAATACCGAAATATCGTTAGACGAAAGATGAGGGACGATCGATAGAACGAACTAAGTTTGAGTAACTATGGAGAGGTTTATGACAAGCATTTGTTTCTATCAGATTTGAAAACGACCATGCTGTTATCTGCAGGGAAGCAGTCCTGCAGTAACGTGTCTAACAGATGGAAAGTCCTTGCAAAGAAGTGCTGTCCATGGAAATTCAGCTTGACGCTAGGCACATGAAAGAAAAGAAAGTCTTTTTCCATAGTGTTAGATGAGTTCTTGCTATGAATGTCTTACAGGAGGGAACCAAAGATTTGGTCCGGTTCTATAGTTTTACTATAGACCCACAATAATAAAGTAACATAAAATAAAGAGAAAATCAAGAAACTATAATATTTATATCATTATTTTCTGCTGAAATAGTGAAATCCTTTAACGAAATCAAATACTTTGCAAAGTTTACATCGGCGGATTTCATTCTTGCCAAATATAACCATTGAAGACAACAGACTTTGGTTAATTGATTTTACAACTATATAAAATTAGTTGTTGTCGCAGACATCTCTACGAAATATCATTGATTTTAAGAATGATGCGATTAATTGGATTTTCTTTAGTTCAGGATATGATGAGAAATATGCAAGAGTAGGGCGTTTGCTTTTTCTGATAAGCTTCCTAAATTTTTCCATGTTTGATAAAATCGCTGAATTATAATTGATTTTGGAAACTTGGGTTAGTCTTTTCTTTATAATCTCTGTGAGATCGATTAATTCGATTTCATATCGGACATAGAAGTTTTGTTAAAGAGAAAAACACTTTCAAGTAAGTATTCAATATTAAAAGAGGGATGAGACATTTTGCAATTAATAATTTAAATATTGATACACTAGTTTGTTCGTTCCTTTCTTCGTTTTGTGTCACGTTTTCATTTGTAGCAGTAGTAGGGGACTTTGTAGAAAGAGAAAGTGGGAGGAACTTCCGGTTGGGAGTGGGGAGTTATGAAAAAGTTGGAACTGGTGGAATGAGAAAAAAGATAAAAGAACGAAGGAAGGAACGCCGGTCCATGAACATTTTCACTAGAAACCACGAGCTCATCATATACAAAACTAACTAATATTCCCCTTCATTTAAATATTTATAACTTGCAATGTCATCTCATCAACAGTTTTAAAAAAATTATATTACAGACATATAATAGACTAATAGAATAAACTAAAATTCTACTAAAAAAAAATTCATTTCATAGATTTTATGCTTTCTCAAAGTCTCAATTTTTATACCCTACTCTGACAATTTGAATTTAATTAATATTACAATTTGCTGGTATAATTTATTAAATTTTTTTTTCAAGGAATAATCTTTAATATATATTTTTATCACAAACAAAATAAGAAACATATATTACACTGGTCAATTTACTGAAAAAGTAAACTATAAGATTAGTAATTCAATAAATAATTAATAAATCCCTTATTTGTCACTTAGACATTGTTTAGTTCAATATCGAGAAATCCTGATTCCTTATATATAATTGTATCACAGTTCATCGTTTTCTTCGAATGTTCGGCTGGCTTGGCAGGCCGAGAGCAGACTCGAGGCGTTTCCACGAATAATGGCGATAGAGAGGCGCTCGTAAAGCCAAGACAATTCACAATTGTCTCCGGTGTTGCGCGTCATTAATAGACCAAGGCTGCCAAGGAAGTCGCGTGTGTCGGAGCCAATCACTCCACTCGTCTCCACAATTATTCAGGTTTGTTTTTATTGAATATGATTTAAGAAGGGTGTTGAATCTTAATATAGAATTAGAAACAATCTGTGGAATTTCCGCGGGCCACTGCACTTCAATATTAAACCATTAATCAAATGTGATAACTATTTATTAGAAATAGAATATATTTCAAACGTTTAATATGTAGCATTATTATTTTCTCTTAGAATTTTCTCCACCTTTATAAAGAAATCGTTGGTTTCTGAGTGCATGCTAAAACCACAGGTGGGAATGTCTTCTTCAGCCTTCATTTAAGGCAGTCATCTAGGAGAATCCAAAATCTAATATAACACCTGTGGCGACGGTTGCTATCAATGATATAGACTTGATTTTCTTTTTGAGTCAGGGTGGCAGTCGCTTAAAGAGTAGAGTCGCTGTGTGCAAAGTCTTTCCATCACTTAAAAAAGCTTCATCTTAGGTAATCAAATAAGAAAAGAAATAGTTGTATTTTTTATGCTCGTTTGATATTTTCAACATTTTATGTCAGCCTCCGTGTGATACACATCAATAATTCTTTCCTTTAGGTATGGGAAAATTAGCATCTTGTGTTCAATTAATCGCAAACAATAAAGCACCTACAATAGGTATTATGGGTTGGCATTAAATAACCCCAAAAGGGGTTGATTTGCCGGTAAACAGAATAAAAATATTTTATGTCACTGTTACGAAAATGGTATGAATTATATTATGGACGTTCTCAATGTGAAGATAAGTTGTTTTTCTATACTAATGAGTCACCACTTACAAAGGCCAAAAGCCAGTCAAGGATAAAGTGTTAATGAGATTGCCACTTGGATGTTGAACAATACTATGAGAGGATTAAAAACAATTAATTGATTGGGCAAAATTTGATTATTTAAAAGGTCGGCTCGACAAATAATTGTTTACATTGGATTTAAAGACGACCACATTGTAGTCGTGGAGAAGCTGTCCCATGGCAAAGGTTCTTCCAGGTGTGAAGTTCTTGGGAAGAAACTCTGGTCAGGAAAATTCTGTTTGGTTTTAGTTACACAGAGGAAAGAAAGTAAAGTTTTTTGTAGTGATGGTAAGAAGACGAGAGGAACCAGAAATTAGAGTTCAGTCGAGCATCTTCCATGGAAATAACGACAGAGTAGAGAGAGACTACCAACATGTCTTCGGTGAGAAAGGGGCCTAAGAGAACAGAATATCGGGAGATGTGAGCGTCAAAATTGCAATGGAGATGTGGAAGCAGGGGCGAGCAGGAAGTTTCACAGCAAATAAAAGGGCTCAGCAAGATTGAAGCGAAGCAATGCGGACTTTGGCGAAATACGTGCGTGTTAGAATGGCGATTATGAATAAAGCGATGAATGAGGATATGCACTATTTCTCATACACGAGTCGAACGGCCAACTATTCAGTGCCAAGGCACAAGAGGATTGCCGTACATAAGCCAACAAATCTATGCAACAATGGCAAACACCCAGTCTTCAAGGGGATGCTCTAGGGTTTTTCTCAGTTGAAGAACGTCTAGAACAACAAATGGCTAGCTTATTGTCCGCATGGAGACAAAGTTCTCTCAAACTGTGTGAGTTTCTGCCTCACATCTTCGAGAAGGACTCCGACTCAATTCAGATGACTATATTTAGTAGCTGTCCACTATTGCCAAACGCTGGGTGGAGAGGGTGTCACCCCTCCAGGACAACCCAGAAGTGGGTGTCTTAGAACTTCCACGACTTATGTGTTATGTGTGGAGCTCAGTTGTGAAAAGAACAACCATACCACCTGCAACACAAAGGACTACTGATTGGCAGAATAAACTGGTGTTCACATGTCTCTCGAAAGATAGTGTGAAGGTCGCATGCTCCACGTTCACGTCCCGCATAGAAGCCACGGTGGAGGCTAAGGGCGGTTTCTTCGAGTGAGCTTTATTCAGCCAAAGGTCTGCTCAGAAGATAAAAAAATCTAAATAAACAAAAAACATAAATAAATGACGAATTGATTAGAACCTACTTTTCTCCCCCTCCCCCGAAAATAATTAATCAAAAGAATAAATCAAATGCTGTAAATAACTCCCCCCCCCCCACCGACGACAATCGCGAAGATCGAAAGCTCTTGCGATGGACCATGCAACAACCTTAAGATTTTACTACACCAACCCGAACCACGAACTCGAACCCCGACCAGAACCAGAACCCCAACCCGCGATACTCGGAAGATTGCTCAGAGTTCAGAGAATATTTTTTTTAAATGCGACAATTCAATTTTTAATAAAATCTTCTTCGATAATGATTTGCTGCTTATATGGCTGTATCCGCTCCCCTAGTTTCAAAGCGGCTCTCCCTCCCACTTCTAAAAAGGAGCTGCTCCTCTCTCTGCTCAATCTGCACCTTAAAATAATTTGTTGAAAAATTCAACACATTTCTTACATTATTTTCAAATATTTCCCTATTTACATGGCTAAAAAAATTAGCCCATCCTCCGCTCCTTGGCTGCAGCAAAAAGGAGCGTGCTCCTTCGGAAAAGCCTTATTGTTACTTCCTTGAGCTTATGAGAGCCATACGCTCGAAACTATGTCGTACGTAGGTAAAATATTTAAATATATTCATATATATATATATATATATATATATATATATATATATATATATATATATATATATATATATATATATATATATATATATATATATATATATATATATATATATATATATATATATATATATATATATTTATATAGATATATATATATATATATATATATATATTTATATATATATATATATATATATAGATATATATATATATATATATATTTATATAGATATATATATATATATATAATATATATATATATATATATTTATATAGATATATATATATATATATATATATTTATATAGATATATATATATATATATATATATATTTATATAGATATATATATATAGATATATATATTTATATAGATATATATATATATATATATAGATATATATATATATATATATATATATATATATATATATATATATATATATATATATATATATTTATATAGATATATATATATATATATATATATTTATATAGATATATATATATATATATATATATATTTATATAGATATATATATATAGATATATATATTTATATAGATATATATATATATATATATAGATATATATATATATATATATATATATATATATATATAGATATATATATATATATATATATATATATATATATATATATATAGATATATATATATATATATATATATATATATATATATATATATATATATATATATATATATATATATATATATATATATATATATATATATATATATATATATAAAAGGAAGCCTTCTGTATTCCAATACGTCAACGGATAAGAAATAAAATGCAAAACTATATAAACATACACACATATTTTACATTTATTCTTTATATATATATATATATATATATATATACACTAAACTGAAAGGGACCGGTTTTATTTCATAAATATTTATTTTATTTTGAAATTGTTTTTTTTTCCGAACAACTGTTGATGACAACTGATGGACCCGATTCTACATATCCACGTCTTACAACAAGAAGTTATAAATAAAATGATTTAACGAAAAACACGGATTATATTTACTCATATTTAGAACGCAGTCAAAATATTCGGAGCCATTTTGCATTTTTTAAAATGAATAAAAACACCTCTAAATGATATATGTTTGCTTGTAGAGTATGGTTAAATCCACAGTGTTTCGTCGCTAATGAATATCCCGGGGAGATTTTGTTCTTGACACGGAAGTATTGCAGAGAGCCAACATGCAAAGCATTAAAGCGATGGTACTAAAGAATCGATTCAGATAGTCGGGTCGTATGATTAGCCGCCTGGGCAGACATCTATAAAAGCAGTCATTGTGAGTGTGGGGGGAGGGCAATATCAGTTGGATCACCTCAGCGGAAACGATACAAGAATTGTCTGAGAGACACAGTAACCAAAACGGAAACTGATCCAAATACGTAGAAAGTGCTTGCATAAGACTGGGTGCAATTGATGCACAGTGCATTTAAAGCTGTTGATTCTCAAGATCAGGCGATTGTCCATTCTCTATTGAGGGTTAGGGTGCCGCGTGGGAAATGCAGATCACTGTTATTGCCGATTCTTAAGTGGTGAAACGTGTGGTTTAGTACGTCTCTGAAAAGTTAGCCTGACCAACCATAGTAGATGCCATGCTGATAACGACACACGGTTTCCGTCACACGTGCATCCGTAGTCCTCCTGCAGCTCTTATGGCAAAGTTTGAGAATCAGTTAGCGATATCGCAAGGCAGATAAGGGAATCAGAAATAATCATATATCATGCACGTGTTTAGAATTACAGTGGAGATACGTTGCAGACCTACACACACACATACATATCTAATATTTATATATATATGTATATATATATATATGTATATATATATATATATATGTATATATATATATATATGTATATATATATATATGTATATATATATATGTATATATAAATATATATATAAATATAAATATATATAAATATATATATATAATTAATATATATATATATCATCAATATATATATATATATATCATCAATATATATATATATCATCAATATATATATATATATACATCAATAATATATATATATACATCAATAATATTTATATATACATCAATAATATTTATATATCAATAATATTTATATATCTATCAATAATATTTATATATCAATAATATTTATATATCTATCAATAATATTTATATATATATATCAATAATATTTATATATCAATAATATTTATATATCAATAATATTTATATATCAATAATATTTATATATAAATAATATTTATATATAAATAATATTTATATATAAACAATATTTATATATCAATAATATTTATATATAAATATTTATATATAAATATTTATATATAAACAATATTTATATATAAATAATATTTATATATAAATATTTATATATAAACAATATTTATATATACATATTTATATATAAACAATATTTATATATAAATAATATTTATATATAAATAATATTTATATATATATATATATATCAATAATATTTATATATAAATAATATTTACATATATATATATATCAATAATATTTATAAACATCACTAATATTTATATATATATATCAATAATATATATATATATATATATATATATATATTTTAGAACATTAAGTCTAGTATGGCGTACGATCGTTTCCAAAACATCTTGGAAATACTTTATTTTATTTTATTTCATGAAGGTACTCCAAAATGTCGCTTCATCAGCGCCTTTAGCACCACGTCTTACAGAAAATCAAAGAAAAATAACAAGAGAAATATCTATTGTAGAGGAACATCTATTGACAAACAGAGCAACAGAGACAAATATTTGAAAAAGGATAAGTTACAAATAAGTTTATCATATATATATATATTAATAATATATATATATATATATATATATTAATAATATATATATATTAATAATATATATATATATATATATATATATATATATTAATAATATATATATATTAATAATATATATATATTAATAATATATATATATTAATAATATATATATATATATATATATATATATATATATATATATATATATATATATATATATATATATATATATATATAGGTATAAGATTTATATATCTTAATTGTCGAGCACTGTCTGAAATTATAAAACTCTGAGACTGTTAAGCTACAAAAGCAGAGCTTACACGCCAGCGTGTTTAAGCACTCTTTGATCTCGGGCCGTTTCAACTCCGCCGCTGGCTTTAAATGTATCTTAATTTCCATAATGTATGTGGTGATTTCCGTTGGCGTCATGGATTACGACGTAGGATCGATCTTTTCTTCCAGATCTATGAACGGCGTTCGAACCCGTCTGACCGCCTAAAACCACTACTTTCTGAACTGATGAGGACTTATGTCCGAAACAACGTTGTCTGTAGGTAATTACATTTTAATATTTAATAAAAATATTCATATATATATATATATATATATATATATATATATATATAATTCCATTCATGTGGTCACTTGATCGCTAGAAGGTTTCTTGTGAAAAGAATTATTTTCTATTTACATCCTGTGAACTTGGCCCGAACAGGCTCGATCTAAATACGGCGTAGAAATTAAACATTTTTGATCAAAAAATAAATAAAATAACAAAGTCTTATTCTTACATTTTATCAACATTCTTTCTCATTTTCGTTCAACAAGTAAAAGAAATAAGTTAGAAAAGGTTAAATGTTCACGTGGCTTAGCAGAGAAAGTGTATGTTAAAAGTTCAAACGTCAGGACATAGAAAAATCTATTACAAGTCCATAAGTCTGGACAAGAAAAATCTTTTTATAAGTTTGTAGAAGACATATTTGTGAGACGGGCAGATTTGTTGTTGTTGTTGTTGTTATGTTATTATCATCATCATCATTAGGAAGTAAGTCCATGTGTCAAAGTGTCGCCATCTTTATCAGTTAAGTCAACTTGCCGATGCCAATAGCCAGAGTCTAAAGGCACGTTTCGTTTGGGTGCCAATAAAAAATGTGATTGTTGCTCACAGTGACGAGAGTTGAAAAATGTATGCACATATGTAGGTAAAATGTTTATATATATATATATATATATATATATATATATATATATATATATATATATCCCGTTGCCTATGGGACTAAAGCGAACGCTTACAGATTCAAGGTGTCCCTGTGAACCGGGATCGCACCTTGTGACCGTCTGAGATTGTTATTTCCCTGCTCTGATGAAAGCCGGAAGTTTGAAATGACGTCGTACGCAAGTAAAATATTAAAATATAATTATATATATATATATATATATATGAAATTAATCATAAATATTTGTTTTTTATCTACATACGTATACGTTTCATCCTTACAGGAATCATCAGCGTAGAGAAGAATTATTCTCACCGGGCTCGAACCCAGAACCACGAGTTATATGTCAAAACTCAAATTACAACGTCTTTGCTCTCACTGCCATTGTCAACAACTCGGTAAATCATCGAGAGATTAATCCTACTTAAAGGATATATATATATATATATATATATTTAAATTTTTAGTCATCTACAGACAGACTGTTTCGCTGTATCACAGCTCTTCAGTGTGGCTAAACTAGCACCCATTCCAATATATATTCTGAAACAAGCCAGAATATTCAGATAAGTATGTTTCATTTTGATACAAAAGGGTAGAAAAATATAGTGGGTTACGCGTTCGCGTGGGATATCCACAAAAAGTAAATAGGAATAGGCGTTTTCTGTGAATTATTGAGATCCATTGTGTACTATTGCTTTAACCCCTGAATCGCAGACTACTGTTTCTATTATCTTTTTTATTTCTCTAATTTTCAAGTTATAAATCAAATGGATCTCAATAATTCCCCGGAAACGCCTAAAAAAGTTAAAATTATTTTAATAAAACCACCCCCTTCCACTCATGAGTACATCCTTGAGTCACACCCAGAAATTTGAGTATTAGAAAATATTTTTTAAAAATCAGAAATAAGGTGTAATATAGTTTTATGAGCAGAGTGCAAATGGACATAGCGTTCCTCCTTTAAGTCCGGGCAACGCCATGTTGCCCTGCTAGTGAATAATAAAAAGTTACCATTTTGTGCGGTCGCTTAAGGTAAAGTGGCAATAAATGACCATTGTGATGATAATTTCGATGAAGTTAATGGAAATACATTTTATTTTGATAAAAAAACATATTTGCCTATTTTTCAAAGTTTGATTGACGTGTACGAAAAATGAGAGCAGACCCATATTGACCCGAATGTTTCCAATTGGGATTTACGGAACAGACTGGAAATGGTCGAAGTAGTTTACGATTTAAAAGCTGAGACAAAAAGATGTAAAAAGTCAGACAACACAAAAGCATACGAATGCACAACTAGATCAAGTTAAAGTTAACAAACTTTTAGCGCCTTCCGCCCCCAAATAAAGTTGACATTTTTTTTAGCGCCCCAAAATAAAGTTGAAAACATTTCTCAAAAATAGAGAAAAAAAAGTAAATAAAGATTACTTACTTACTAATTAAAGGAAAATGATTTAATCTTTTCTTAAACATGGAGAGAGAGACAAAAGTTGTTTAATTTTATGTCTGTATTAATTGACGGCTCGCCGACTTCCGGTCTGTAAATCATTATCCGAAATATTCGGGTCGATATGGGTCCACTCTAAGACAAATGTAAAATTTCTCTGTGTCGTTTTTAACGGAATGAAAACTGCTACTACTAATAATACTATTACTCCTATACTATACTACTACTACTGCTGCTACTAATGATATTACTACTATACTACTAATGATATTACTACTATACTACTAATGATATTACTACTATACTACTAATGATATTACTACTATACTACTACTACTAATGATATTACTACTATACTACTACGACTAATAATTATATTATTATTACACTACTACTAATAATAATAATATTACTACTCCACTAATACGACTAATAATTATACTATTACTACACTACTACTATGCTACTACTACTAATAATAATACTAATACTACATAATACTAGCAATACTACTAATAATTAACAATGTTTATGCATTCTCCCGTCTTCTGAAAACATTCCCCACTGTTGACACTAAGTGTAGATTTTTCTACTGTGATCGTTCACTCAGATAGGAATTAAATCCTCCCCACCCCTCCGCGCGTGAAAAGAGATTGCGGTTAAAAGGCAATTTCCACAGCCTTCTTGTTGAAGGGTACATTTAACGAGAATTAACGTTCTCTCATGACCATTTCCGATGATATTACTTGCACTTGACGGAAGTACACAAATTGAAACTGGCCCTCGCATGCAGGGTAAGGAGTCGAACATCAAACTGATAGTGGGGTCGGAATCACACGAGGAGAGTTCAAAATTGAGTAGAGACTCGAAGAGAAGAATCCATTGTCAGCAAGAGAAAAGCTCAGAGAAGATTATTTCCTTTCTCAGCTAACATTTCCACTGGACTTTGCCCTTTACTAGAGAGGGTAACGTCTTTGAATTATTCACATAATAACTTTTGATATAGACATCAGAGGATAAAACTTTGCTATTAATATCATCGGAAGATATCGATCAAACATATGCAACATTCAAACACACAGTTCTCTACTAGCTGAGATATACGTCAACACATCTGTTCACTATATTTGCACCAGGAGAGAAAGCGGACGGAAATGCACCCATCGTTAAATAAACTATAAAAATGGATGAAAGCCACGTCACGCAGGGGGGGGGGGGGGCGTGGCTAGAGTGTGCGCATGCGCGAACTCCCGGAAAGAGTTACAATTTTCGGTGTCCAAAACGTCATTAACTATAGAGGCACTATTATACTCTTTAAGTACTGGAAAAAGTAGGACCGTATATTATTTCAAAGCAAGAAACGAATACTGCAATTGTAGGATTGACATGTATTTTAATACTGTACATTAAATGGTCAACCTCTGCGAGCGAAAACATACAAGCCACGCCCCAAAACAAACTCTAAACCCAAAGGGACTAGAGAGAGAGAGTAAGGGACAAGAGAGAGAGGGAGCCAAGGGAGAGAGGGAGCCAAGAGAGAGAGAGGGAGCCAAGAGAGAGAGAGCCGAGAGAGAGAGAGAGAGCCGAGAGAGAGCCAAGAGAGAGAGAGAGCCAAGAGAGAGAGAGAGCCAAGAGAGAGAGAGAGAGCCAAGAGAGAGAGAAAGATGAAGCCAAGAGAGAGAGAGATGAAGCCAAGAGAGAGATGAAGCCAAGAGAGAGAGAGAGAGGGAGCCAAGAGAGAGAGAGGGAGCCAAGAGAGAGAGAGGGAGCTAGGAGAGAGAGGGAGCCAAGAGAGAGAGAGGGAGCCAAGAGAGAGAGAGGGAGCCAAGAGAGAGAGAGAGCCAAGAGAGAGAGAGAGAGCCAAGAGAGAGAGAGAGAGCCAAGAGAGAGAGAGAGAGCCAAGAGAGAGAGAGAGAGCCAAGAGAGAGAGAGAGAGCCAAGAGAGAGAGAGAGCGCCAAGAGAGAGAGAGAGCCAAGAGAGAGAGAGAGAGCCAAGAGAGAGAGAGAGCCAAGAGAGAGAGAGCCAAGAGAGAGAGAGAGAGCCAAGAGAGAGAGAGCCAAGAGAGAGAGAGCCAAGGGAGACAAGAGAGAGAGGGAGACAAGAGAGAGAGAGGGAGACAAGAGAGAGAGAGGGAGACAAGAGAGAGAGAGGGAGACAAGAGAGAGAGAGGGAGACAAGAGAGAGAGAGGGAGACAAGAGAGAGAGAGGGAGACAAGAGAGAGAGAGGGAGACAAGAGAGAGAGAGGGAGACAAGAGAGAGAGGGACAAGAGAGAGAGAGGGGCAAGAGAGAGAGAGGGACAAGAGAGAGAGAGGGACAAGAGAGAGAGAGAAAGAGGGACGAGAGAGAGAGAAAGAGGGACGAGAGAGAGAGAAAGAGGGACAAGAGAGAGACAAGAGAGAGAGAGAGAGAAAGAGGGACAAGAGAGAGAGAGCGAGAGAGAGGGGACAAGAGAGAGAGAGAGGGGGACAAGAGAGAGAGAGAGAGAGGGGGGCAAGAGAGAGAGAGGGGGACAAGAGAGAGAGAGGGGGACAAGAGAGAGAGAGAGAGGGGGACAAGAGAGAGAGAAGGGGGGACAAGAGAGAGAGAGAGAGAGGGACAAGAGAGAGAGAGGGGGACAAGAGAGAGAGAGAGAGGGACAAGAGAGAGAGAGAGGGGGACAAGAGAGAGAGGGGGACAAGAGGGAGAGAGGGGGGGACAAGAGAGAGAGAGGGGGACAAGAGAGAGAGGGGGACAAGAGAAAGAGGGGGACAAGAGAAAGAGGGGGACAAGAGAAAGAGGGGGACAAGAGAAAGAGGGGGACAAGAGAAAGAGGGGGACAAGAGAAAGAGGGACAAGAGAAAGAGGGACAAGAGAGAGAGAGAGAGGGGGGGGAAAGAGAGAGAGAGGGGGAAAAGAGAGAGAGAGGGGGAAAAGAGAGAGAGAGGGGGACAAGAGAGAGAGAGAGGGGGGACAAGAGAAAAAGATGAGCGAGTGAGGAATACGACGAACAGTGAGAGAGTATGAAAATGATAGACACACAAATTGTAAGAGATGGGTCACTTGATGAGTTATTTCGAAATTATGGTTAATTAGAACAATTAAAATGGAAGTATCTTCAAACATAACTCAATCTCAAAACTGAAGAATATTTAAACATGTATTTTATGTCATTAAAATATATAGAAATATGCTTTTTAGAAACAAACGTTAATTAACTCAGCTTTGTGATTATAATAATAGTGTCAAATTAATTAAATATAAAAAAATGGATGCTCAAATTCTGCTAAATTTGAGCCATAATCATCTTACCGTACCCTCTGCTGTATCAACTATGGTTTGAACGCGTTAATTTTGATTAGCGTCGACCAAGCCAACACCGGTGAGAGCTTTGCAAGAAAGCATCTTGTGTTCACTTCGATTCGCAGGCAGTTGCTGCTTTTTACCTGCTGTCCATCTTTCGCGTTCGTTCATCGTTTTATTCTGTATATTCTTCGCAGGGGACTGTTTATTTTCAGAGTATTACCTTTTAAAACTTGTTTAAGATGAACATAACATCTGGGCGTAATAATGTTTGAAGAATGTGGCCCCAACAACCTTAGTCTTGCTCCTAAATCGGCTCTTAATTGCCTTTTCCGTTGCCAGTGACGAGTTATTTATGTGAGCTCTTTAATCGTATTACGTTTTATGTCATCGTTGATAAAATACACCGCTCTTTTATTAGCGCGGAATGGATTAGCACAAATGGCCTCGGTTATACCGAGTGATTCGAAAATCGATAGCATAACTTCGGGATTATGGTCTGTACGTTTCCTTTCAGAATTATACACCATTAAAACAAATATTGATCAACATTCTTTATTGTAAACATCTCACACGTAAAAAGTGCATGATTGATCATGTGTAAAATGAGCCTGGGCCTGGTGTTGCCACATACGCTGAAGAAATCATACCAAACTAATAGTAAAACTGTGGGGCTCAGAAGAAAGATCCGAATGTCATGAACGGTAGGGGCTCCTTTGATAGCCGACATGACGAACTCAGCCAGCATCCTGTGAATATTGGCCCTTTCTTAATTCAGGTAACATAATATAACATACAAAATACAGGTAAATAAATATGATAGCAGTAACCAATGGCGACACAGAAGACGAAATAGACTGCAAATGAGGTTAGACTAGTAAGGCAGTGATATTATAAAAGTAAAACCCCCAGGAACCACTTTTACACATATAGAACATAATCCTGAAAGTAAGCCATCGATTTTCTGAACATCCTGTATGATTGTAAATTCGGTCAGGTCACCATCTGTACCGACTTTTTGTTAGCGCTATGCCTGTACACAATGTACACAAGTGCGATTCTGTTTTTGTACCACAGGTGAAAGTTAACATGACTGGGGAGGTTATCGTATACGGTCTACAGATGGAACCATATTCCGGTGTTGTCATGCCATATATCGGACGATTTAATTTTCTCATAAATCAAGAACCCGAATTAAATCACACACCCATACTTGACTTAGTCACACCAATTTCTGCGAACCTTTTTCTGTTCAACCGTGTGCATATCCGCTTGTATGAGATAACTTTTCTATTTCCATTTGAGCTTGTCCACTCTAACCATGTTTCCATTTTAGATTGTCCACCCTGACCCCTAAACCCTAACTCCATTCGAGATTGTCCACTCTAACCCTAACCATATTTCCATTTGAGATTTCCCACTCTAACCCCAACCCCATTTGCGATTGTCCACTCTAACCCCAACCCCATTTGAGATTACCCACCCTAACCCACTGCCCCACATCCGTAGCTACAGCAGCTAATAATGCTTTTACTTGAAGTCGTTCTCTGCTACTCGCAATTCCTTCTTGAAAAATATATTTGGTTAATTAATTCCTATTCCAGTAACGTAAATTACTTAGAGTCGAAAACAACACACAATGCCAACTCTCAGTATATTCGCCCTGGTTGTGCCGGATTATTTACTTCCTTCTTCTCCTCACCAACAAAACATAAGACGTTCTTAGTAGCAGCAGTAGACTCGTTCGGATTCAACTAAGTGGCAGCCCAAAACGAAAATAATGTTGCCGATGGCACACAACGTTAGCTGTGTGGCGTCCAAAAAAATCTGTTTCTCGATATTCAACTCTTTTGGACTGGCAAAAGTGCCTTTTATTCATAATCACGACCGTCGCTTCGAAATCAAACAGTACCAAGTTTGTCCTCGCGCCAGACCACTGTTTCCTTGCAGCGGGCGCATGCTCGTCGTGGTCGCTTATCACTTGATCTCTCCCCACTGTCACCACACTTCTAAGCTCTCTATTTCCTTTCAAGTAGACCGCGATGCCCGGGCCTTGTACTGTATTGCTGTATTCAATTTGATAACATTAACGTACTCCATTAGACTTGAAGTAAGTTTGAATTGCCATAGACGACAGCGTTAGTAAGACATTTTCGTAGACCTAATCACCGATATATCCATGACCCATTCTTCGGTTCTACATTAAATGTCGTGCACTCATTTGAGATGGACAATTGCCATAGGACTTTCGAGATAATCATAATCAAGACACAGACATTAAAACAACTAGATAAGTCAGACTAAACTCTATTTAACGACATTTCTAAGTAATAGTTATTTCCTGGTTCGTTATCTTTTAGGAGTGAACAATGTGTTTTCGTCAGCTCTTTGCTTTAATTCCTAAGTGTTAGATTGTATTTGTTGTGGACTGATCCGGATACGCCCATAGTGACAGGATAGATTCGTCAGGTCAATATGGAGTCAACACCTTTTCCTCTACCAAAAAGAACCGTTAAGCACGTCTGCCTAGAGCCGGTATTGGCGACCAACTTATTGTAATTAAGTATTCTCAATACAATTCCTATCCCTGCAATTCCTGTCTTGGGTTTCTTATTTACTTTTTGTTATTCTTACGATATAACAGTATTCCTCAAATAATCTGAAGCATACCTTCGGTAATGTTTTGCCCTTTTCAACATCAGCGATATTCATTTAAAGAGGTTAAAACTCGTTATGGCTCATGTAATGAGCTTTTCGATCCGTTTCATCAGCCATCTTGCTTATCGGAGTTTGCTACACTCCGAATGTCCGACACTTTCTATGTTATTCCAAGAAACAGTTTTGTCAACGGCCGACGGCAATTTCACCTTTAAAATGTCGTTCTTAGACGTTTTTTTGGTGGGTGGGGGCGCGAGCTCTATTTAAAGAGACTGAATGTCATATGAGATTCCCGGCCCAGTACCTGCGTCTCATCTGCCAAACCAAACTTCCCCATTCTGAACATTTCACTTTTTCTGTTGTATATCGTTTTTTATTACTTGCCCAAGTAAAAATGTTTAATTATATAAACGGTTATACTTCCTTCTCTTTGAAAGCTGTTGCTCAATTTCAATTTCAGCACTTTTCCTCAGGAACATGTCGACATTATCACATGCCGGAACTAAAATTTATTTTGGGAAAATACTTTCTCCACAGAGTAATTAAATAAATTTGAAAAAATATGTAGCTAATCTGTATTTAATTAAAATGATATTAGACACTCATGAAATCTCTATATAGAAAACTCCATTTCTGTGTGTGTGTGTGTGTTTGTGATATGTTTGTGTTCCCTAAAGAAAGAAAGGTTAAAGAATTTACATCAAATCTAAAAGTTTATTCCTATTTAAAATTTTCCGAATTTCTAAATGCACCGAAGGAAGGAAGGAAGGAAGGAAGGTTTATAATGGCATAAACCCCTTAACACTTAAAATATATCTATTTATATGAAATTCAAATTCCAGGTAAAAAATTGTCCGGGAAGACAATGGAAGTGCTCCCAAATCTTTAAGTGCTCACTTCATCCAAGCTAGCGATGGGGGCGACCCTCCTTTAAAACTGCAAACATATCCTATTTTCATGAAATTTATGCGTAAAATTCTCCGGGAAAGATAATGAAAATGGTCCCGAATCTCTACGTTACCCTTTACGTGCCGAATCTTTACATGCCTCAAACTCTAAGTGATCCGTGCGGAGAGAACTCCCTTATAACTTTAAATACATATATCCGATTTTTCTCATGAATGTTAATTTAAAAGTCGACTTAACAAATGTCTAAATTATTTAGCTAGGAAATTATCGAGTGTGCAGGTTCGATTCTACCCCCCCCCACCCCTGATTTAAAAAAAATAAAATTTACATGAAATCTAAGAATATAGTTTTCCCTTTTTGAATATAATAAAATGTAAGTGAAGAATTTTGGTATATTTAGTACGTAATGCCTCTCCGTTGGCCTGTCTATTTCTCTTTATATATATATATATATATATATATATATATATATATATATATATATATAGCATTCACAGGATAAAAATCCACAAAATTTCAACCGGGCTCATAAAAATCTGTTCAATAGTAAATAGAGCTATTTATATAAATTATTTTTTATTCATGTACAAAAAGTCGCTACACTAGCATGTCGATGTTATCGATCAATAATAATGTGTAGTGCGTTTATTTTTCTCCTTGAAAAATTAAAATAACTTTCCCGCTCCAGGTTTTTTTGTCCAAATATATCGGAATACTAACGATGTATAGGAAACATTAATCAATCCAAAATTCATCTAATATATGCTACAGAAGAAAATACAGGAAAATATCCTCAAGATCCACCGAAAGGGAGGAAGGATGATGGATCAAAACGAAACTATTGAAAAACGACTCAGATAGACCAACGGATACCGAATAAAGAACAATACACGGACTTCCGATGTGTCTGTGGACGGAAATCTAACTTCCAAAAAGGAATGAAGATTGATTGAAGCAAGATGGGATGTGCTTCTCACCCAATTACGCATAATAAGCGCTCTGTTATCACAGAAAAGGCGTCGGAAAACTAAGGTCAGCACGCAACCCAGTGCCGAGGATACCCATGCAGTTGTGCCAGAGAGTGAGACGAAACTTCCCAGAATAAAATTCCCACCGGCCAGCAGTTCGGAAGAATGGTGCATGCTTGACAATACAATAAGCAAAGCACTACATAAAGAATTAGATAGAAAGAAATATGATCAACGATTGGAAAAATGTGGTCATGTTATATATCGGATTTGTATGGCATTGTATAATAAAAATGTGAAATCTACTAAACCATCAGTCAAGAAAAACAGACGACAGAGGGAGATGAAAAACTTAAGAAATAAGGTGGCTCTGGGCGAAAAAGGATTATCACATGGTGATATAATAGAAAGTGTCCACTGTATAACTATCTCTGTGAGAGGAAAACATTATTTTTTATTTAAAATTATTTATTAATTATGTCCCTTGAACCATATGGATGATTTAGGAATGTTATTTATTTAAATATTTGTTTTATTTATTTACTTGGCTATTTATTTTAATTTATTTACTTGGCTATTTCATTTATTTTAATTTATTTATTTATAAAAATAATGTTTCTCTTTTTTTTTAATTTATCATAGATATTTACAATGGCAAAAAAAGTGGTTAGATCAAAATAGAAACAACAAGAAAATACATCGTATTAAAGAAAAACAAAAAGCAGGACTGGAAAGAACTATATCACCTGGTCCAGTTCTGCTACCACATGCCACTAGGGAAATGTTCGTTGATGCTGCAATTTTACATTTAGGTTTAGAAAAAAAAAATATTAAGAAAAAAAAAGAAAAAAAAAGAATGACAAATGTTTGGGGAAAAAGACGTGTACGACATAAATGCATGTCAAGAGGGAAAAGGAGAGAGAGAGAGAGAGAGGCTGGCCACTGCGACATGACGGTTGAGGAAGTGAAAGGGGGACTCTAGATCAGTTTTTAGCATTAGAGTAGGCTTCACTATATTTAATGTTTCTCTTCGATATATGAGAACGTTTTCATACAACAAACACGTAAGACGCTCAGCCGTTAAATACAAAAACAAAAACAGACGAGACGCTGAATCATCAAACGACACGTGAGACGCTAAGCCGTTGAAAAGTAAGTTTTGATTTTATTGAACAGCTAGATTGAAATGCGATTCAGATAATGGGGCCTCACATCAGTGAAGGGGGCTGATACGCAAACAAGCCGTCTAGAGAAACGGTGCCTATTCTCTCCTGATGACCCGGCTTTGTTTGGAGGCTTAAATGAAATATTCCGCCAGTAAAACAATCAAGGAAATATATATCTCAGCCCACCAGGTAAGCTGTTTCTTCCCAACAACATCTTCTGTTATCTGCTCGCTTAGAGCGAGTTTCTGCTACTGTTCTGGTAGCTAGTTTCATTCTATATAAGTAACATTAAAATCGTTTGTAAATCCATTTTATTAAAATAAATAAGTAATTTAATATGTAGATATGAGCATGAAACAAACCTTTAAAGTAAAAGTATCGGACACGAATGAAATAAGGCGAAAGGACTAGTAAAGCTAAGCAGACCTGCATTTAAAGTTTGGTCAAGGATAAAATGATAAAATGACAAACAGAAAAGTTAAACAAACGAAAATCAATTCGTTACAATAATGAACACCTGATCAGCAGTGAATAATGTTCGCCAATAGGAGCCCATGTTGATCTGAATGTTTTCAGAATATTTACTTCTGTAAGCGGCGGCAGCGGTAATAATAAGACCTCCACTAGAAGAGTTCGGAAAGTACTGGGACTTTTAGGACGCTTATTGCAACCCTGATCTCAGAGAAGACTATTGCAAGCGGCGGCGGTGGTAATATTATTATTATAATTATTATTATTAATAATAATATTAATTATATTAATGATAAATAATAATAATAATAATAATAATAATAAGCCGCGCATGCGTGGCCCCCCTCTGTATGTGACTCGATGTGGCGAGTGTAAAACGCAATAAATTTGGGCAATTTGGGGCATTTTTTACCCTCTTTGACCCCCTGGGAGCGCGAACCAGAATTATTTTGAGTTCAAGGATGCACATTTTATATCCAGAACAATTGCCTCTACATTTTGACCAAGTTTCAGAAAAATTGAAT
This sequence comes from Sepiola atlantica, assembly GCA_963556195.1. Lineage (NCBI taxonomy): Eukaryota > Metazoa > Mollusca > Cephalopoda > Sepiida > Sepiolidae > Sepiola > Sepiola atlantica. The sequence continues at coordinate 211,208,883 of OY744520.1, forward strand.
GGATGGATCAAACGTTATGGGAGAAAAGGGTCATTTTTGCCATTTTAGGGGCTTTTGAACCCCTGGGGGCGCGAACCAGATAGTTTTAAAGGTCAGCGATACTTATTTTCTATTAGGAACAATTGCCTCCACATTTTGGCCAAGTTTCAGAGAAATTGAATCGATGGATGAAAAGTTATGGGGCAAAAATGTCATTTTTTGCCATTTCGGGGCCTTTTGACCCCCTGGGGGGCTATCCAGATGTTTTCAAAAATCGGAGAATGTCACTTTCTAACCTGACCAAAGTTACAACTTCATGCAAAATTTCAGAGAAATTCAATTGATTGTTGCGGAGAAAAATCCGGACAGACGGACGGACATGCCTAAAAACATAAGTCCCCCGATTTTATAAATCGGGGGACCAATAATAGAGAAGACCTATGAGAAGCAGCACAAACAAGACCTTCACTGGAAGAGTGCGGAAAATGCTGGGATCTTAGAGAAGCTTATTGGCACTCAAATTCCAGAGAAGACCAATTGTCCTTACCAGCGAGAAATCTATGGTAAGCGACTGGATTGATACCACAAGGTTATTTGCGGTGGTTATCTGGGGAGGCTTGTTGTCACTCAGACTACAGGAAATACCACTGGTTGTTGTCAGTGAACGATCAATGATGACCTGTGTGATGACTAATAGTGAATAATAATAATAATAATAAGACTTTCATTGGAAGTACTAGGACCTTGGGGAGGCTTATTGCAATCCATTCTCAGTGAAGACCAATGGTCGCTGCCAACGAGAAATCAATGGTAAACGGCTGTTGTGATAATGCAAAGCCACTTGCAAAGGTTATAAAAAGAGGTGGACAGTATTGGAAATCTGGGAAGACTTCTTGTCATTAGACTCCAAGGAACACAACCGGTTATTATCAGTGAGTAATCTTTGAGGATGATCTGCTAGTACAAATAATAATAATAATAATAATAATAATGATGCCCAATGATATTGACCCTCCCTACATAAAAAGGAGAGAAGGGAGACGAGAACTTTTAAGTATAGAACAATCTTTTGAAAACACACAAACATAGTTTTATGTATATAGGAGAGTGTGCTTCTTAATCTCCATGTGTAACAGGTTCATAGTTTCGCAGTATTAATAATCAGGAATGATAGAAATTCGGCCATCGATTATTGGACTAGTGCCGTCCTCAATTTAATGTCCATCAATCGTAGTTCTCTGCCAAACTTGTCTTGTTGTTCCCTAAACCCCCAGGGGATGTTGAGGTACTGTCTTGACGAGCTCTATACTAGCCATCATCACATCTTTAAATCATGCGAAAATTATTTCCTCACCTACCCCAGGATATGATTCAGCCATTGTCTTTCTCGTTTTCATCTCCCTCAGAACTGTTCTCTTGTGGTCAGTCTTGGCAAGGCCACCAGATCACGTGATGCGGCCATACAACAATAATTCTCACAACTTGACCATTGTTTAGCTGTCTAGGGAGCCAATCATTTTTTAAATTCTGAATCGTCTGAAGATAATACTTTTGGTTCACTTATTTCATATGTTTATCCTAAAGTTTATTTTATACACACATCTAAAGAACACGAACACATCTAAAGAACACATCTAAAGAACACGAAAATATCTAACGAACACGAACACATCTAAAGAACACATCTAAAGAACACGAAAATATCTAAAGAACACGAACACATCTAACGAACACGAACACATCTAACGAACACGAACACATCTAACGAACACGAACACATCTAACGAACACGAAAACATCTAACGAACACGAAAACATCTAACGAATACGAAACCCTTAAGACGAAGCAATAAATCGCCTCTACAGCGAATATGACGTAGAATCCTTTTTATTTTACATATTTCTATCGGTTTACCAACTAAGTTCCCGGCGTTTTTTTTTTATTTTGGAATGTATTCCGTTTTCAACTTTTTTTTCTATTTTTTCTCGATAATTTTATTTTAGTATTATTTTGTAATATTATTTTTAAAGTTAATATTTTATTTTCAGATCATTAAATGGAATATGAAGTAAGAAAAAAATGAACATGTTCGTCATGTCTTCCGTTTTGCTTTTCTTTTTGTTTTCTATAAACGAAGTTTTGAAGAAATTGTAAACAACAAGTGAGTATACATCATTAATTAGTTAGTTTTCATTAAACCTTTAAATAAAAAAACGACAGGAACTTAGTTGTCAACTCAATACTAGCTTATATTTACTTCCTTCTAAACGCATGAATATGTGACACAAGGTTGCACTGGGAGCATTCAATGGAGTTTACACCTCTGCGACAGACAGCGCAGAGAAACATGCCAGCGTCCTGCAGGAGGTCAAGAATAACACCGGAGAGAAGACATTTTTTCTTCTTTATGTTGACTCTCAGTCCTTTGCTTTCAATGCCCTTTTCCCATGTCAGCAACCTGGAGTTGGACTCCTCCAGGGAATCTGCGATAATCACAACATCGTCTGCATACAGGAGCTTCCATGGGACACCTACACAGAACTCACTCGACCATGCTTCAAGAAGCATGAAGAGAAGTGGGCTGAATACAGCGTACTGATCGACCCTAACGCCCACTCCAAATTGCTCGCTGTAGTGGCCGTTGATACGAACATAACTACGGCATTTTCATACATGCCCGGACCACACAGACCACGCACGCCTCCACACCAAGGCTCCTCATTGCCCACCAAATGTTTTCTCTAGATCAACAGATGCAAAGTAGAGATGTTTCATAGACGCGACGTACTTTCCCTGCAGTTGGCATGCGATGAAAATGGTACCCAAAGTGCTTCTACCTGGCACAAAAGCTAGCTGAATTTCGTTGGTGCTCACTATCCCACGTACGTGAGTGTCCAACATTCCAGTTCTTAAATAGTCAGTCATCGGCTCTAAACGAGTGATTTTTACATTTGGAGCCGAAAGTGATTTCGAGCGCACAATCAGATTTTGCAACGGACGTAGCCGAAAGCTGCGTGACGTCATCATCATTTTTGCTTTTTTTGTGAATATTTCTGCGGGATTCAATTTCGTCGGTAAAATTTAATTGCTTTTTTAGATATAATTTTTCGGCGTCGCTTGTTGGTCAATTATTTCGTCTGATGCAAATATTTTGTCAGACGCTGAGATTCTAGATTGTTGTGTATGATTTTGACGTTACCGCATGTTTTAGAAATCAATAAAACACATATTTAATTGATAAAAAGACAACAAAGAAAAAATATGTATCGAATGAAATGCGTTGAAACATTCCATTTTTGTTTTCGTCCTTCCCATTCTGTATCTGTCCTCATCCGTTACGATATCTCCTTTATCGCACAATCATGTGTGGTAATTATATTCAGACTATTATCTTTTTTATCATCAATTTTAAATACACGATAGAAAAATATGAACTCCAATTTTATCTGAAAGTATTCTTAAAAGCATTACATTATGTTCAAATTGATCGGAAAATTACTAAAACGGAAGAACAAAAAGAATGCTAGATGGAAAACGATTGGAGAAACGTATTCTATGTAGGGGGAGGGGATCCTCAATAATAAGATCAATGTGTATTTATTTGTCATATATATATATATATATATATATATATATATATATATATATATATATATTGTGTATGATTCCCAAAACTATTCTTTAAGTATTTTTTTTAAACCTAATTTTTCATAAACTCATCGTGGGATTTTCATCTCATAGGATAAAATACATAAATAGAAAACATTCAAAAGTCTGTCAAATTGGAAAGAGCTAAATGAGATTCTACTTTTTTATCCGATATTTTGTGAACACTTTGCAAAGCCTGTAAAATCTAGAATTGGGGATGAGTTTCACACGTAAATTTAAGGTAAAATGATGGGTCACTTTTTTGTCAGTATCTAACCAAATAGCATTTTAAAGGCCATATAACCATACTATATTGATTAAAGACGAAAAATAGTGTTTTGGCGGGGAAGGGATACTCCCAATTAACCATACCCCTAACCCTTAATCTGAGTATTAACACCCTCTTAAGAAACAGAAACAAATATACCCCCTTAACCCTAATACGGGTGACCCTTTCCCTTAACCCTAACAGAAGGCCAAAGTTCGGGTGGCAACATCCCCCACCCTAAAAAACCCTGCCTTAACTCTACAACTACCCTTACGTCCGGATAGCAACAACATCCGCTTCCAAAATAAACATAGTTACATCTAAGATTTAACACAACATAAAAAAGAAACTTTAAGGCTCTGGGTAATATTTTAATTCCCTATTTTTAAAACTATAATGAGGGGGGGGGTACCTAGCTCCCTCAATAAACTTAGACAAATCGATGTTAGTTTCTTGAAAACAACAAGGTAAATACTTATTTTTAAATATGGAAATCTAGTTCCATTCCCTCCGCAAAAATCGATTTTATTTGCTTGAAAACAACAGAATGACATTTAAAAAATATTAATTCAAAAATAACGAGCGGGAGACGTTAACCTCTATGTAAAACTACAGGGGCCTAGCCGATAACCCAAACTTACAGAAAAATATATTATTTGCTGGAAAACAACAAACTAGATACTTGTATTATTTGGATTATTTGGACTACCTTTTTCGTCTTGGATTTTATTTTTACGTTTCGACCGATGTAACCTCTGATCTTCTTCAGATGCGTCTTATCGGACTCGGGAATCTTTATGTATCATTTATTAAATGCCAAACAATTACGAGATCCAAGTTGAAATAATTTCAGACGGAAATGACCGCTGTCATATGACTATATGTAAGGTGAAACCATTTTCTTTCGAAGTGTGTTGTTTATCTGCTTAGCACCAACCATTGTGACGACAGCAGAAAAACGAAACGTCATAGAATGACCTTTACTTTACGTAGCCGCAGTCCGAGCATCTATGGTAGCTTTTATCTTAAGAAAAAAACCAGCGTATTTCCAGAGAGAATGATGCTCGAACACTTTCTGTTGTCGATACTTTAACCATTTTACCCAGAATTTCAAAGATATTATTAGTACAGCTTCACAGCGAGTGACTTATTTACGATAAAATAAATTAAAATAAAATAAAAATTCGTGTCCCAGTGTCACTGTAAATCATTTGCATGATTAAATCGCGACCCTCCATCTCATAGTTACCGAATTATCTTACCTTGTCAAGATTAACGAATTTTCCGGACACCACAGATGTTAAGATCATAACAAACATTTAAAAACTTACCTGTTGAAGAGAAGAAATCAGTTTGCTATGTAACTTTGACTAAAATTCACATCAGGTGGCATTCTCTCGTGTAAGTGGTCAATTTACATAAAACTACAATAGCCAACCGGACTCACACCGTGCCCCCTGTAAACAGGTAAGCTTTTCAAATAAGTTTTTTATGATCTTAAAAGTTGTTGCCGACTCGATTGTATTGTACAAAATATAATATGCACACCTGTGTAAAGCGCGTAGGTGATTTTAGCATTATCAAAAAAAGAAAGATGTGTTTACTCAAAATTAAAAAAAAAGATGTGTTTACTCAAAATTAAAAAAAAAGATGCGTTTACTCAAAATTAAAAAAAAGATGTGTTTACTCAAAATTAAAAAAAAAGATGCGTTTACTCAAAATTAAAAAAAAAATTGGTTTACTCAAAATTAAAAATAAAAGATGCGTTTACTCAAAATTAAAAAAAAGATGCGTTTACTCAAAATTAAAAAAAAGATGCGTTTACTCAAAATTAAAAAAAAGATGCGTTTACTCAAAATTAAAAAAAAGATGCGTTTACTCAAAATTAAAAAAAAAAGATGCGTTTACTCAAAATTGAAAAAAAGATGCGTTTACTCAAAATTAAAAAAAATAGATGCGTTTATTTAAAATTAAAAAAAAGATGCGTTTATTTAAAATTAAAAAAAAAATGCGTTTATTTAAAATTTAAAAAAAAGATGCGTTTATTTAAAATTTAAAAAAAAGATGCGTTTATTTAAAATTTAAAAAAAAGATTCGTTTACTCAAAATTTAAAAAAAAGATGCGTTTACTCATGGAAAATTCATACATTTCAGAATTGCCAGGCGCAAGTGGATTTGATTTTAGTTGTATTTAGCACAATTTCAGTTAGTTACGAAGTTATGATTACATTTTTATTAACCCAGTAAATGTAACAGTTCACTTTAATTTTGTGAAAAATTATATTTCAATATTTTCTTAGAAGGTATGACACCGAATATGGGGGGGGGGTTCAGATGTGTTGGTAATGTGAACATCACATCATCTCCACAAGTTGTTTGTTAGAACATCAAAGCGTTAAACTTGTAATTTTCTAAGAGAAAAGAAAGAAAAAAGCGGCACGTTTTTGTCACTTTTCTCCCCTTTCTCTTTTTCAGGATTTTCATTATTTATAATAAGTTACTTACTAGTCAATGTTTTTTTTTAAGTTTGTAATAAAAAAAGTCTTGGTCGACCATGTTAAATTGTTTATAAAAGAATTAAAACGATATTTTATCAACTTCTGCTAAACTACAGAAAATCGGCTATGTTTTAAAAGAGAAATAAATCTTTAGTTATCTCACTATTTCCAATCAATTACGGAGAAAACGCTTGAGAAAAAATAGCAAGATCTACTCGTGTTATGTACGACTCCCCCCCCCCCCCCAAGTGTATTTATACTTTTTCAAAAATATATACACCGTATTACACGTTTTTTTTTTTCGGTAATCCGAAAGATAAAAAAAACAACAACCTTATAATTACATATTTAGAAATTACAAAAAAAAAAATCGGAATCGGTAATTGTTTCGGAATCGAGAATTTAGAACAGAATCGGTAATTGTATCGGAATCGGGAAAATATTGGAATCGTCCCATCACTAGTAGATACTTAATCAGAGCCAAGCATATCGAAATATCGCAAGCGATCATTTTTTTCTTAACAAATTACGAAAACGTGACTGCATACGGCAAACCAGGACATTGAAATATCAATAGGGACAATGAAAATGATGGGTCTATGTCAGCGTCATAATGGCCACCCGGAGACAAAAAACGACTTGTTTGTTAGTACTTTTATAAAACTGTCAGGTTTCTGTTTTTCACAATCGACAAACAGTGTTTAACATCATGAACACACCTACGGTCGATACATACACTGTCTCCTTTATTAAAGAAAGTAAACACTTTCTATCCTGCAGTGAAGAATTTAATCTTTTTTTATTATCTAATTTCATTTTCTTTAATTTGAATGAAAAAGAAAAATTTCTAGAATTTTTGTATCATTTGCTATTTTTCACCAACAAATATGAACCGAATGATGAATCGGTCGGTATTTTTACTTCTAATGTTGTTATATTCGATCTCTCCTTTCGGGGTTTAGAAATCTGTATTCTCTCCTCTTTCTGTACATGGGGGATTTCTCGCACACAGAAGATATTCTACTCAATAATTTAAATGCAGGTCAGCTAGTTAATTGGTGGTATGCTGTGTATTCCTTTGGAACGCGAAAATAAATTATTTGGCATGTATTTCATCCCCCAAGAAATGCAGTACCTGGAGTTATCTTCTACTGTTGGCAACAATTCAGTTTAAGAAAACAATTCAGTTTAAGAAAACAATTCAGTTTAAGAAAATAATTCAGTTTAAGAAAATAATTCAGTTTAAGAAAATAATTCAGTTTAAGAAAATAATTCAGTTTAAGAAAATAATTCAGTTTAAGAAAATAATTCAGTTTAAGAAAATAATTCAGTTTAAGAAAATAATTCAGTTTAAGAAAATAATTCAGTTTAAGAAAATAATGAGAACCGATTATAACAAGGTCGTGATACAAAATTGTACAACAACAAAATAGAAAATATTAGAATAGTCCAGAAACGTTGGACAAGGCGTCATAATTTGCCAGTAAACGAGAGACAAGCCGTCAGAATAGCCAGTAAACAAGAGACAAGGCGTCAGAATAGCCAGTAAACAAGAGACAAGCCGCCAGAATAGCCAGCATACAAATGGCAATCCGTCACAATAGCCAGTAAACAAAAGACAAGGCATCAGAATAGCTAGTAAACAAGAGACAAGACGCCAGAATAGCTAGTAAACCAATGGCAAGCCGTCAGAATAGCCAGTAAACAAATGGCAAGCCGTCAGAATAGCCAGTAAACAAGAGACAAGGCATCAGAATAGCTAGTAAACAAGAGACAAGACGCCAGAATAGCTAGTAAACCAATGGCAAGCCGTCAGAATAGCCAGTAAACAAATGGCAAGCCGTCAGAATAGCCAGTAAACAAGAGACAAGGCATCAGAATAGCTAGTAAACAAGAGACAAGACGCCAGAATAGCCAGTAAACCAATGGAAAGCCGTCAGAATAGCCAGTAAACAAATGGCAAGCCGTCAGAATAGCCAGTAAACAAGAGACAAGCCGTCAGAATGACCAGTAAACAAGAGACAATGCGTCGGAATAGCCAGTAAACAAGTGACAAGGCGTCAGAATAGCCAGTAAACCAGAGACAAGGCGTCAGAAAAGCCAGTAAACAAGAGACAAGGCGTCAGAATAGACAGTAAACAAGAGAGAAGCCGTCAGAATAGCCAGTAAACAAGAGGCAGGGCGTCAGAATTGCCAGTAAACAAGAGACAAGACGTCAGAATAGCCAGAAACATGACACAATCCGTAAGAATACCTAGAAAACAGACGACAAGACGTAAGAATATAAAATAAACGATAGACAAGGTCTAAGAGTAGCCAAGAAACAAGAGAGGCGGTGTAAGAGTAGCCAAGAAACGAGAGAGGCGGTGTAAGAGTAGCCAAGAAACGAGAGAGGCGGTGTAAGAGTAGCCAAGAAACGAGAGAGGCGGTGTAAGAGTAGCCAAGAAACGAGAGAGGCGGTGTAAGAGTAGCCAAGAAACGAGAGAGGCGGTGTAAGAGTAGCCAAGAAACGAGAGAGGCGGTGTAAGAGTAGCCAAGAAACGAGAGAGGCGGTGTAAGAGTAGCCAAGAAACGAGAGAGGCGGTGTAAGAGTAGCCAAGAAACGAGAGAGGCGGTGTAAGAGTAGCCAAAAAACGAGAGAGGCGGTGTAAGAGTAGCCAAGAAACGAGAGAGGCGGTGTAAGAGTAGCCAAGAAACGAGAGAGGCGGTGTAAGAGTAGCCAAAAAACGAGAGAGGCGGTGTAAGAGTAGCCAAGAAACGAGAGAGGCGGTGTAAGAGTAGCCAAGAAACGAGAGAGGCGGTGTAAGAGTAGCCAAGAAACGAGAGAGGCGGTGTAAGAGTAGCCAAGAAACGAGAGAGGCAGTGTAAGAGTAGCCAAGAAACGAGAGAGGTGGTGTAAGAGTAGCCAAGAAACGAGAGAGGTGGTGTAAGAGTAGCCAAGAAACGAGAGAGGTGGTGTAAGAGTAGCCAAGAAACGAGAGAGGCGGTGTAAGAGTAGCCAAGAAACAAGAGAGGCGGTGTAAGAGTAGCCAAGAAACGAGAGAGGCGGTGTAAGAGTAGCCAAGAAACGAGAGAGGCGGTGTAAGAGTAGCCAAGAAACGAGAGAGGCGGTGTAAGAGTAGCCAAGAAACGAGAGAGGCGGTGTAAGAGTAGCCAAGAAACGAGAGAGGCGGTGTAAGAGTAGCCAAGAAACGAGAGAGGCGGTGTAAGAGTAGCCAAGAAACGAGAGAGGCGGTGTAAGAGTAGCCAAGAAACGAGAGAGGCGGTGTAAGAGTAGCCAAGAAACATGAGAGGCGGTGTAAGAGTAGCCAAGGTCGGGTCGGGAAAGTGGGGTTTAAAAATTGCCTGGGCAGCCCCGTCGGCATTCCCCGGTAGGGGCGCCTCAGGCAGTAAGCAGTAAACTTACTCCTCCCCAAAGAGGGGAGGCTAAGCCTGGGAGGGTGGACCTCCTAGAACTGCACAGGACAGACCCATAGATCGGTGTAAATCAAGCCCGGAAGGCCAAGACAATACCAGCCTATGAGGTGCAGTATCCATCGGAACAGATACTACACTTTGATCTTAGCCAAAAGAAAACCATACCATTGTTTTAAATAAGTGTTTGTCTTCATTCGGCAGCAACGACAATATAATAAAAAGGTTAATGGTTCATATCGTTTTTACTCAATTGTGCAATGCAATAATAACTTTCTTAAATATTTCTGGTTGAACTACAGTGGCACACAGTCAGGATGTTTTGGGTGGAGTTTGTATTTTTAATTTGCAATTTAGACAGAACTGGATTGCAACCCCCAGGAGTAAAATGACAGGAAAGGACCCGAAAGACTTTTCACCCAAAATGCTCTATGATAGAATAAATAGAACTACGTTTTATCGTTAAATGAAAGCAATAGGAACAAATAGTCAAATAATACGATGTCCTTTTACACAGACATATTCCTCTAATTTTAAGTTTAATTATACAATCATGAACGACATTTTCGGTCCGAATCTCTTGTTAAAATGTCTAGTTATAACAAGAGAGATACAAACTTGAATCAGATAAAAACGCTGTTAAAATGTTTCAACGAGAAATCAAGTCATATATTCATTTAATACCCTGAAGGTATTGTTCGACTACGTGACAGGCAGCGAACTTCGCAAATAAGGACTTAACTTTTCTTCATCTATTTCCCTTTAAAAATGAGTACATTTTGAAATCTCATTCTACACAAAATCGGTAATGAAGTATTTCCTAGGCACTTAGATTATAGCACGCTGTTGTGGACTGATCCGGATTCACCTATAGTGACAGGATGGATTCGTCAGGTCGCTATGAAGTCGACACCTTTTCCCTTACCAACGAGAACCGCTTAACACGTCTGCCTAGAGCCGGTAATGGCGACCAACTTATTGTAATTAAGAATTCTTAATACAATTCCTATTATTTTCAATTCCTGTCTTGGGTTTCTTATTTACTTACTGTTATTCTTACAATATAAAACACGCGTACGTCGGCATCAAGAGACGACACAAAGTAGTGGTTTCAATGCAAGTGCGTTTATTCAAAGTTTGCCTAAAGAAACGATAGAACGTTATAAAATAAGATAAACACATTTAATACATGTCCTAAAAACAAATGAACGTAAATAATTGTTACTCGAGTAAAAAAGTAGCCTAGAACACACGACGGGTTTACTTGCAGTCGACGGATTAAGGACTTTTAGTGGGGCCGGGTCAGAGACGCGAAAAAAAGATCGGCTTCACTCAAGGTAGATTTCTTGAATCTCGCGAGAACCAGAACAAGGTCACGCGTCCTGAAATCTCGGGACTTGACCTTTTTCTAAGGGGTCACATCTCTTAATCATATAAAAGAGTATACCCTAGAAGGAAAGTAACTCTGTCGTCCCTACAATGGTTATGATTCGAAATGCCAGTGCGTTTGATATACTTTACCGTGAGTGTCTTGGTAGTTTCATTTTGAAATACCACGTGTGTATAGTGTCTGGTTGCATTGTCTTTAATTAGTAGCATTTTGGTATGGAGCAGAATTGAGTAACAATAATAATGAATACTCCGGATTAAAAAGAGAAATCAGAATTATCTGATCTTAATGATATCTGCCAGTATTTATTAACACATGTTTAAAATGTTAAGTATTGAAAAGTCACAAATGTATAAATAGTTTAGATCACTTAAATAAACTCTAACCACAAACGTATAAATCACTTAGATAAACCCTAACCACAAACGTATAAATCACTTTAATTAACCCTAACCACAAACGTATAAATCACATTAATTAACCCTAACCACAAACGTATAAATCACTTTAATTAACCCTAACCACAAACGTATAAATCACTTTAATTAACCCTAACCACAAACGTATACATCACTTTAATTAACCCTAACCACAAACGTATACATCACATTAATTAACCCTAACCACAAACGTATAAATCACTTTAATTAACCCCAACCACAAACGTATAAATCACTTTAATTAACCCTAACCACAAACGTATAAATCACATTAATTAACCCTAACCACAAACGTATAAATCACATTAATTAACCCTAACCACAAACGTATAAATCACTTTAATTAACCCTAACCACAAACGTATGAATCACTTTAATTAACCCTAACCACAAACGTATAAATCACTTTAATTAACCCTAACCACAAACGTATGAATCACTTTAATTAACCCTAACCACAAACGTATACATCACTTTAATTAACCCTAACCACAAACGTATGAATCACTTTAATTAACCCTAACCACAAACGTATAAATCACTTTAATTAACCCTAACCACAAACGTATGAATCACTTTAATTAACCCTAACCACAAACGTATGAATCACTTTAATTAACCCTAACCACAAACGTATAAATCACTTTAATTAACCCTAACCACAAACGTATGAATCACTTTAATTAACCCTAACCACAAACGTATAAATCACTTTAATTAACCCTAACCACAAACGTATAAATCACATTAATTAACCCTAACCACAAACGTATACATCACTTTAATTAACCCTAACCACAAACGTATAAATCACTTTAATTAACCCTAACCACAAACGTATAAATCACATTAATTAACCCTAACCACAAACGTATACATCACTTTAATTAACCCTAACCACAAACGTATACATCACATTAATTAACCCTAACCACGAACGTATACATCACTTTCATTAACCCTAACCACAAATGTATAAATCACTTTAATTAACCCTAACCACAAACGTATAAATCACTTTAATTAACCCTAACCACAAACGTATAAATCACATTAATTAACCCTAACCACAAACGTATACATCACTTTAATTAACCCTAACCACAAACGTATAAATCACTTTAATTAACCCTAACCACAAACGTATGAATCACTTTAATTAACCCTAACCACAAACGTATGAATCACTTTAATTAACCCTAACCACAAACGTATAAATCACTTTAATTAACCCTAACCACAAACGTATGAATCACTTTAATTAACCCTAACCACAAACGTATGAATCACTTTAATTAACCCTAACCACAAACGTATAAATCACTTTAATTAACCCTAACCACAAACGTATGAATCACTTTAATTAACCCTAACCACAAACGTATAAATCACTTTAATTAACCCTAACCACAAACGTATAAATCACATTAATTAACCCTAACCACAAACGTATACATCACTTTAATTAACCCTAACCACAAACGTATACATCACATTAATTAACCCTAACCACGAACGTATACATCACTTTCATTAACCCTAACCACAAACGTATAAATCACTTTAATTAACCCTAACCACAAACGTATAAATCACTTTAATTAACCCTAACCACAAACGTATAAATCACATTAATTAACCCTAACCACAAACGTATACATCACTTTAATTAACCCTAACCACAAACGTATAAATCACTTTAATTAACCCTAACCACAAACGTATGAATCACTTTAATTAACCCTAACCACAAACGTATGAATCACTTTAATTAACCCTAACCACAAACGTATAAATCACTTTAATTAACCCTAACCACAAACGTATGAATCACTTTAATTAACCCTAACCACAAACGTATGAATCACTTTAATTAACCCTAACCACAAACGTATAAATCACTTTAATTAACCCTAACCACAAACGTATGAATCACTTTAATTAACCCTAACCACAAACGTATAAATCACTTTAATTAACCCTAACCACAAACGTATAAATCACATTAATTAACCCTAACCACAAACGTATACATCACTTTAATTAACCCTAACCACAAACGTATACATCACATTAATTAACCCTAACCACGAACGTATACATCACTTTCATTAACCCTAACCACAAACGTATAAATCACTTTAATTAACCCTAACCACAAACGTATAAATCACTTTAATTAACCCTAACCACAAACGTATAAATCACTTTAATTAACCCTAACCACAAACGTATAAATCACATTAATTAACACTAACCAGAAACGTATAAATCACATTAATTAACACTAACCACAAACGTATAAATCACTTTAATTAACCCTAACCACAAACGTATGAATCACTTTAATTAACCCTAACCAGAAACGTATAAATCACATTAATTAACACTAACCACAAACGTATAAATCACTTTAATTAACCCTAACCACAAACGTATAAATCACATTAATTAACACTAACCAGAAACGTATAAATCACATTAATTAACACTAACCACAAACGTATAAATCACTTTAATTAACCCTAACCACAAACGTATGAATCACTTTAATTAACCCTAACCAGAAACGTATAAATCACATTAATTAACACTAACCACAAACGTATAAATCACTTTAATTAACCCTAACCACAAACGTATAAATCACATTAATTAACACTAACCAGAAACGTATAAATCACATTAATTAACACTAACCACAAACGTATAAATAACTTTAATTAACCCTAACCACAAACGTATAAATCACATTAATTAACACTAACCAGAAACGTATAAATCACATTAATTAACCCTAACCACAAACGTATACATCACTTTAATTAACCCTAACCACAAACGTATACATCACATTAATTAACCCTAACCACGAACGTATACATCACTTTAATTAACCCTAACCACAAACGTATAAATCACTTTAACCACAAACTTATAAATAGTCTAGATCACTTAATTTACTTTACCCTCCCGTTTTAGTTCAAAGAGGAAATACGTCTTATTGTATCACTAGGCGAAACTCGGTGACCACCTTTACAAAGAAATAACTCCCTTAAGGTGCAAGTGAGAAATATTTTATGGCAACTACTATTTAAAGTTTGAAGACATTTCTTGAAAAAATATTTGTTACATTTAAATTTAGTTTTGTTAAAATCCTTTTATAGCGAAAATTGCTTTAAAAATGCATTTTCATTCGCACTTTTAGGGTTTTATCCTTTTCTTAAGCTGGTCAGTTTCGTTAATTTGTATTAGAAGTATTTCCTCTTTGAAGTCGACGTTCTTAAGTAATTGAAGTTACCTAAAAACAAAATCGAAGTTCGTTTCTTTTTATTTTTTAAATAAAATAAATACTTTATTTATTAGTTAAATAATAAATACTGAAAATTTTAAGATCGGATCATTCTAATTTTGCTCCGGAGTAATGAGTTTTTGGTTAAAAAAAACTTTTCATTTCCGTTGCACTCTTCATCTGACACTCTTAGTTTTTTCAGTATTTATTAATAAATGTTAATATTAAGTACTGAAAGACCACAGACGTGTAGATAGTTCAGATCACGAAAAAAGGTCAGCTTCACTCAGAGAAGGACCAGCAGAAAGAGGAAGAAATATCAGTGCGATTTCGCGAATCTCGCGAGAAATAGAACAAAGTCACGCGTCCTAAAGGGGCACAGTTCTGAATCTTAAAAATGGAAGATCCTTTTAGATAGCTAACTCTGTCGTCCCTACATCACAAATAAATCGAATTAGACAATCATAGCGGAAATCGTTGGTCCAAATCTGCGTCACTAAAACTAAATTCATAAAGGAAGGGCTCCATCATGTTCGGCTGATTGGTTTCAGACTCAAACGTACATTTTGCTACAGTTGACCTGACAATCGAAATTCGTCACAGTTCGCTGATTGCATATCGTAATGAGATCTAAGTCTATGGAAAAGTCTATGGATTGTCTACAGAGAAAGAGCAGGAATCGTTTCATCATTTTTTTAACCAGATTAAAACAAGCAAGGGAGAAACCACGAAATCAAATCTGGTTGTAGCACGGAGAGCACACGAACACCTTTTAGAAATCGTGGGTTTTGTTGCTTGGTTTTATGGCATTTAAACCTTTTTTATATCATGTTATGCCAACGAATGGTTTGCAGTCATTTTGGCGTATATTTAAAAAAATTATAATCTATGTCCGGTAGATTCTATTTAACCATAGATTTACGCAGATATTAGGCTTTTCATGCCAGTCGATGATACGTCTTCGACAATCAGTCTGACGGAGTCTGGCCCATTTTGAACCTAGGTGGCCTTTCTTCTGTCGGTCTGAGTTATGGTTCTCTACAGTTCTAGGAGGTCCACTCTTCCAGGCTTTACCTTCTCGCGCAAGAGGAAAGGGTTACTTAATTGCTAATTACCTGAGGCGGCCCTACTTGGGAATACTAAGGGAGCTGTTCAGGCACTATTTTGTCGGCTAGAGTGCACTTTCGGTTGTGCAGTGGCTTTTCAATCATTACTTTCCAACCTTGCATCACATATTCCTGCAGTGGAAGGGAGTAAAATGCTATTTAACCATAAATTAAACTGACAGCCACTGTCACTCTGTGCAAAAATAGACACATAATTATTGTAAACAAAGCGTTACTCCACTCCCCGAACCTCTCATACAAGTGTCTAATCACCAAAGGTACTATAAAGTAATATCCATGTCTCGCACTTTTTATTATTCATGTTTATGCTAATGTATTATAATACTGAAAGTGTGTTAATAAACGTTTGTTTCCCTAAAGCTTCTTTTCCTATTTATTTTAATAACATAAAATACTGATGATACATTAGTTCTGGGATTGAATTATGTCTGAAAGAATTATGTATCAATTGTTCTAATTAGTCGTAATTTTTAATTAATTGAACAGATCACCATTCTCTTTTAGCTATGTATGTATTTCTCTCGCCCCATTCAACAACGCTATATTATTTCTTAATGTCCCTGTGAGCAGTTAGAGAAAGGGTGACTTCTTTCTGGCGTTATCATCTAATTTATATACACCATACACACATATGTAAATTAGATGACAGAATAAGAAATGCCTTTATCTCTCTATACAGCCCCTGGTGATGGTACACTACTAAGTTGAAACCTTATAGAAGCCAATGAAACAGGGTATTTAATTCCCTCCCACCGCAGGAATATGTCAGAAAGTGGGGGAAGAGTCAGGCCAGCGCCCCTGAAGAAGGAGCACTCTGGCCTAGCAAAAATAGCCTGGGCAGCTCCGTCGGCATTCCCCGGTCAGGGCGCCTCGGACAGTAAACGATACACTTACTCCACCCCAAAGAGGGGAGGCAAGGCCTGGGAGGGTGCACCTCCTAGGACAACTCAGGACAGGATACCTCAGCTCGGCAGATAAAAGGCCACCGAAATGGCCCAGTTCCTGCCGGACTGACTGTCGAGAACGAATCCTCGACTGGTATTACCCCATCCCGACGTCCTCAATCAACCGAAGTTAATGAGAGACGGAACAGCTACGAAACTTTAAAGAATTCCCGAAAGCGGAAAACGAAATTACATTAATTCGTGTCGCTAACGAATAGAAACATTAATACCCGGAAAAGAGCGACTGATTTCAGAAGAAAATAAAACAAACAAAAATCAAGTTCGACACCTACAGCTACAAAAACAAAAGCAGAGCTAATACGCCGAGGTCATTTGCAATATATGAGCTTATAAACAGCGAATAGAGATAAATTCTTACGTAAGAAAAATGTCTTAAAAGATGTGTCACAGTTTATGCATTTTCGAATTAAATTGAAGTAGAATAAACAGTATCAGCGGTTGTGACCCAACAGGTCACGTGTATTTCTAGTATTTATGGAACTCACGTACCTTAAAAAGTCTTTCAAATTCTCGCTTAATCATCTACATCTATTTTGTTCTAACATTATTCATCCATCTATTCCCCTCTTAAACTAACGCTTATACAACTCCGAAAAAAAGCGCTCTTTGATTACAAACCACCACAAATCAAAAGAAATCATCGCGCGTCTTTATGGCTTGGAACTGGTAATTAGACATTGCAAATACTATCTATGAATGGAGAACAAGAGTTACGGTTATAAGCTTCTATAGTTAAGCCCCCCCGCCCTACTTATTTAAATTGCTGACAATTTATAATTGGGAAAGTCATCATCTATCCTCTTTCACAATAAACTATTGTGACTGTACTCCCCCACAATATCCTGTAGTCCGTAATGCTTACAAGGGTGTAAATCATTTTTTCAAAATGTTTGGTGTTGGATAGCAAAGCGAACTCGATTCAAATCATTTTCATCAGTCTTAATCCAGGTCACTTTCGGTCGACCTCTCTTCATATCAGTTGGGGTTCGAGCTTCTTTTAGCGCGATTCGTACTGGCGTATCTTCACCCAGCCTCATGACATACCTCACGTGGAAACAGCAATTTTGAATTGTTGCATGTTCCTTATTCTTTCTAGTAGTTAACGAATTTCTTAACCGTTAAACTAAAGAAAAAATCTGCTTACAATAAGCAGTGCTATTCAACCCATTCTCTGACCAAGTGACCTTAGGAGTGTAATAATGGCACCTGTCCAATAAATGACGTGTTAAGCTTCAGTGGATTGAGAACAATCTGCAATGTTTTGTATTTATTCGTCTTCGTAACAATGAAAGATAAGTCACAAGGTTAATTAAAGTGAAGGCCCCGATGTCAACGACACTAAAAGGATACGTGATTAAATCAAACACAGTTATTTGGGCACTCGGCCCACTAGTGTACGTGTCATGGTGTGGCGTTAACCTTTTGGCGCAGTGTCTAGAGAATGTATCAACGCAGAAGCTGGATCTGACATCATTGAAATAATCACGTCTATAAGCGCCTATTTACTCGTCGCCCCGTTGCGATATTAGACATATTGTCTAAAATACTGTTCAAAACGTTATTTTTCACATAAGGTTAAATTAAGCAGAGGAATGGAAAATTCCGTTGGAGTTAGGGCTGCGTGTCAGAATATGATGTCACGGACAAAAAAGTTTGAAATAAGATGTAATGATGAAGAAAGATCTCTCATATATATATATATATATATATATATATAAACAAGGGGTAAGGTAAAACAAAATACCCTTTAAAGCATGTTAAGATGCGATAATATTTTATTAAATAAGAAAAAATGGAAACCGATTTAAAATATATATATTTTTAGTTTATATTACAGATATATTTCGCCGAGTACAATCGGCTTCATCAGTGTAGTTTGTAGATCCGAGGTTAATGGTCTGCCGGTCTCAGATGGTGTAACCGGCCCATGAGGTGTTTTTTTTTCACTTTCGGTACGAGAATCACGCCAGCACGTGGATATGTATATATATTAAAAGTTCATACCTTTTTTTTTAATTTTTATTTTTATAAACCATCCAAATAAAATTTTAAAACAAGGGGTAAGGTAAAACAAAATACCTTTTAAAGCATGTTTAGATGCGGTAATATTTTATTAAAAAAGAAAAAATCAGAACCGATTTTAAAAATTTTTCATAAACTTTCATTTTTTTTTAGTTTATATTACAGATATAGTTTTTTCTTTTTAGTAAAACATCATCGCATCTTAACATGCTTTAAAAGGTATTTTGTTTAACCTTACCCCTTGTTTTTAAAATTTATTTGGATGCTTTAAAAAAAAGGTATGAACTTTTAATATATATATATATATATATATATATATATATATGCAAGCGTCATTAAAGACCACAGAGTTTTCTCTCCTCACGATCTTTCTTGCCAGTTTCTCGACGCGGTGAGCGATTCGTCGGTTTTCTGGTGTTAATTGGTGGAGTATGGCACCTAACGTTGTGTCGTGGGCCATTCCTCTAGCGCTTTCGGTCTCTCGACCGTCTTCAGGAGGATGTGTCTTATTGTTACTAAGGGCCGTATTTATAGTTTTATTATTAGTTATGTATCTATTAATTTACATATATTAACAACACTAAGATCATACATAAAAACAACTGCACAAACAGACTAAAAATCTTCGAAGCCCTACACATAAAAAAATTACAACCCATAATTAATAAAATAGCATTCACCACTGGTACTAACGCCCTATCAGTCTTTAACAATTAATACATAATAATAATAATGATAATAATACAAATTAATATATATATATAATATCATAATATCATGTGGCAACACGCATCGCTCCATTAGTGTCCGCATCCTCAACTCCGTCCGCAATATAGGTCAGCTTCGAATTTCGGAAGCTATTCTAATCTCTAAATTTCGTCCAACCCTGAATAACAGATTCGAGTTGTCTTCCTCTTTCATCCTCTGATTATTACATCCTCACACTACCACCCCCAACTTACTTGCCTTTGTCTCCTCTTTATTTGCCAGCGCCACCCACCCCACATTTTTGCTTGCCGTTGTCTCCTCGGTATTTGCCAGCGCCACCCACTCCACATTTTTACACTTTACATATTATAATTGTGGAATGGAATGATATGCACTTTATCTACATGTATTTAGACCTAGTGTATGTGTATGCATATATACATGTATGTGAATATGGGTGTATTCTCATGTGTGTGTATGTGTATGCTCAATAAAATAAAATCATAGTAAAAGAAAAGTTTAGATAAGAGAAGTAAAAAAAAAATTAAAATTAATAAAAAAAGAAAAAAAGAAATTATAGTAATATAAGAATAAATTAAGTATATGAATAGATCATAATAACAAAGGAAAATTAAAGAAAGATTAGTAAATGTAAAATAAATAAATCTATAAATCAATAAATAGAATGAATTTATATACATTTACTTCTAGGAGTATTATACCCTTGGAATACTCTTAAATTAACTTTAGAAGTAAAAAATGAATGGATGAATGAATGAATAAATAAAAAAATATGTATTTAGATATTTACACTTTATGAGTGTATGTATATATATTTTTTTATTTTTATTTTTAAAACATTTTTTTTAATTTTATTTATTTATTTATTTTTTATTTTATTTGTTTGTTTATTTATTTTTTATCCCTAGTCCCCCCTTCCCCAACGTCTCTTCTTATTCCCCCCTCTTCCCCTGTTCCAACGGTTCCCTCCTTGACTTTGATCCATTTCATAATTCAAATCCCTTCTCAAATTTCAAATCTCATTTCTAAATATATTTTTTCCATAAGTTATCTCCTTTTGATGACGCATATTACAATAATAACAGCCCACACGTAAATTTAAATTTGAATTGAATAAAGAAAAAAAATGAATTAATGAATCATATAAAATAAAATATAATAAAATTATAATAATTAGTATATTAATAAGCAAATGTTTATAATATTTTAACTTTAGTTGATTTTGACATTCTCTGCGTTCCTACTACTTCCAATTGTCTGCTGCCGTATTTCTATGTTTTGACACCGGTTTTTCCCGTTTTTTCGACCCACTCGGTCTTTTATTGTTGTATTCTGAAAATGAAAGTTTTTCTTTCGAACATTTAAGATTACCCTTTGCCGAACTGTTATTTACTATTTTGGTATTTAATCAGTTTTTCGTGAAATTATTAATAAATCGTTTTGAGTTTCACTTTCTCTCTTCGTTTATTTCTTTTCACTGTTCCATCTTACGGCAACTACACCGCATTGCTATAGCCTCAGACGACTAATCTGCACTTATATATATATATATATATATGTATGTATACATATGTAAATTAATAGATATATAACTAATAATAAAAACTATGAAAAATGCTCTCAGTAACAATAAGACACAGCCCTCTGAAGACGGTCGAGAGACCGAACGCGCTAGAGGAATGGCACAGGACACAACGCTTGGTGCCATATTCCACCAATTAACACCCGAAAACCGAAGAATCGCTCGCCGCGTCGAGAAATCAATCATGTTTAAAGGAAATAAAACTGATTTAAGCGACAAAGCAAAAATCGTCAAATTAAGAAAGGAAAAGTTGACAATAGAAGAAATCGGAAAACGTGTGACACGTTCAAAAAGTGTTGTAAGCCGGGTTCTTAAACTCTATAAAGAAACTGGAAGGTTAAGTAACACAAAGAAACCTGGTAGACCAAGAAAGACAACGACAAAAGAGGACAGAGTTATACAACGCTAAGTGTTAAAAGACGTTTTCCTTACAGCTGGCAAAATTTCTAAAAAAATGGAAGGTGTCACGAATGTTTCACGACAAACTGTGTCCAGAAGGTTGCATGAAATAGGTCTTTTTGTAAGATCTCCTCGAAAAAAGCGGCTAATAAGTAAAAAAAACCAAAGCAGCTAGATTGGCGTTCGCAAAAAAAGCATGTTATATGGTCAGAAGAAAATTGGAAAAAAGTTTATTTAAGTGACGAATCGAAATTTAATGTATTTGGCAGTGATGGAAAACAATTAGTAAGAAGAAGAAAAGGCGAAAATTTGTATCCTAGCTGAATCAAAAGCGTGATGGTTTTCGGCATGATATCATGGCAGGGTACATCCCCACTTGTACGCTTAAATACTAGAGTAAATGCCACTGTATACAATAATTTTTAGAACAGTATGTTTTGCCAGTGTTGTACAATTCTGGTATCGAAAAGCCTGCTTTTATGCAGGATAATGCTCCCTGTCATAAGTTAAAGCCGGTCATGAATTATCTGACTGATCAAGAAGTAGAGGTAATGGACTGGCCTGCTCAGAGTCCTGACATGAACCCTATAAAAAACTTATGGAAGATCCTAGGACAGAATGTTATAGCAAAGAATCCGGAAAACATCGAAGTTTTGTGGCTGCAACTGAAAGATGAATGGGCCAAGATAACTGTGGCCCAATGTCAAGATTTAGTGAAATCCTGCAGTCGTAGATGCGCAGCAGTTATTGAAAACAAAGGTGAAAGTACAACATATTAAATCTCTTTTGCCTTTTTAATGTGATTTAGTTAAAAATGATATTTCTTTCCTTAATTTTGGACACTTGAAATCTGTATAATGGTGGAAAACTTTAAAAATATTATTTTAATTCATCTGAAAATCTCGGTAAAAGTCCAACTACATAATGTGTATATTCAGTAAAATTTTCACAAAAATTAATATATAATTTTGTTTAAATTCAGAAGATTTTCATTTTGTTCCTTAATTTTTGACGGTACTATATATATATATATATATATATATATATATATATATGTATCTTTGGTCGGTGAACTGACAGGATTCGATCGTCCTTTCGAAGCTCTGTCTTTGTTCGGCCCCTGCCATCAGTGTTGCAAAACAATAAGACATCAAAGAGTGTGTTACGATTAAGCAACGAAGTTGTTGGCGTTTTTTCTTTTAATTGTTATCTCTTGGCATAAAGGGAAGAATGTTTGCTAATGGGATGGAACACCAGGAGTCAATCCTCGGTAGAGTTATATCAAATACGTTTTATTTTAACATATTTCACCCAATACAAGGCAGGCCGCCACTCTAGACGTAAGGGGCTACTGATAATTAGGGTGTAGCTTTTGGGTGCTATTCTAAGTTGGGAGCTGTGTAGCTCACCGACCAAAGAGATAGTACTTGATGCTCCCTTGCAAAGCACTCAGCATTATGAAGTGAGGATCATAGGTAAGTGGAGTTATCTTGGGAAAAGGGTGGTGCTCTCCCCTACATCTCGGTGTAGTATATAAGGCAAAAGAAGAATTCGAGTTGCGCTCGACTACGATCGATCACTTTACTTTTGTATCCATGATTACAGCTACCAGGGAAGAGAGGAATACGGCTGCTGCTGTCATCACTACTGGAAAAGAAAACGAATAACTCCGTTTCTGTTGTGACAACACAACAGCGATGACGGCTACTTCCACCACTGCTGAGAGACGTCACCATCCAATGGAGCATGTTCTTAAAACAGCTGTTTCTGTCGACTAAAAGGTGAGAATTCAAAAGTTTTCAGCGCAATGTTATATCCCCACAAAAATAAAGTTATACAAAAGTCAGCTTTAGATGAGGCGACATTCAAGCTCCTCAAAAGAGGCATACTTGATTGGTACGAAAATAACTGTATGATATTGTCGGCAATGTTTCATCAATGAAGGACTCTAGGGCAGTATTTGAACGGAATTACTCCACGGCACACCATCTATAATTTTTTGTGTCTGTCTCTTTGCATCTTTTAGAAGCTTTGTCTGTTGGTTTGCCACGCTTCAGTTTGAAGCATTTCCATCGCGAAACGCCAGTATTGAATGGTCGCATCAGCTTTTAGATGTGTCCACGCATTTCATAAAGGAGCTCTGTCTATCCGTTAGACGCTGAACTTTTAAATCAGATTTTCATCGCTAAACGCACAAATCGTACGCGTAACAATATTTAGATGCGAGTGTATATATGTGTATATATTTAGATGTATATGCAAAGGTAAAATCGGAAATTTTGACATAAGGTTAACAGTAAATAAAAGAATGGAAAATTCAATGTAGAAATCAAGTTAGAGGAACTCAAAACTTTATATTATTTGGATTTTTCGGACTACTGTTGTCATCTTAGGTGTTATTTTTCACAAATTTCCGGCCGATGTAAACTTCTTCAGGGCCATCTTGCCGAACTCGGGAATCTGTACAGAATCTCGGACGGAACTCTTTATTTAATCAACAAGCATAGCTTGCTTTCGTTCAGTCAGCCATGTGAATTAAATAAAGTGTTCTATTCGAAATTTCGTACAGATTCTTGAGTTCGACAAGATGTACATGAAGAAGGTCGGGCGTTACATCGGCCGACACGTTGTGAGAATAGCATCCAAGATGCGAAGAGTAATCCAAATAATCCTCATCCAAAAAATTCCGAAACATAATATCAAATCGGTATTGACCTGAAATAACAGACATGTTTGGGATGTTTTGCCTATGTTCTCATGCTGTTTTTATAAGCTCTGGATTCGCTTTACATAATGCTGTAAGAGTAAAGCAGCAAAGAACATGAGCCATTGAGGTGCTATGTTAGTAGAGTTTTCTTTTCTTTTAATGTTTATCTATTATTATAGCTACCAGGACAGAGAGGAATACGGCTGCTACCTATCATCATAAGCAGAGAAGAGAAAAGCGAACAATTCTGTTTCTGATGCTGGAACGCCCTGGTGTTGACGGCTACTGCCACGCCTACAGAGAGACGTCACTGTTTACTGGGTATCTATTAAGGTACTTGTCAGACGAACAGTTGTTTCTATCGACAGAGAAGAAACGACAATCTGTGGGGATCGAAGAAGGCACCTTCTCCCTCCCTACCTCCTTCGCAATATTACACAGACGTATGTTAAGAATACCTGTTCTTCTTGAATGTCTTTTCAGCGTTCTATATTTTCATTTTCACATTCAATCGGACTATACACATATTTAAAATATGTTCAGAAGATGAAAGAAACTTCAAAGACAGTACACATTCGAAATTCCGTCCAGATTCCCGAGTTCGACAGAAAGCTCCCTGAGTTCGACAAAGTACATCTGAAGAAGGACGGAGGTTACATCGGCCGAAACCGTGTGATAAAACCACCCAAGATGAGAACAGTAGTCCGAACATACCAAATTCTACAAATTATCAACCCTCATCTAAAAAGGTCCGAAACATATATATATATATATATATATATATATATATATATATATTAATTAATTAAACAAGTTCAAATGTATTTATTAAATAAAGTTAAAAATATTTTTTTCAAAAGAGGTTCATTACTAGGTAGAGCTCTATAAATATTATTATATAAACATTTAATTTAATTGTTAATATATATATATATATATATACTAAAAGAATATACGTCTCAGGACGGTAACATTCTCCAAACCAAACAGTTTTGCACCACTTTTATGTCCACTTTTTTCAAGTTAGTTCACCCTAAACAAGGCAAGTTGCCACTGTAGACGCAAGGGGCTACTAAGAATTAGGGTGGAAGTTTAGGGGATCATCCTAAATCGAGAGTTGTTCAGCAAGATGCTTGTTCAAACAAAGATTACAATCAAGATATAATAATACTAAATCTCATGTCTAGAATCCATATTCTAATTTTAATCCAATCTATTGCACTATTTTAATGCCAGAAAATGTTTAAAATTGAAGGCTTAAGTATAAGTCGTCTGAAGAAATTGAAATTCATGAAATCTGGCATAATTGGTGTCAAATGACGTTGAAAAAAAATCAATGCAAATCTGATATATTCGAAACAAAAAACCTGAAATTGAGCAAGTATTTATTAATTGATGTCTAATAAGTATTGTTAAAATTTCAAAAAAATAGGAGTTATCTGGATTTTCACAGAATGGCTTCCACCTTCGTTGACCTTTTTTGCATAAAACTAAATTAAACACGTTTGGTTCCTTGACGCTTAGCAGCTTAATTTAGGAGTGGATCCTCTACATATGAACATACCCAACTTTTTAAATATGAAGGTAAGCGTGTTATTGAAGAATAGTAGTATTAGTCTATTGTCTTCAGTCCCCACAGTTCGTCCACTGTATCGGAAGAATCAACTGGTCTAATTTCTGTAGTCGCAAAGGTAATGTGGCAGTCGACGTTCCCATCTTTTTTTTATTCGTCGTTGAAGAGACCTTCTCTTTCTCAATAGCAGCTTTCATAAACGTTTTTAATAAAGCAATATCACAGATGCATTTGGGCCCCTAACATTTTCTCTGCGGTTTTATTTTTTCTTTCTTTGGAGTATGCATATATACACATAACCCCTCTTCAACTCCTACTCCATGGGGGTTGGGAGGAAGAAAAAGCTATCCAAAAACACACCTGCTTTCTCCCACACTGTGGTGACTCAGTGAAAAAAGAAAATGTTTCCATTTGTCATGTAAGACTAGCGTATTCCTGA
The DNA here is from genome assembly GCA_963556195.1 of Sepiola atlantica. Classification (NCBI taxonomy): domain Eukaryota; kingdom Metazoa; phylum Mollusca; class Cephalopoda; order Sepiida; family Sepiolidae; genus Sepiola; species Sepiola atlantica. The sequence continues at coordinate 211,235,356 of OY744520.1, forward strand.
GTTTGTGATGTCGCTGGTAGGACACGTAGCTCTTGTGACGTCGACTTGGAAAATTCCACTCTAAATAATTTTAAAACTTACACGGAAATTTACCATACTATATTTACACACCCGCATCTAAATATTTCATTAGAATAGTACCACTGTCACTAGCAATACTGTAGAGGGGAATGCCTCTGTATTGTTGGCAGTGAGAGCGGTTTCTGTATAGGGCCTATATACATTGTATTATTACTTTTGAATATATATATATATATATATATATATATATATGCATTTTCGCTCTCTCGTGTATAAATAACTAACATATTTCGAATATATATATATATATATATGACTTGCAGTGAAATTTTGTCGAGAGCTAATTTTGAAATTTTCTATCCTTTTCTCTTGCTGATAATTAATGAACAATTCCCTGATAAGCAACAGAGTGGGGGAAAATACTATATATTTCACTTAATTTCTGCTGCGAAACGCGCGTAGGAAATGATGCTACCATTGAATTTGAAAACAATAAACAGAAAAGATGAAAAGAATTAAAAAATACAGTTTTACACATGTTAAAAATAAATTCTCTGTCGGTGGAACGAAGATGAATTACAGGTATTTCCGGATATTGAAAGAACAGAGGTAAAGTTTGGTCGTGGTGTTTGACGATCGATGAAGTCATTGGAAGATCAGATGAAAGTTAAGACTATGGATTGATTTTTCCTTTGATCATTGGAATGCACATATATATATATATATATTAAGTCTAGATTAAATGTAGTTGATTATTCTGATCTTAGTTTTCTACAATTACATTTAAATTTTATAGTATTGTAAATTGTTTTTTTTTATATATGAATATAAAAATATATGTTAGTAATTTAACTAAAAATAAACTTTAATCTTTATTTCATAATTAAATAAGTGGAGATAACACAACGTTATAGCGATGTGGGAGAGGTAGTTAATCTGATATGTATTAGCACTAGAAAGCCGGATAGGTTACAGACTGATTGTAACTCGCTCTCTTCATTTTTTCTCTCCAGTTTTTTCACCTTAGATTTTTCTGGGCAAATTTCAAAACCGATTTCCGTTTTTAAGACAGTCTTGAGAAGACGCATATGCATTGAAACACGAATTAATTAGTGCCGATTGTCCCAATTATGTTTGTTTAATTTACACACACACACACACACATATATATATATATATATATATATATATATATATATTATATAATATAGAGACATCAACGGATAGCTGTTTTGTAATTGTATATCTCATCAGTGTGACTATAAAGAGAGCGCAAAGTTGTGTAGGTGCTGACGTCAGCAGTGATCTGGGCACAGTCTGAAAACACTGAGTACACTCTCAATGACTAGGGCCAACCAATGTATATAAGAGTATTTAAACTTAATAATCATTAATTACAAAAATAACAAACTTTTTTGTCCTCAAATATCTTGCCTCTTATAGATAATTTATACGAGGCGATTCCGATGCAGAGATGTATCGTATATAAGCAAGACGAGATGAATACAAAAGTGAAATTATTTTTTTTGTTTTTCCCTTTTATTTCAAATCTTACTTGCCCCCAATGCCACTCGATATTGGGGTCTAATATTTCGGGGAAATGACGGCGAATACGGATTCTCAACATTGGTTCAAGAATGGGCAAAAGATGGCATTTGAAATTAAGTTTGCAGTGAATCACTTTTGAGTTCAATATTGGTTGGTTTTAATTGTGTTTTTTTGTTTTAGTATCATTATTCTTTATATTATTATTAATAATATGAATATTATTTATTATTATTATTAATATCATTATTAATATGAATATAATTAATTATTATATTAATATTATAATATATTATATTATTATTAATATTTTATTATTAATTATTTTTATTAATCTTTATTAATTTTTTATCATTAATTGTTTTATTTGCTTTTTTATTTTAGGATCATTATTATTATTATCTTTATTATTATTCATTTATTATTTATATTTTTGATTTTATGTATTTGTTTAATTTTTATTATTATTATTAATTATTAATATTATTATTATTATCATTAATTATTATTATTATATTAATATAATTATTATTATTATTATTATTATTATTATTATATTAATATAATTATTATCATTAATGATTATTATTATATTAATATAATAATATATTATATTATACTAATATAATAATATAATATATGTTAATATAATAATATAATATTATTATTATAATATATTATATAATTAATATTATTAATATTTTTACTATTAATTATTATATTAATTTTTTTTATTTTATTATTAATAGTTTTATTTGCTTTTCTTTGTTTATAGGATCATTATTATTATTTTTATTAATTTATTAATTATATTTTTTTTTTATATATTTGTTTAATTTTTAATTAATCAAGTTATATGTGCGAACTTATTTCTTTAAAAAAAGACTAGAAATAGGGAACAACTTCATTCATTTATTTCAGCCTCATTATATTCTGTGTTTATGTTTAACATCTTTGATATCCGTGCCAAGCCGGCTAACTCCTACTTGTATTCAATTTTTAAATGAACGCGCCCTGCCCAACAACAACTATTAAATAGTTATACACGTCCCGCCGTGAATAGCAAGGACCATCTCCTGCGGGGAGTAGTTAAGCACATTGTTTAATTTTCTAATCAAAAACAAGGGATCGGCATTACAAAATAAAATAGACTGTAAAAGACTTCACTGAAACGTTTCAAGTCATACTTCTCTACAAATAACACAAATGATACTGACAAATGATACTGACAAAAAGTATTAAACGGACAGTTAATATAACATTGATTACGACAATGATAAATCAACATTAACTAGAATTTTGGAAAGTATTACATTATAAAATAATATTTGATGGAAGAGGATAGTGCGGATATCATATATTTGGATTTTAGCCAGGCATTTGATACGTTATCTCATCATCGTTTACTAGTGTAAATTAAAAATGTTGGTATTACTGACAAAATGGTAAATATTGTGAGGGAGTTTTTGAAGGATAGAACTATGAAGGTAAAGGTTGGTACCAATTATTCTGAATCACAGTACATACCCTCCGGTGTTCCGCAGGGTTCAGTATTGGGTCCTTTGTTGTTTTTGATATTCATAAATGGCTTACATAATAATATAATTTCAGTAATAGAACTGTTTGCTGATGATGTTAAACTACTTGTGAGATATTATCAAAGGAAATAACACAGATGAATCTAAATAAATGATCATATTGGGAGGACATTTGGAAATTGGATTTCACCTAGACAATTGTAAAGTACTACATGTAGGATCCAGGAATGTGGGAGTAGAATATGTACTAAACAACAGAGAAATCAAACAAGTGGGGTTTGATAATACATTTAAGGCAAATAATCATATTTTGACCATTGTATCGAGGACAAATAGAATGATCGGGTGGATGGTTAAGAATATTATTTCTAGTGAGACAAATGTTGTGTTAAGGATATATAAAGCTCTAATAAGACCTCATATAGAATACTGCACTCAGGCCTAGGCTCCAGCGACTAGACATGGACATAGGAATGTAATATTGAAACGTAAAAGCGTACAAAGAAGTGGGACAAAACTAATAAGTAAAAAGGGTGACAAAACTATTAAGTAAAGTAAAAGAGTGCAGTTACAAAGAGAGATTGGACAAATTGGGATTGACTACTTTGCTGGAGAGAAGAATAAGAGGTGATATGATTGAGACTTTTAAGATAATCAATGGATTTCTAACTATGGTGGGCATTCTTTAGTATTTCTCCTGGAAGGTTATTGTACAGGCAGTTTTCAAAAACTAGATCTGTTAACCAGTTAATTTTTTTTTGCTCACAGAGTAATATGTTTTTGGAATAAGTTGCCAGATCGGATTAAGAACAGCAATAGCGCGGATCAGTTTAAGATGAGGTTGGATGAATTCCGAGAAAGTGGTAGGAGGGAGAAATTTAGGGGACACTTTTGGGGGTTATCAAATGAAATATTTGACAGAGTTTGATATGGATATCGATACTGTACTGAGAGTTTGAGTTTTTTAACAGTTGAATTGAGAAGATAGTTAATGGGGAGATGTCCAAAGGAGGAATAACAAACAAATAATAATAATAATGATGATGTCAGTGATGACAACTATGTTCATGTCTGAACTAACGGATTTGAAATCCATGAAATCAACTCTTCATTAAAAAGAAAATAAACAATAAAAACGCATTTCTATGTTTTCATTCGATACAAGCATGACATTTTGGGATATTATCTCTCTCCCATTGTATATCTATTTATATAAAGTTAGGTATGTGCATACGCTTATATATTTCTATATAGAGGATTCACTCCTAAACTATTTAACAGATCTTTATAAATGTTGGAACACAGCCGCTATGCGTAAGAGGTACAAATAAAGGCTATATTTAGTTTTGGTTTCATGGAAGGGAGTAAAACGGACGTTGACTTCCGTCGTGAAAATTCAGAGATCTCCGATTTTTGTGAAATGCTAACAATGAGTATTAGACATCAATAAATAAATATTCCCCAAACTTCAGTTTCGTTTAAGTATTTTAAACAGCACAACGTCTATTTGAAAATTCAAATATTTCAGATTTGCATTGAATTTAATTCATTGTCATTAAACACCAATTAATAAAGTTCCCTTGAATTTTTATTTCTTATCAAGACCCCTTATTCTTAAGCATGACATTTTAGAAATTTTCTAGAATTAAAATCATGTAATGGATTTTGATCTAAATAGTAATAAGGATTCTAGTCATAAGGTTTAATATCATTATATCTTTATTTTAATCTCCGTAAGGGGACATGCAAGTGGTGCAAAACTGTTCTGTTTGGACAGTTAATTTTACCCGTCCTGGGACGTGTATTCTCCTAATATATGCATATTTACCCTTTTGGGACAAATTACAAATTATAGACAGAAAACAACGGTGGAGGGTAAGAGCCCTAAATGAAGCAGCACATATGTTGGGCGACAATGACCTCCTACGTAGACCTTATATAGCATTTAATACATTAATACATTAATCAGAAATAGTAGATTAAAACACCATTATATGTTAAAACACCATTAAAAACATTAAAACTCCATTATATATACCATCGAAGTCTCCTGTTCTAGACTTAATCTTCCTCTTAAGTCATCAGATCTAAACCGGTCTTTAAGACTCACATTATTCACCATCATATAATTCGCATATAATTGCGACGCATGCCCTCAACCCGAACCGGCAAGGTTTCACTTCCATAGATCAGCACACTGCGTACATATGCCTTATTATGTAATAGAAAATAAATTTGATTGCAAATAGGTAGAGAAGGGGAGGGAGCAGGGGATATTCAAGATAAGAGAAAGCGAACATCTTAGGTATCCATTAATTAGTTTTCTCTAACTTAAACTAAAAATGTAATGAGCACAGTTTTCACACAGCTGCATCTGTCTGTACAGAGGTTGGGCACACTCAGACAATTTTCCCTAGAGGTTGGGCACACTCAGACAATTTTCCCTAGAGGTTGGGCACACTCAGACAATTTTCCCTAGAGGTTGGGCACACTCAGACAATTTTCCCTAGAGGTTGGGCACACTCAGACAATTTTCCCTAGAGGTTGGGCACACTCAGACAATTTTCCCTAGAGGTTGGGCACACTCAGACAATTTTCCCTAGAGGTTGGGCACACTCAGACAATTTTCCCTAGAGGTTGGGCACACTCAGACAATTTTCCCTAGAGGTTGGGCACACTCAGACAATTTTCCCTAGAGGTTGGGCACACTCAGACAATTTTCCCTAGAGGTTGGGCACACTCAGACAATTTTCCCTAGAGGTTGGGCACACTCAGACAATTTTCCCTAGAGGTTGGGCACACTCAGACAATTTTCCCTAGAGGTTGGACACACCCAGACAATTTTCCCTAGAGGTTGGGTACACCCAGACAATTTTCCCTAGAGGTTGGGCACACCCAGACAATTTTCCCTAGAGGTTGGGCACACTCAGACAATTTTCCCTAGAGGTTGGGCACACTCAGACAATTTTCCCTAGAGGTTGGGCACACTCAGACAATTTTTCTCTTGTGCATTGTTTTACATTTCTCTTATGTGGGCCCTCATCTGAAAAAGGTTTCAATAATGGAGGAGTTCTGATAGATCTCTTGACGACGTCACCATTTTTGCCTTTTGTTCCTTGAAAACCAAAGTCTATCTTAAGTTTAACTCTGTACTTCACAAAATCGTAGTCCTCACAAATATATAAAGCCCGACATTAAAAAAGAAAAAAAGTGCAATAAAAAGTACTGTCATAATTTAACTTTTATCATATTCAGTTTAACGTGTTTTACTTATTGACACACACCTCAAGGTTTAATAACATCGGAAGACTACGGCTAAGTGACACCATGCCGCGTACAAATATTGAAAAAAAATATTGCCTGTATTTGATTAGTGAATACTTTTAGTTGAGTCGAAAATTAAAATTTTTTAATAAATGTTTTTATTTATGAAAACATTTGCATTTTTACTGGTTTCTAAACCGTTATAATTTAAAATTTCAATGCATTCGATCAAACAGTGGAAATGCTTTCTCTCGTAACTCACACTTGCATGCTAGAGCACATCTCCCCGTCTGGTGTATGAACATGTTGATGGACCCTTTTTATGCTGGGTGCCGGCCTGCCAGTATTTATTTTTGTTTTTATTCATATTTTTTATCATTCTTTTCCTCATTGTTACCGGCTTTAAATTCATTATTCGAAGCTGCCCTCTATTAATAGAGGGGGTGCCCTCGTCCGCAATTCGGGAGACGTGCTGGATTGCTTGAGGATACAGCACACCATTTTTTTTAAATATTTGGTCAGGGTTTACTTCAAGTAAGAAGTATCCTCATGTCAGAGTCTCTAACAAACCCCTGTACAGAGAGACGGAAGACACCCGAGGGTGGTGTCTAGTAGGCATTCAAGTCCTCCCCAGAGCACAGATCCACTGGAATCGGACATATAAACATCGAGCTTCGATAACAACGAAAGTGACACCATGCCGTGAAAGAGAAAAAAGTACTGCCTTTTTTTTTCTTGATTAAGATTTTTATATGGATCGAAAATTAGAATTTTAAGTAAATAAATGTTCATTGATTTGTAGAATTCGGTATATTCGGACTATCGTTCTCATCTTGGGTGTTTTTATAACAACGTTTCGGCAGATGTAACATCCAACCTTCTTCAGGTGTACCTTGTCGAACTCGGGAATCTGGACGGAATTTCGAACGGAACCCTTTATTAAATCCACGGTGATAGCATTTTCTCGTTCCATCTACCATGACTGGGAAGAAGTCTTCAGTAATTCACAATTCTTCGTATCGCCCGCACTGAGGATTGGACCTTCAACCTTCAGATGACCGTCACTTTAAACGTCCTGATTCCCGAGCTCGACAGAAAGATTCCCGAGTTCGACAAAGTACACCTGAAGAAGGTCGGAGGTACATCGACCGAAACGTTGTGATCAAAATACCCAAGATGAAAACAGTAGTCCGAATATACCAAATTTTACAAATTATTAACCCTCATTTAAAAAATTCCGAAACGTGTTTATTGATATAAAAAAATCTGCATTTGTACTGGTTTTAAACCGTTATAATTTCAAAATTTCATACATTTAAGCAAATAGTGGAAATACTTTCACTTATATTCGCATACATATTTTAAAAGTCACTTACCCAGAGTAATTGGATAAATATATTTCATTTTGATCAAAGCGGGAAAAAATAATTATCACAGGGTTTGCATTCGCACTTGACATTCATAAAAAATACGTTTTATTTGTAAAATGAAATTATAGAAATTAAAATATATAATTACAATATTAACTGGTTCTCTGGCATTACGACATCGGGATAGATAGAGACATCCGATAAAAAAACAATACACAACGGAAAAGAGATTATTCTGTAGACAGAATAATTGTTACGAGACGCGTAAAGAATTAACGAGATTGATGGATATTGTTCAACTCCAAGGTCAGTGAAGCCATTTCTTCGAAGCAGATATTTGATTTGCCGATTGAGTCACGTGTGATATTTGATATCTTTATACTAAGAGTCATCACTTATCAATGCCAAAGACATTCGAGGATATGGGTTACCGAAATGGATGTATTGTTAGTTGAATGATGAAGAATGTTATAAAACGAATGACAATGATGAATGACATTAACACGTGATTAATTTTAAGGGCAGTTTATGACAAGTATTCGTTTCAATTGGATTTGGAGATAAACAAGTGGTAGTCTGCAGGAAGCAGTCTTGTGGTTACGTGTTCCACAGATCAGTTCTTGGAAAGAGAATGTTTACGAAAATTCCGCCTGACGAGAAAGTTCTTTTCAGTTGGGGTAGAGAGACGAGTTCTTGCCGTGAATGTCTTTCAAAGAGGAACCAGAGGTTGAATTGAGCATTTTTTTTAGACATGTACCGTATCTTCTGTGAGAAAAGGGCCGGAGAGCACAGAAGACATCTTCACCCACTACACTTGAGAAGTCGATAATCAAATATAGCAAAATTAGAATTAGACACTAAGAGAGTAAATTATCATTTTGTCAGGTCTTAACAGTTTAAGTTTAGACTAGTGATGGGACGATTACATTTTTTCTGATTCCGATACAATCACCGATTCTGTTCTACATTCCTGATTCTGATTTAAATATTTTTTTTTAACATGGTTCACCCCAAACAAGGCACGCCGCAACTGTAGACGTAAGGGGCTACTAAGAATAAAGAAAAGGGGAGAAGGTTGGGGGGGTCAGCCTCAATTGGGATCTGCGCAGCGAGATGTCTGTTTACATTAGTTTAAAATTTCTGCATGTCAGTACTGTCGGGGAAACAGGGGGCAGGGAGGGAGTTCCACAGGCCAGCAGCACGAGGAGAGAAGCTATTTTAGTAGAAGTCTCTCCGGCATCTGGGGACCTCCACAGTGAATGAATGAGATTGAGTTTATTGTCGAGTTAGTCTAGGGAATTTACGTCGAGGGGGCACCAGAGTAGCCAATTCATCGGAGCATAATCCATTGAAGCATTTGTAAAACAAACATAAGGATGCTACATTGCGGCGATGGGACAAGGACTGGAACTTGGTTGACAGTGAGGGACCTATTAGGTTGGCGACTCTTTTTTGGACCTTGTCTCAGGTAGGGGGTTATTTGCCATGACAATCGGTGGTTGAAAAGGTTCCTTGTAGTTATTGAAGGAAAGGAGTTTTGTCTTTGCGGCATTAAAAGTTACCAACCATTTATGACCCCAATCCACTACAGCCTGGAAGTCATTTTCTAAAGATTCAGCCATTGACTCGGATATGATCGCGTCTGTTTTGCCAACATGGCGAGAGTAAAGCGTGGTTTCGTCAGCAAATCAACCAATCTCAGACTCTATGTCATCAGGGAGATCGTTTATATAGATCAGGAACAATAAAGGTCCAAGGATAGATCCCTGGGGTACACCAGCATTTATGCCATGTTGCTTAGATGAACGGCCATCGAGGGCAACCTGAATTTTTCTTTTGTTTAGGAAGGATCTAATTATATTAAGTAGTTGCCCAGTAATACCGTAGGAGCGTATTTTCAGGAGAAGCCCTTTATGCCATACCTTGTCAAAGGCCTTGGATATATCAAGCGCTAATCCCCTAGCTTCACCTGCCTTGTCGAGTGTATGATACATGCGTTCAGAGATGACCGTTAGGATATCTGCAGTAGATCGTGCTTGTCTAAATCCATACTGGCGGTCAGATAGAAGTTTAGCATTAACTAAGTGACGTACTATCGCTAGATTGATTAAGGATTCAAAGATTTTGGCAAAGATCGACAGTAGACTGTTTGGGCGGTAGTTCTGAGGGTCGGTTCTATTTCCAGAACTCTTATAGACTGGTACCACAGAGACAATTTTCCAGCTATCGGGGAAGCAAGATTCAGCTAGGCATTTATTGTAGAGTTTAGAGAGCACAGGGGCCAGTTCAGCAGAACATTTCTTTATTACTATTACAGGTATAAGATCAGGCCCACAAGCTTTAGAGGTGTCAAGGTTTTTTTTATGATGTCTCTCACCTGGGATGGGGTCTTTTAAATTACTGAATATTTAATTATTGGTTTGGTTACTTTTTTTGAACTTTTCGAATTACTTTAAAACCATGTGTAATGTCCGCATATATTTTCGTAAACGTCAAAACTATACTGGGTGGGTATATTGAACAAGTGGATCTTTCTAAATATTAAAAAAAATGTTTTTATTGCAATTGAAAATAGTGAGGCAACTAAAAATGTATTTCTCTTTTAAAACGAAGCCGATTTGCATTAGTTCGTCGTTAGTTGACAAAATGTTATTTAAATTTTTTCATAGACAATTGACGATCGAAAATTAGTATGCAAAATAAGAACAGTATAGTTAACAACATCCCTTCCCCATGTTAAGAATGAGTTTTTAAATAATGTTACTATTTAAAAACATTCTTAAAATTAGGGCGGTAGGGTGTTTGTGTGTGTATATGGGGAGGGCTTTGTTTTCTGGTATGTACTTTCCCACTATCAAATAATTTTTATATTTTTATCCTAATTATAAAATGACTGGTCGGTTATTGCTACTGTCAATATAACAGATATGTTGTAGATTGATTTGTTTTACTCGAAAAAGAAAAACAATATACAGATCATGATGGTAGTAATATTACTACTACTACTAATAATAATAATAATAATGGCAATTAGAAGATTAACACCCTCAGTTAAATCAGGTTCTATTTTTTTAGATGTTTACGTGAAGACACCGTGAAAAATAAAATAAATCCCAGAACAATTATTTTAGAATTTAGAGGAGATGAGTTTCGTATATAAATTTAACATGAAATTATTATCATTTCTGGGCGATTCTAACTTTTTAGAGATGTTCACGAAATGTCTTTCCGAAAAACTATAAGTCCGACTGTCAAGCTCGTAAAGCAATTCGTAATCACTTAAAAAAGTAGACCCCCCCTAAAAAAACAAAAATTAAAGCACATAATTTATCTTCCCGATCAAAATAAAAATGTTTTTTTTTGGTCTAAAACGGTAGAAAATCCCGGAAATGGGAGCTCAGTTTATGCTAAATTTATACGTGAAACTGATCCCCCACTCTGAATTCTAAATAAATTACTTTTTTGTCAGGGTATTCACAAAATAGTAAAATCTCACTTTTTTTCGGGGAGAGTGATTTAGCTGAGGATGTTGATTTATAATAATACAACAATATTGCTATTATTACCATTAATAATAATAATAATATTAATGTTACTATTAAAAAAAAAATTCTTAATATGAGGGCGGATTAGTGTGTGTGTTCGGGGTGGTTATTATGTAAATTATTAAAAATGGTATAAACATTAATCAGAGACAGTACTTGAAAACGAAATACACAAAATCCTCTGGGACATGGAGGTACAAACAGATAAACTCGTACAAGCAAAGGGACTAGATGTCATAATAGTCAACAAGAAAGAGGAATCCTGTCAAATCTACGATTTTGCAGTCCCAGCCGATCACAGGTTGAATATCATAACATAATACAATCAGAAAGAAAGTTCAACGTTTCACAAAATCAAATACGTTATCAACAAAATAATTGTCAGAGAAGCAATTTTGATAGTTTTTACACACTTTGTTATATTTGTCACATTTAAAATTTGTTTTACAGAAGATGAAAAAACTACTTATTTCTTCATGATACGAAAATACATGTTTTAATTAAAAAATCAAATAACAATTAACAAGAGCATAAAACCAATAAAAATGTAAAAAGGAAGTGAAATTTAAAACATATCTTATAACTGCTTGAAAAATATGTACTGTCATGAGAATTTTATAACATTTTATTTTATAAATAAATAATGTTTTAAGATAATTTAAAAACTTTTAGTGCTAGTTCTTGAATTGTATGTTCAATGGCTCAACTTGTCAATGATTTAATTCTTTTTTCTGTTCCTTTTCCATTTTTTCTGTCATGTTTCAAAGATTAGAAAAAATATAAAGTTTTCATTATTTAAATCTGATATCACCATTATCAGTGGATCATTTCTCATGATGTTTCCACAAATTTCTTTGACACTGACAATTTTTCAAAATGTCTAAACCTTTACAATAAAATTATCTGTTTCTGCTGCATCCTTTTCATTTATGAAGCAATTTATTTGCTGCTCAAGTTGGATAATAAAAAACCTTAAACCCCAGAAAACGTTTTGTAGCTCAACAGGTTTTGGGAGAACTGCTACGTTTTTATAATTTAACAAACCGAATTTTTTTTTTACTTTTTACAATCTTCAATTTTGCTAAAATCTTTTTACCTTTAGAATCAAATAGTAATTCAGAAGAAGCTTCAGCAATCCGATTAGTTCTAATGTTTTTAAAAAGGTGGACATAATAAAAGAATAGGTACAAGCCATTTTTAGTTACGTAAGGCTTCTTATAAACTGTTGATTATTTGCAAAAAGATTAATTGGTTCTATTGTTGTCACATACAATCGCAATTACTTGCCCGTTTAATTGGTTAATAAACAATATTTGCCCCTTTTTCATAAAGAAATATGTCCTCTAACTTGGAAACCGGGATAATTTTAAATAAACATTTTTGTCCACCATATAAACATGATACAATGATTCCCAATACTGTTTTTGCTAATCCTTCAGAATTTTCAGCAAGACCAAATAAATTTTCTTCTTTGATATTATATTGAAGTTTTTGCATACACTTCATCTGAAAGAATACACTTTTTTCTGATTTTCAGAAACTTTAGAAAATGTCCCTCGTAAAATTAAAATTATCGAATTTGGAGACTTTCGCCGTCAAAGGATAACTTCGAATCGTCCCAAGTCGGTAATATAATGGCCGAGACGTAACAATATTAAAACGTTCTAATAAGAATATTTTGTCTCAATATTTGGTGGGGTCATAATATTAATTTGTTCTTTAAATTTTTTTCTTTATCAATTTTTATTTGCTTAGACAACATATCGCTTTATTGATGCAGAAACATTCAAAATAGATATTTCTAAAAGAAAAACTAGTTATATGTATACCAGCATGTTAAATTCGAAATTTCCTAAAAAATTATCGAAACTATTGGAATACTTTCTAAAAAGATTAAATTCAATTGTTTCTCGATATCTAGCCATGTTAGTGTTGACTGCGACTGACAGAATATATTCACCCCTTTCAACTCAGAGAATAAACGATATGCAGGCATGTATTAAGGATCACCTTGATTTATACGTAATTTAACTCCACACCAAGCTATTAAAAATGTTCAGATTTTTTCACACATTTTGCCACGTATTGTGAGTTTGGTCAATTCTGGACAAAAACCTATCATATAATTAAAAAAACAAAAACAGACAAAAGACTAACAGACTAAAATAAATTAATAATATTTTTTATAATGTAATTTTCAATGATTTTTGTCAGTATTTTTCTTCGTAAAAATGTTGTATTTAATTTAACATTTTTCGTTACATTATAAATCAACTGTATTCTTTAAAAAGCAAATTTATAAAAAGTTTCATTTTTTTAAACCAGTATTATACATTTACATTTTTTTAAACCAGTATTATACATTTACATTTTTTTAAAACCAGTATTATACATTTACATTTTTTTAAAACCAGTATTATACATTTACATTTTTTTTAAACCAGTATTATACATTTACATTTTTTAAAAACCAGTATTATACATTTACATTTTTTTAAACCAGTATTATACATTTACATTTTTTTAAACCAGTATTATACATTTACATTTTTTTAAACCAGTATTATACATTTACATTTTTTTAAACCAGTATTATA